>JAJPUD010001556.1:191343-266582 GCA_023553655.1 Myrmecobius fasciatus | reverse complement strand
CACACACACACACACACACACACACACACACACACACACACACACACACACACACGTCTTATATTCGGAACCTAGGAAATGGTTTTCAGGAACTGGGTCTGCTACAAAGCTAAGTTGCTAAGCTTGGACTCTGGTTTCTTCTCAGATCTCCCATGTCTTTGCATTGGCTTATAAAATGAATCTTTATCAGTGAATCTGATCTAGAGAGTGATCTGATTTAGAGAGTGTAACAGGTATGTGTGTGTGTGTATGAGAGACAGAGAGACAGAGAGACAGAGACAGAGACAGAGAGAGACAGAGACAGAGAGAGACAGAGAGATAGAGAGAGACAGAGACAAAGACAGAGACAGACACACACACAGAAGGAGCAGGAGAGAGAGAAAGAGACAAAGAAAGAGGGGGGGGAAGAGAGAGAGAAGACAGAGAAAGAGATAGAGATAGACAGACAGACAGAGACAGAGAGAAAAAAGAGAGAGAGACACAGAGAGACAGAGACAGAGAGAGACAGAGACAGAGAGAAAAAGAGAGAGACAGACAGACACACACACACACAGACAGAGAGAGAGAAAGACAGAGAGACAGAGAGAGACAGACAGAGACAGAGACAGACACACACACAGAAGGAGCAGGAGAGAGAAAGAGACAAAGAAAGGGGGGGAAGAGAGATAGAGAAAGAGATAGAGACAGATAGAGACAGAGAGAAAAAGAGAGAGAGAGACAGAGAGAAAAAGAGAGAGACAGAGACAGATACAGAGACAGACACACACACACAGAAAGAGAGAGAGAGAGAGAGAGAGAGAGAGAGAGAGAGAGAGAGAGAGAGAGAGATTTCTCTTGTGGTCCACCTAACTCAAGTTGTTCATAGATGCCTTAGTAAAGAAGCACATGCAAGCTTCATGTAGCCTCCAACCTAGTCCTTTCCAAACACATGTCAGGAATACTAGACTTGAAGAGGATTTCTCCAGCTCAATAAATAGCAGATACTGGAATAACATTAGAATATCCCAGAGAAAAACATAGGAGTAATTTGGATTTGCCTCTGTGGAGTAGAAGGAATTAATCAGCAATTTCCCCCTGAACCCTGGGGAAGTTACTTAAGTAGAATAATTCCAAAATCTCCAAAAAAGGAGATTTCTTGGGTAAGTCTAGTGTTTGTGGGAGTTCCTTGAGAGTAGCCCCAATTTGCTAAGCAATATTCCTTTTGGAGAGAGAAGTGGGTCATCAAATAGATCTGAGGCTAGATTATTAAGAGAATAGAATAAAGAAAAAAGAAGCAAGACCTTGTCACCTTCTTTATTTCTTTCCCTATCCTCCAACCCCATATTAGAGTGAACTATTTAGATGTTGTCCAATAAATGCTTGATTAGCATCTCTCAAGTATATTTCCTTTCCATAGATATAACTCATAAGACGGTGCTGGGTCAGATGGACTTTAGGTCCCTTGTAGAAAAATAAAACTTAACCCAAAAGGTAAAAGAATTGTACTGATTGCTTATGGGTCATTGCCTCTGTGTATTTTTTCATATTTGTTTATGGGCTTCTTGAAGTCCTTTCCATCTTCTGCATTTCCTGTGGGATGAAATAAAGACTTCCCTATGTATGTATGCGTTTATTACCTTGACTGCTTGTTCAGGATTTGGGGTTCAATTATTCACATTTATGGAAACTTAGACATGAACTATATACAACCATATTTAGAGGTTTTCCAGAGTCAAGTCTGGGTGAAGATATATGGAATCAAATAGATATTGATCTTTTAGGGCAGTCCTTGGAATTAAATCTGTTCTATGTCAGCCCAGAGATCTGTGGGCCATAGCTTACATGAGGTTTACTACGGCGTCTAGAAATAGAACTCAATGTATGTCTGTATATGTGTATGTGTATATATATATACACACATGCATATACACATGTGTGTATGTATACACACCACACTATGTATGTTTATATATATGTATATATATACCCATACATGTATATATATATAACTCAAGCCTTAGGGTCAGGGACTCTTTCCTTCATGTCTTAATATCTCCAGTGCCTAGGAGAGTGCTTCAGAGATAGTAGATTCTTAAATGTTTGTGGCAATGGATCAAATGAATTTTATCTTTAAATACAAGGAAACGTTCCTCCTTAAAACTCCTGACTTTTCATAGTAGAGCTCATAGGCTAAAAGGTGGGAATGACTACAAGGGCCTTTCAGTGTCTGTGCCATTAATTAATATGCTTGAACTGGTTCAGGCCTCTCAGGAATCATAAGTCAAAACCGATTGGAAGTGAGATTACAGCAATATCGTGTTTCAAGCCATATCCGACTCTATTTTTGTACTTTATCACTTTTTAGCCATTTAAATTACGTTCATTTTAATAGAATCTATGTTTTAACATCAGCAGACAGGTTGCATGTTTAATGTCCAGTTGGGTTTTTATGGGTAATTGAGCACATATGTACTAAACTAACCCCAATGCTCAGAACTGAAGGCTTTTATTTAAACAAATGGCCTTTTCCCCCTTCTCCCTACAGACAGCTTAGTTTCATCCACTTGTTTTTTTTTTAACAAGCCATTATTCAATACAAACAAAACATGTTTCTCTCTTCCTTCCTTCCTTCCTTTTTTTTTTAAACAAATGTATATTTCTTCCAAAGCTTAATAGGAATTCACAGAAATCAGGGCTTTTTAATTGAAGCTGAGGAAGTTGGGGTACCAATGCTAAAGTCCTGCTCTGAAGCCCAGAAGATGAAGTTCTCAAATGGAATAATGCCATTGGAACCCCTCCAAGACTTGATGGACACAAATGAGTGAAGGCTTTTTTGGATCAGGGTCCAAAGTTTCAAGAAAAGGAAGTGAGGATAGTTTTAAGAGTAGCTAAGTATACTGGGAAAGAATTGTTGACACTACAGGAAATGATTGGAAGTTAAATTTGAGAAACATTTCTTAAATGGGTACTGGATGCCAAATATTATCTTAGTTGTTGAAGATAGAAAGATAGGAAAAGGAAACAGGTCATCTGCTTTCTTCCTAAAGTTGTGGCCAGGCATGTGCAGGTATGGATGATGCATTTCAAAAGTTGTTTTAATTTGCTTTTCTCTAATTATACAGCTTTAGAGAATTTTTTCAAATGATTATAGGTAGTTTTGATTTTTTCATCTTAAAACTGACTGTTTCTATCACAGCCATTTATCAAGTGGGAAATAACTTGTATTCTTGTAAATTTGGCTCAGTTCTCCAGACATTTGAGAAATGAGGTCTATACAGAGAAACTTGCTGTAAAATATTTTCCCCAATCACTTATTTTTCTTCTAATTTTGGTTACATTGATTTTATTTATGTAAACCTTTTTAATTTAATGTAATAAAAATTATTCATTTTATTTCTTGTGATCATTTCTATCTCTTGTTTGGTCATAAGTTCTTCCCTTATCCATAATCTGATAGGTAAATTTTTTTCATGATCTTCTAATATGATTATGATATCATCATTCATGTGTGAATCAAATTGGGATGATTCTAATAACTATGAGCATCAAATGAGTTAAAGCATATAAATCCTTGGCAAACTTAAAGTGCTATAAAATGACTTTATTACTAGTAAATGCTGTATAAATGTCAGCTACTTTGTCATGGAACTCATGAGAGCAGGTTCTGTTGGATACGGAAGGTCAAATACCTCTACTTTTCCATGGAATGTGAACAAAAAGGTCAAGAATCCAAGTCAGGTCTGCAAGGTCATTCCAAAGTAAAATCTTCTTGATTGTTCTAATCAGTAACAAAATGGCCTGACATCCCCTTGGGTCCATCATAAATATCTGCTACAACAAATAGTATTTCATCAGTGCCTGTTGCCTTGACATGGCTTGTTTCCTCCAAATGGATTGTTGCTCGCTGGCATTTCTGGCACCTAGAATGGCTATATACCTTGTTTTTATTTTTGAAGACTAACCTCATTGAGTTGAATTACCTTCATGCAATTGTTTGGGTGTAAAGGATTTCATAGATTCTTAAGAAATAATTCTGAATTGGATTATTAAAGACAGCGACAAATAATACACACACACACACACACACACACACACACACACATGAGCAAACTCATCTCTAGCATACATTTCTATTTCAATATTATTCCAACATAATATTCCAACATACAGTTCTAATGGAAAGGAATTGATACATAGGAGGCAAAAGGCCTGGGATTCTATACCAGGTTTGTCCCTCATTATCTATGAGACAGTAAGCAAGTCATTTACTTCTATTACCACAAAAGGGACCAACACCCCTTCCCTCCCTCACCTCAGAATAATTGTTGGATTAGATCTATCATTTGCAGAATGATACTGCTGATAAGGAAATTCCATCATGGCAGGTTAGCATCTTCTTTGCAACTTAATGTCTTGAAGAATTGTTGGGGGGGGGGCAATGAGTGTGATCTTTCCAGAATCACAAAATCAGTAAGAGACAGGGCTTGAAAGCAGATTTTCCTGACTCCAAGACCTGTTCTTTATTATTAGAGGTGCCACAATGGATAGGGCATTGGACCTGGAGTCAAGAAAACCTGAGTTCCAATTGACCCTTATCTGTATAACTTTGGCTTTATTTGCTTAAGTTTCCTCAGTTGTAAAATGAGGATTATAATAGTCCCTACTTCCCAAGATTGTTGTGAGACTCAAATGCGATAATAGTTATAAAAAAGCAACCGGCATATATTAAGTGCTGGATAAATGTTTATTCTTTCCTTCTTTAATCACTCTACTAAGCTGCCTTGGGATAATTATGAAGGACAAGCAATGAGATAATTTGTATACAAATATTTTGAAAAGTTTAACAGGCTGTACAAACACTGTTGTTTGTATACTTACAATTAGTTTGTACAGTTATTAACCCATTATAATAGCTGACATTTATTTGGTGTTTTAATATTTGCAAAGCATTTTGCATCCATTATATAAAATAGGTGCGACAGTAGCCTTGTGAGATGGGCATTATTAGTTCCATTTTACTGGTGAGGAAACCGAGGCTCAGGAGGAGACTGACTACTCCATTGTCACACAGCTAGTAGGGGCAAGAGACAGAAATTAGACCCACATCTTTCCTGAGTCTGAGTATTGTACTCCCTCCCATTTGTTCATTTGTGAATAACTATTATCACTGGGACTCTTCTATGATAATAATTATTCATGAATGAACAAATGAAAAATGAGTGAAAAAAGCATTTTGTGCTGGGTGCTGGGATTACAAATAAAAATGCAAGATAGTCCCTGCTCATAGGGAGCTCACATTCTAAAGAGAATAGGAGAGTAAAGTTGTAAGTCAGATGTAATGGTCCCATGGTGCACAGTGTACATTAGTGCACAGTGGCAAAGTAGATGGGAAAGTATCTTCTGAACCATGATTTCCACTAATAAAACCATATTGAAGTATTTGATGATATCCAAAATGGTACCTGACAGTGAGAACTTTCTCTTCTGGGCTCTTAGTTCCATGGCTTCAAAGAGATGAGAACTAAAGTCAAGTCAGTATTGTTAGTTAAGCACTTAGAATATGTAGGCACCTGTTTTAAGCTCTGACAAAACAAATGTAAGAAGAGAAAATACAGCCCCTGCCCTCAAGGAGCTAACATTTTCTTGAAGAAAGGCAACATATGAAAGGATGCTGAAAAGGGATGGTGATCAGAAACAGGTACATGTGGAAAGATGGTAGAGAAAGTTTAGAGAGTCAGGAGTGGAGCCTGGAGAAACAGGAGAACAGTTGACCTGGGTGTTCTTCTCAAGATGGATAGTTTGCATCTCTGTCTTTTATATACAGACCTGTCTACCTCATTTCCTTATCTGTAAAATGGAGGTGGGGAGCTATGTGTCCAAGTGGATTGTGCACTGGAGTCTAGAGGCAGGAAGACATCCTCCTCAGTTCAAAATCCAGCCTCAACCTCAGTTTCCCATCCGTAAAATGGAGATGGGCTGTTCGGCGTCCAAGTGGATTGTGCACCTGGCCTGGAGGCAGGAAGATAGTCTCATCCTCAGTTTCTTCATCTGTAAAATGGGGAAGGGCAGCTAGGCGTGCAAATGGATTGTGCACCTAGCCTGGAGGCAGGAAGACAATCTCCTCAGTTCAAAATCCAACCTCAGATCCTTACTAGTTGTGTAACTGGGCAAATCCCTTAACCTCTGTCTGCTTGTAAAATAGAGAGAATAATAGATTGTGTGCAGATCAAATATGCTTCACTTTTGTAAAGTGCTTTGAAAACCTCAAAATGCTACACAAATGTGATTATTATTATTAAGGACTTGCCCGTGCATATACTGAGATGTTTGTGTGCATGGGGATCTGTATTGTATATGGGTGAGGATATACATGTAACGACGGGCTCACACATACATGCTTATGTATCCCGGGTGCATGTATGTATCCATCAGCATGGATGTCCAGGTGACTTGGTACGCTAACCGACCGGGCCGGAGAACACCGTGAGTCAAACACCATTAACTTTAATGAGGCAGCTCCCCTGGGGAGGGGGAGGGGCAGTGGGAAGGGACAGCTGGTATTACACTTTCCTAACAATAAACTACACTGACAGCCAAAAACAAACTTGTGAGAGATAATGGGTAGTGTTTCCGAGAGCTGGGCTCCTGATGAAGGTCGGCAGATGGGCCGGGGCTTGCTCTTTGAAAGTCTGCTCTTTTCTCTGTTGGGATAGCGTCTCTTAAGCAGGCAGCTCTAGTCTGGAGCTCTGTTGAGATGCAGTTCCCGGCCCGAGGTGTCTGGCCCCGGGCTGGACTTCGCCATCAATCTCTGGATGTCAGAGATGCTGGAGAGATCACTTTCTTACCTGCCCTTTTATCCCTCAGCTTCCTGCACTCGGGGAAGATCTGCACTCTTTCACACGTTCATTAATTCAAGAAACGTTTGCTAAGTGCTTGCCTGAATGACAACGGCTGACATTCACCCATTGCCTTTTTAGTCCTCATCCAGATATTTGACAGGGCTCGTAAACTCCCATTTTACAGAGGAGAAACAGAGGCTCCAAGAAGTTAAGGGATTTGGCCATGCTCACATTTTGTCCTCCCTACCTCATTCAATATTTATTAATTGCCTATCATAATAAGAAAGAGTTGACAAATCTATATAGGTAGCCTGATGGGTCAGTGGAAAGAGTTTTGGACCTGGAGTCTGGAAGCCCTGATTTCAAATCCAACCACAGATACGTTCAAGCTGTGTGACCCTAAGCAAGGTATTTCACTTCCTAATCTAGATATAAGCCAGGGGCAGCTAGTTTAGTGGATAGAGCACCATCCCTGAAGTCAGGAGGATCTTGAGTTCAAATTTGACCTCAGACACTTTACACTTCTAGCTGTGTGACCCTGAGCAAGTCACTTAAAACCAATTGCCTCAGCAAAAAAATATGTATGTGTATATATATAAAATTTAGAAAAAATTCATATAGTTTATGTATAAACTATTTAACATAATCATTATATAACTACATAGAATTGTATATTATATATTATAATGTTAACATAAAAACTATATTATATATTCTACATTTAATATATATTTTATATATTACATATTACATGGTTGTACAATATATTAAATATATAGTTATTAATATATAGTTATGCAATATATTAAATACATAGTTACATAGAATATTAGGCATATATCATATATAGTACATACATAAACTCTATGATATATACTACATGCAATATACTACATAAATATATAATACAACAGCATATTATATAGTTTATATGCACACTGTACATGTGATACAATGTACATGTGTACAGTGTACATGTGGTTTACTATAAATTAGATAATACAACTATATATTATATAATTTATATATAAACTATACGATACATACTATATGTAACATTACTATGCATTAAATAGTTTATGTATAGAATATATAGAGTAATAAATAGCTATACACTATATAGTTTATGTATAAGCTATAGGGTATATGCATGTGTATCTTATATAATGATACATCATATAATTTACATACAAACTGTAATATACAACAGATAAAATGTATAGCTATATCTAATATATCCAACATAACTATACATTATATAATTTACATACAGGTAATATAATATCATATATAACATTATATAGCTATATATTACATAACTATATAACACATATTATGTGGTTCATGTGTAAATTATGTAATATACAGAATGTTATATAACTATAAAACTATACATTATATTATTTGGAATAAGCTATATAACATATAAACTGTGCATTATATGTTTAATATAGTTTAGTTTCCTAATCTATAAAATGGGGATAATCAATCAATAAACATTTATTAAACACCTACTCATTATTTCATGTGCTAAGTGCTAGGAATACAAAAGGCCCTTTTAATGACAAAAGACAGTCCATGTCCTCCAGGAACTCTCAAAAGTACTTACTCATAGGTTGTGAAAATCAGATGAGAGAATAGATAAAGTGTTTTGCAAACTTTAAAAAGCTGGATCAATACTAGCTACTATTATTATAACATTTAAAGTTTGTCCCATGATTTTGTTTGAGCCTCATAACAAGCCTAGAGGAGAAACTACAGGGATTATCTCCATTTTATGAATGATGATATCAAAGCTCAGGTTATTTACTCAGGGTGATACAATTAGTAAGTGTGAGAGGCTGGATTGGAAACCCAGGTTTTCCTGCCTCCAAGTCCAAACTTGTAGTCCCGATGCCATTCCCTCTAGTATATATGATGCTGTGTTAGGCAACAAGGGAGCTAAGAAAGTAAATAAGAATATTTGTTCTTTCTTGTTCCTTCTGCTTAGCAGCTAGTAGTCAAGATAAATGAGGTTGATGGTGGGCTCATATTTGACTGACTTCATTAGAATTTTATCATGGATACCAGCAAGAACACTGATTTCCCAAGAAACAGTATTTGGATTTTGCCATCCTCTGATCACTATAAACAATGTGCCAGAAAGGAGTATGGCATATGGCCAGGATGACTTAAGGACATAATAGTCCTTAATATAGTCAAAAGTGATTTGACTCTCATTTCAATCCTGGAGGGTAGAAACTGTAGGTATTTTATGTATCCTAATATATTATATAATTAGATAATACAACTATATGTTGTATAATTTATATATAAACTATGTGATATATATCACATGTAATATAACTATGCAGTAAATAGTTTACATATAGACTATAAGGTGTAATAAATAATTATATACTATATAGTTTGCATAAAAACTATAGGATATATGCATGTGATATATAATGATATATCATATAATTTACAAACTATATATAATGCACAGTAGATATGATATATAAATATATCTACTAGAACTATATAACATAATAACTATACATTTTATAATTTAGGCTGCTTGTTCACCTTTGGTGTCTACCTGTCAGCCAACTCTTACCTATGGCACTAAGAAACTAATGGCCACATCCTGGTAAACTGTGTTGGCAGATGGGCTAAACCAGATTTAGGGTCACTTATAGACCTTAAATCCCTTAGTGAGTTAGGGGGACATGTACCCTTAACATGTGAGGACTTTCTCTAGTGGAATGGGTAGATGAGAATAACTTGTTCCAACAGTCATGAAGCCAGCTGAAGTGACTTCTGTGAGCTCTTAGAGCTTGGTCAGACATTGAGTTGCCAAGGTCACACATTGCATCCTGGACCATCATCAGTCATCCAGACTTGTCACTGGACTCCGATGCCATTTAAATCTAATTTACATATGAATCAAGACTTCACTCTCATGGTGTTGTTGGTCCCCTTCAAATATGAAAAACAAACCACTATTTTACAGATAAGGAAAAATAGCCTCCATCCCACATTTGATTTTGGTAACCCTGGAGATAAAACATATCCACAAATAACTAAGGAAGCATGTCCTAGGAGGTAATATGCTGAATCTGGAATGAGGAGGACCTGAATTCAAATCCCACCACTCACACTTACTAGATGTATTACCCTGGGCAAGTCACTTAAGTACTTTAATACTCAGTTTCCTCATTTGTAAAATGGGCATAACAATGCATGGAGTGCCTATCTCATGGAATTATCTTGAGGTTCAAATGAGATAATGGATTTAAAACAAGTTATGATCATGAAACCATTATATAAATGCCTACTTATAACCACATAGATTAGCACATGGTAAGTGATAGGAGATAAAGCGAATTTTAATTAATTTCTAATAAAGACAAGATCCTAGAAGGGCATTTAACCTAATCTCATTGTATAGAAGAGGAACCTGAGGCCCAAGGAGTTTCAGTGATTTCTTCAAGATCACACAGGGAGTAAATGACAGGTGGCATATTAACCCAGGTCTTCTGTTTACAAAGCCAGATTCTTTTTTAACCTCAGACATCTGGTTAGTGGAGATTTAACTGACTAACATCCTCCTTTTCATTGTACTCAAGTTCTGAATGCATTTTTTTAATGTATTTGTTCATTCATTCATTTTCTTTCATCCATTCATTTATTTATTTATTAAATTTTCATTTATTCTTTCTTTCATCTATTCATTCATTTGTGTACTCATTCATTCTTTCATTTATTTATACAGTTTTTCATTTATTTATCCATTCATTTATCATTCATTCATTTAGTTATTTATTTGTGGATTAAGTGACTTACCCAGGATCATACAGTTACACAATTTGAACTCAGGTCCTCCTGACTCCAGGACTGCTAAATTAATAATTAACCAATCTATCTGAGGCAATTGGGGTTGTGACTTGCCTAGGGACACACAGCTAGGAAGTGTTAAGTGTCTGAGATCAGATTTGAACTTAGGTCCTCCTGACTTCAGGACTGGTCCAAAGGACAAGATCAAAAGAAGGATAACTAGTACAATAAGGGGGCTCAGAGAGCCCGCCCAGGGGGCATGAAGGAGGGAGACAGAGACAGACACGGAGACAGACACACACAGAGAGACAGAGACAGAGAAAAAGAGAGAGGCAGAGACAGAGAAAAAAGAGGGAGAGAGAGAGGGAGAAAAAGGAAAGAGAGAGGAGGGGGGGGAGATAGACAGACAAAGATTGAGAGAGAGACAGAGAGACAGACACAGAGACAGAGACACACACACAGAGACAGAGAAAAATGAGACAGAGACAGAGACAGAGAAAAAAGAAGGTGAGCAGAGGAAGAGAGAGAGGAGGAGGGGGGGAGAGACAGACAGAGATTGAGAGAGAGACAGAGACAGACAGAAACAGAGAGACACAGAAAAATACAGAGAGGGTTTAGACTTGAGAAAAGAAGGCTTAGGGACAGCAAAGTGGTCATCCCAGTATTTGAAGAGCTACTCTATGGAAGATATGACTCCTGTGTGGCTCCAGAGGAAAGAGCTAGGAGCAGAGGGTAGGATTTGTAGAGAAGCAGACTTTGATTCAGTCTGAGGAAATTGGAAGTGGGCTGAGATGCTTTGGAAGGAAGTGAATTCCCCATGACAGGAGATCTCCAAGCAAAGGATGGCTTTGAATGACCACTCATGGGGACTCCTGGGAGGGAGGGATTTTGTTTAGCTGCAGTTTGGACCCCATAGCTTCCCGGTCCCGGCATTCTGAGAGGCTGTGAAATGCTCTAGAATGGGTCACGGAGACGCTGCTCAAGCTTGCTCATCTGTTTTAGGCCTGGCCTCCTCACAGGGATGGCTGACCATAGTGGGTTTGGCTGGGAGATGCTCAGCTGGGGTCACTGAGGCCTGCTGGAGGCAGCCAGAGGGAAGAAGGCTGTGCCATTTGGAATTCTCTGTGACATTCTTATCATTTGTTATCCAGCTAAAGTCTCAATTAGATCATGATGAATGGGGGAGAACGGCCAAAAGCACATACCCCAGATCCTTTCTGTGGTTGTTGTTCTTGACATTTTCTAACAAATGACCCAAGATTGAGTTCTTTGATCTAGAGCAAAAAAATTACATGGTTTGGTGGAAAGAGGCTCAGGACACTCCTCTGGGTTTGAGTCCCAGGTCTACCCCAAGCAAGCCCCTTAATCTCTTTGTTCCTCAATTGCCTCATCTGAAAAATGGGAAAATACCTACTTTACTTTTAAATTTTAATTCATTTTTAATTTAATTTAATTTTTTTTACAGAACTATTGTTACAATCACAGGAGACCAGATTTAAATTTGGAGTGAGAAAAGGCTTTTGAAGGCACCCATTGTGATTGTCTTTATTTTACAGATGAAAAGATTAAATCTTCAGTCACCAAGATCATGGAAGTAGTAAATAAGAACTGAGATTCAAGCTCAGGGCCTCTGACTATCTACCTAACCAGGACTCTTTTTTACTATAGCATACTAAGACTACTTGAAAGTATAGTGGTAGGAGCCTTGAGGTCAGAGGAAGATGAGTTTAAATCCAGCTTCAATAATTTTCTAGCTATGTGACCTTGGGCTACTCAACTTAATTTCTGTTTAACCTTAGTTTTCTGAAGTGTAAAAGAGGGATAATAATAATACCTATAGGGAGCTAGCTAGGTGGATAGAGCACCAAGCCTGGAATCAGAATGACCTGAATTCAAATCCAAGTATCCTCAGACACTTCCTAGCTATGTGTCTCTGGGCAAGTCACTTAACTGTGTTTGCCTCAGTTTCCTCAACTGTAAAATGATCTGGAGAAGGAAATGGCAAACCACTTCCTTATTTTTGCCAAGAAAACGCCAACGGGTCGTTGGGCAGACCTGAAATGATTGAAAATTATTAATCTATCCTCAGGCTTCCAAAGGAAGTAGACCTCAAGATAAGAATCCCTGGGCTAGAGTATTGTGCTTAGTTGAGGGCATCACCTTTGAAAGGGGACATTGGCAAATAACAGAAGCGATGTGATCTCAACATTCTACTGAAGTTGGAGTCAGAAAGCTGGGTTCAGATCCCTCTTCTCTTATTTAGTAGCAGTGTAATCACAAGGAAGCTGCTCAACCTTCTTAGACTGCAGGCAATTTTGTAAGAATATATGATAGGGGGCAGCTAGATGGCACAACGAATAGAGCATCAACCCCGGAGTGAGGAGAACCTGAGTTCAAATATAGCTTACTTAACTTCCTAGCAGTGTGACCCTGAGCAAGTCACTTACCCCCAATTGACTCACAAAAGATCTATATCTACACATGATAGAGGAATTGTAGCCTGTCTTCGAGTTGCCACAATGAAAGGATAACAGATTCAATGGCAACTGTGCAATAATTAGAACAGCTTGCTTCATGAGGGCTCCCCATCACGAGAAACACTTAAGGAGAAGCTAGATTCTATCCCATTCGACAGGGATTTATTAATACCTTACTATGTTTAAGGCACTTAGCTAAACTCTGGGGATACTTTTTCAGTTCCCTGCTCTCTACAAATCTCTCTTACTTTTATTTATTAATTCAATAGTTTTCTTATTTTCAATTTTATTGATCTCCCCTTTAATTTTCAGAATTTCCAATTTGGTATTTAATTGAGGGTTTGTAATTTGGTCTTTTTCTAGCTTTTTTAATTGTAAGCCCAGTTCATTAATCTTCTCCTTCTCTGTTTTACGCAAGTAAGCATCTAGAGATATAAAATTACCCCTTATAACCACTTTAGCCGAGTCCCACAAATTTTGGTATGTTGTCTCATTGTTGTCATTCTCCTGGATGAAATTTTCGATTGTGTCTATAATTTGCTCTTTCACCCATTCGTTCTTCAGGATTAGATTATTTAATTTCCAAATAACTTGTGGCCTATTTTCTCCTGGCCTTATATTACATGTGAGTTTTATTGCATCATGATCTGAGAAGGATGCATTTACTATTTCTGCTTTTCTGCAATTGATTTTGAGGTTTTTATGCCCTAACACATGATCAATTTTTGTATAAGTTCCATGAACCCCTGAGAAAAAAGTATACTCCCTTCTATCACCATTCAATTTCCTCCAGAGATCTATCATACCTAACTTTTCTAGCCTTTTGTTAACCTCCCTAACTTCTTTCTTATTTATTTTGGAATTTGATTTATCTAATTCTGAGAGAGCAAGGTTGAGATCTCCCACTAGTATAGTATTACTGTCTATTTCTCCTTGCATCTCTCTTAACTTCTCCTCTAGGAATTTGGATGCTATACCACTTGGTGCATAAATGTTTAGTATTGATACTGCTTCATTGTCTATGGAACCCTTTAGTAAAATGTAGTTTCCTTCCTTATCTCTTTTAATTAGATCTATTTTTGTTTTTACTTGATCCGAGATAAGGATTGCTACCCCTGCCTTTCTTTGTTCACCTGAAGCATAGAAGATTCTGCTCCAGCCCTTTACCTTCACTCTGTATGTATCTCTATGTTTTAGATGTGTTTCTTGTAAACAACATATTGTAGGATTCTGGCTTTTAATCCAGTCTGCTACCCGCTTCTGTTTTATGGGAGAGTTCATCCCGTTCACATTCACAGTTAAAATAACTATATCTGTATTCCCTGCCATCTTATTTACCCAGAGTTATGATTTTCTCTTCCCTTTCCCCTCTCTCCCTTCCCCCCTCCCCAGTACTTTGCTCTTGAAGACCACCTCCCACCAATAATCCTCCTCCCTTTAGAGTCCCTCCCTCCCCTTTATACCTTTCCCCTAATCCTTCTATTAGTTTATCCCTTTCCTTTTCTCCCCTCCCTCCTACCTTCCCACAAGGAGGGTCAGTGCTTTCTTTGAAGCCAAATGTGTCTGATATACTCTCTTAGAGTCCAATCTAATGAGAGTAAGGTTTACACAATACTCATCGCCCTCCCTTCTTCCCCTCAATTATATTAGATCTTCTATGTCTCTTTATGAGATTTTGCCTTATTTTACCTCCTATATTTTTACTTTATTTTGCCTCCTTTTTCCCCCTCCCCCCTTTTTCTTTTTCAGTATGGTATCCCTTCCACCTCTAATTTCTTTTCCATTATTATCAAAGAAAAATCAAATTATACTGCCATTCTTTAAAGGATACCTATAGTAGGAATATAGTTCTCAAGAGTTTTCCTTTTTACCTTTTTATGTTTCTCTTGAGTTCTCTATTTGGAGGTCAAATTTTTTGTTCAGATCAGGTCTTTTCATTAGAAATAGGTGAAATTCTCCTGTATCATTGAATGACCATCTTCTTCCCTGGAAGATGATGCTCATTCTAGCTGGATAACTTATTCTTGGCTGTAATCCAAGTTCTTTTGCCTTTCAGAATATCTGGTTCCAGGCCCTTCGATCCTTCAATGTGGAAGCTGACAGATCCTGTGTAATTCTAATGACAGTTCCTCGGTATGTGAACTGTTTCTTTCTAGCTGCTTGCAATATCTTTTCCTTGGTGCGATAGTCCTGAAATTTGGCCACGATATTCCTTGGGGTTTTAATTTTGGGGTCTCTTTCTGGAGGTGATTGGTGAATTCTTTCAATGCCAATTTTGCCTTCTGATTCTAAAACATCAGGGCAATTCTCTTTCATGATTTCCTGGAAGATAGCATCCAGGTTCTTTTTTTCATCGTGGCTTTCAGGGAGTCCGATAATCCTTAAATTGTCTCTCCTGGATCTGTTTTCCAAGTCAGTTGTTTTTCCTAGGAGATATTTCATATTTTCTTCTATTTTTTCATTTTTTTGTTTTTGTTTAACTGATTCTTGAAGTCTTATTGAGTCATTTACTTCTATTTGTTCAATTTTAATTTTTAGAGTATTATTTCCTTCAGTTATCTTTTTTAGCTCCTTTTGTAGCTGGCCAATTGAATTTCTGGATTCAATGCATTCTTTTTCCATTTTGCCAGTTTTATTTTTCAGTGAATTGTTGTCTTTTTCCAATTCACCAATTTTGTTTTTCAGTGAATTGTTGTCTTTTTCCAATTCACCAATTTTGTTTTTCAATTCACCATTTTTATTTTCCAGTGAATTGGTGATTTTTTCCAATTCACCAATTTTGTTTTTCAGTGAACTGTTTTCTTTTTCCAATTCACCAGTCCTATTTTCCAGTTTTTGATATTTCTGTTGCCTTGATCTCAATTTATTTCCCCATTCTTCTTCTAGCTCTCTTTTGAGATTCTTAATGCAATCATCCAGGTAAGCCTTCTGAAAGGGAGACCAACTTAAGTCTGCCTTTGTGGCTTCATCTGGGATTGTTTTCATAATGTCAGGATCTGGGGACTGTTCTATTTTTTCTCCGTAAAAGCTTTCTATGGTGAGAGCTCTCTTCTGCTTCTTGCTCATGATTTAAAGTTGGGATATTGGTCAAAAGCCGAGAAAACTGCAACAATTTATATTTGCCCTGGGGCAGTTTGCCGAGTTGACTTCCGGTCTGAGGCTGGTCGGGCTAGATTCGCACCAGGACCACGTTTTCAGCTGTTCTCGATCCACCCCCTTCCAAAGGCAGATCTGCCAAAGCACCTGCCCGCAAGCAGAGCAAAGTGGCCCAGGCGTCTCCCAGGGGCTTCCTGGGTGCCCAAAATCCGCCCCTCTATCGCAGCCCTGACTTCCGCCCCGGCTGGAGTCCGATCGCGACCAGAGGCCGATTTCCCCTGAGGCTAACCTTCTCCGGAGTTCTTTCAAGGTAGATCTTTTATAGAAGTGCGTTGTAGTCCAAATGCTTGGCGAGGACCTCACTCAGAAACCAGTTTTAAGGCTTACTATGTCTGGGTTTGAGGGAATGTCGGAGGGAGTTCACAGAGAAAGCTGTTCGCAGTTCGCCATCTTGGCTCCGCCCCCAACATCCTCTCTACAAATCTCTATAAAGCTTCTGGTGATACAATAAGCATACAAGTAAGTATCCTATGGGGAAAATAAAGGAAGGAGAAAGCACTCACAGATGGAGGTGGAGCACAGAAGGATGAGGGAAGGTTTCATGGAAGAGATGACATTTAATTTGAACCTCAAAGACAGACAAGAATTCTGAGAGTGACCAGTAAGTCATCTGCCAATCAGGGATGCTGAAAAGAGATCCTTATATTGAACAGGTACAAACTTTTTAATCAGTTTCAGACAAAACCATTCTATGATTCTCTTGTAATTTGAAGTGACCAAAAAAGGCATTCAACTTGAAGTCAGGAGCCCTGGTTCCAAGTAATAGTTTTGCCACTTACTAGTTGAATGATCTTGCTCAAGTCACTTACCAACTCTGAAACTCAGTTTCTCCTTCTGTAATATAGAGGTAATAAGCAGTCTATGAAGTTGTTATAGGGATTAAATGAAGTAATTACTGAGAAAAGTGCTTTGCTAATGTGAATTCTTATAGTTATTAATGATATATCCAAATTCCTGCTTTCTCAAAATGGAAAAGGATCTTTTATGAATTTCTAGAGAATTCCCTAGAATTTATTCACTAGTACTGAAATAATTTTCAAAAGATATTTTGGTTTAATTCAATAAGCATTTATTAAGCCAGGAACTGTGTTGTGTGCTAGAAATATACAAACATGGGTGAGAAACAATCCCTGCCTTTATTGAACTTAAGTTTTACGGTTTTATATATATATATATATATATATATATATATATATATATATATATATAAATATGTATATATATATTTGCTGAGGCAATTGTGGTGAAGTGACTTGCCCAGGATCACACAGCTAGGAAGTGTTAAGTGCCTGAGACCAGATTTGAACTTAGGTCCTCCTAACTTAAGGGCTGGTGCTGTATCCACTGCAGCACCTAGCTAGTAACATTTTTTAAAAACAAAGTTTAGAACTAATACAGCATAGTCTGGTTTTTGAAAAGCACTGGATTTTTGAGCCAGACCAACCTTGGTTCAAAATCTGCCTCTGATGGTTACTTTCCTGTGTGACAAGTAAATGAAAACTCTTGAGGGCTCAATTTTCTCATCTGTGAAATGCAGAGCCTGAACTGGATGATGTCAAAGGCTTCTTTTATGAGGTTACCAAGACTCTACTTTTCACTCAGTTGCTTATCTGCTACTGCCTATACATATTTTTGCATCTTACCACTGATTTATTCATGTAATAATTTGGACCAATTTCTTCCTTTGGCAACAATCTTTATACTTATCCCCACACTTAATAGTATTTTATTTTTTCCAGTTACATGTAAACATAGTTTTTAACATTCACTTTTATAAGATTTTGAGCTCCAAATTTTTTCCCTCCTCCTCTTCCCAAGATGGCAAGCAATCTGACATAAATTATACATGTACAATCATATTAAACGTATTTGCATATTAGTCATTGTGTGAAAAGAGAATCAGAACAAAAGAGAAAAACTATGAAAAAGAAAAAAATGAAGATAATACCTTTCTATAGATGTTGATAACATTTTCCATCATGAGTCTTTGGGAATTATTTTAGATCATTGCATTGCTGAGAAGTTAAATATATCAAAGTTGATCATTGCATAATGTTTTTTTATTAATACTTTTTATTTGCAAAACATATATATGGGTAATTCCTAAACATTAACCCTTACAAAGCTTTCTGTTACAAATTTTCCTCCCCTACTCCCCACCCCTCCCCTAGATAGCAGGATATCCACTACATGATAATTATGTTAGAATACTTAAATTGAATATATGTATAGTTATTGCCACACATCATTTTTTTGTTCAGGAGAAATCGTATCTATAAGAGAGAATAATCCGATAAAGGAAATACAATGCAAGCAAGATCATTGCATAATGTTGTTATTGTGTACAGTACTCTCCTGGTTCTGCTCACTACTTTCTGAAATCCACCTCTGACTATTTCTTAGAGCACAATATTATTCCATTATCATCATATACTACAATTTGCTCAGTTATTCCCCAATCGATGGGCATCCCCTCAATTTCCAATTCTTTGCCACCACAAAAAGAACTGTTAGTAACATTTTTGTACATGGGGATCCTTTATACTTTTTAAAAACAATACTCTCCCCACCTCCAGCAGTGGATCTCTTCCTTGTAACTAAGATGTATAGGGAAACAAATCAAGCCAATATATTGCTGCCAATGTTTGTTTCATTCTGAACCTATATTTCCCCGATTCCATGATAAGAGAAGGGAGGTTTGTTTCTCTAAGATAATCCTTTGAAGCGATGCTTGATTATTTCCCTGATCAGTGTACTGATAATATATTTTTTAGGTCATTGTGTAAAGTTTTCTCCTGGTACCACATTCTTTTTTTTCTGTACTTCAAGTCTTTCCAAGTATTTCATAATTCTTCATAGTTGTCATTTCTTACAGCATTATTATATTCCATTACATTTCAATGTCATGGTTTGTTAATCATTATTAAACTGATAATTGCCTACTTTCTATTTTTTTTCTACCAGCAAAAGAGTTCCTGCAAATACTTATGCACCTTCCCTTCTGTCTTTGAGCTCCTGCATCCAGGAGTTTGATCAGTACTTCAATTTAGTGACTTTTTGATCATATTTCCAAATTGTTTCCCAGAATAGTTGGACCAGTTTGCAACTCCACCAACAATATATTAATGTGTCTGCATGTCCTCATCTATAAAATGAACTGAAGGAAGAAATGGCAAACTACTCCGATATCTTTGCCAAGAAAACCTGAATGGAGTCATAAGAAATTGGACATGACTGAAAGGATTGAACATCAACAACTTCCTGTAGTAAATCAAGCAATAAGAATTTATTAAGAGTCCTCCATGTGCCAGTCACCATGCTAAACCTCTCCAATATTTGCTATTATCTTATTTGTCATCATTGCCAATCAAATGGGTATGAGAAAAACCTCAGAGTTGTTTTTCTTGGCATTAATAATTAGTGACTTGGAATATTAGATGAGGGCAGTAGGATATAGAGAAAAGGATTTCCTTTAAGGCATGGTCTTTAGAAATCCACTCTACCTAGAAACAACTATCCATTTCTAAGGATAAATTCACACTTGGCACAGCTCTCCAATCCACAGGTGGAAGAAATGAAAGACTTTATGTTAGTTCTCCTTTCATTTCAAGAGAAAGTTCCCTTCCTTCCCTGTCTTCCCCCACTCCCAACAACCTCAGCTCTCTCAGGCACCCTCTGAGGCAAATACAGTGGGAGGGGAAACCTATATCTGACAAGTACATGGAGCAATTAGTACTGCCTTCCCCCACCTCACAAATGCAACAGTTACTAGGTTGGGTGGTGATGTCTCACAATTATTTCTCCTATCTATAAATTCCATAACAATGAGACATGATAGGACTCGGGGTCCCAAGAATGAGTTTTTATAATCAGAAGGATCAGAAACTTTTTAGTGTGAAAAGGCATCTTATATGGTTAGAAGAAAGGATACTTGGTAATAATTTTTTAAAAAATTGCTATCTGGAGGAGCTGACCAGCTCAGAATTCTATGAAACTGTCCTGGGACATCTTGATTTATCTCATTTTTTCTGCCCATCAGCAATAACCAGATTGCACTTTCAAGCTTTTAATTTCTGGCTTCCCTGAAATTCAGGGCAAATGGGATTAATGCATAAGGGAGTGGGACTAATTTTTCAAGGGGACCTTCCCTCAGAATAAACTTCCTAATCTATTATCATTTGTTCCCCAATAATTCAATTTAACTATTTAATTAAAGTAATTTAAATTGGATTTTCAATTCAATTTGATAATATTTACTAAGTACTTACTATGTGCTAGGTATATAAGCAGAGGCAGTATGAGGTAATAGAGAACTGGCCTTGGAGCCAGGAAGTACTGGATTCAAGTCTCCCCCTGTCACATTCTGTCTGTATGATCAGGTCATTTAACTTTTCAGTGATTCTCGGCAACAGAATCTTCACTGGCAGACTGAGGTTCGACACTAGTCATTTCTCATGACAGCATAATTACAGGCTAGGTTTAAAAAAAAATCCAAAGGGGAGGGATTTCTGGGAACACACATTCTATTGGGGAAACACAACAAAAAACTAAATACTAGTGACCAGGAAAGAGACAATAATTTAGTTTGGCTGGAGTCAGGGGGATTACATGGGAGGAGGCTGCAAAGGTAGTTTGAAGTCAGATTAGTATACAGAATTCCAAGGTCCCAGATCTTGAACTGGAAGCGCCTGGAAGGTCATTTAAAGCATTTTGCAGATCCATTATTCCATCAATCCACCATTTAATAGATGAGGAAGTTGAGACCTACAGAGATTAAATGACTTACCTTGTCAAAGATATAGAAGGCCTTGAATGGTGTGGAATAGCACCCACAGAGGCCACCTAATAACCTGTTATTGAGTTTTCTTTCTTCCATTGTTCTAAGAATACACACACACACACACACACACACACACACACACACACACACACACCCCTTATAAAGCATTTAGTCATCCTACAGGCCCACTATACTTCAAGTGACTCTGATTCCCATCAGTTAAGCTTTTCTCTCTCAAGAGAAGTTTGTATGATATGGGTTTCCTTCTTAGAATTCACATTTATTCCAAAGTTCCACATGGAGGAGACAGAGCTGGGACATTTCTAAACTTGGTCTAAAACTCTTCTTCTGTGCTGTGTCTGGATTAGCAATATTGGTTAAGTTTAGCAATGAGAATAAGTGAAATGGAGTGGTGATCAAGCTTGTTTCAGGCCTGGGTAAAAAAAAATCTGCGATTCTCAATTTGGAAATACATTTCTGATGGCTTGGAATTTTTCACAGTGAATTGATGTCTGCATTGAGGATCTAGAGAGTCCTTTTAAAGAGTTCAGGATTTAGAGTCTGCAGACATAGAATGGAGGGACAGAATCATGGAAGAGTTTTCGGAGCCCCACTAGTTCAACTAGTACATGGCCAGGAAGTAATTCCTCCTATAGCATCCTCAAATAGGACTCATTCCTACTTCTTCATCTGATTTCTTCCTTTCATTCTTCTCATTTTACTCTTTATTAATTTTTATTTTATTCTTAAGTTTGTTTTTCTCTCCATTTTCCCGATTCTCCTGCCCACCATGGTTCTCCTCTCAAGTTCCTATATTCTTCACATAAGTCATGGATTGTTATAAAAAGCTGAGACATTATGGTAGAGTCGATTTGGAAATGGCCTTGAAGTCAAGAAGACCTGGATTTATATATTGTCTTTGCCACATATGGATTTTGTGATATTGGACTAGTCAAAGCCCTCTTAGGTGCCAAGCAGGTATATATTTGCATTGGTAAAGGAGTTCCCTCTTGAGATCTTCCTATACCAATGAAACCATAAAGAAATAAAAACAAAGCAAAAAATAAATCATAAGTCCAAGCTTTCTCTCTCTACCTCTTCCTCTGTTCCTCCTTTCTTCCCTCCCTCCCTCCCTCCCTCCTTCCTTCCTTCTTTTTTCTCTGTTTCCAATCTATCCTATCCCTCTGTCCCCCCTTTATATATGTGCACATACATACACACATTTATACATATACACACATATATACATCTATTTATATACATGCATATATACACATAAACATGCACGTGTGTATATTTTACATATGTATATAGATCTATCTCTCCATGCATTTGTTCTACTTTATCCCAACAATACATATATACTTAAAATATATATCTATTTTGCCCTTTGGTGGTTAATATGGATGTTTTTTCTTGCCTTTCTTTGAGATATTTCCAGACAGTGAAAGATCCAATTAAAAAAATTCCATTAAAGTACCATTTAAAATTAAAATGAATCCATATTCAGAAAACTAAAACTCCATATTGACTCCTTTCCTCAGAAGAGAAATGCAGAGATATTCAAGTGGTAACTGGGATTGTTTTCATAGTGTTTTCAAAGTAGAGATACTTTGTAGTTTTTCCAGGCTCTAGCCATCCATACAATTAGTCCAGTCTCTCCATTATCACATCCAAACTTGGGCCTCTTTGAGAAATCTTGTTGACATTTCTCACCATGTAACTGAGTTTCATTTTGTTATCCTCCTTTTCTGCCACGTTGAGAGTAAAAATCTCTTTAGTAGCATACCTGCCTGGCTATTTTATTTCATTTCCCACTTGGCCAAAATAAGCTCGCCTTTTAATTTATACAGAAATCTGAACTGTGTGCTCCTGTCTCAAAGTTTTTAACTTTAACCTCCAGTTGACTCTTGTTGACTATGTGACCTTGCACCCTGATTTTTCGGGTTACTTCCTGTACTGCATTTGAAGTGTACATAAATCACATCTTAGGTCAACCCTTTCCTTAACATGAATAATATTTGTGTTCTCGCTGTGCAACACAATTTTACAACAATGCCAATTTATTTTTTTTGGCAGCTTAGAGTTTCTTAGTTGTTCTTTTTTTTTTAAAGTCCTATTAAATTTCAAACTTCTCTTAACTTTCAAGGTGACTGTGGTTTTAATGCACTCACTTTTCACCTTTGGAGACCTTAGTGCAAATCTGGATAATGTCATGTTTGAAGTATACATAGAACTCAGTGGATCCTAAGAAAATCAGCTAGTACTTGAAATGGCTGTTTGTGAGGTTATGAGAGTAAAATGGAATCTGAACAACAACCGCAACAATAACTGATATTGATGTAGTGCTTTATAGTTTTAAAGCACGTTGCATATATAACACATACACTCTCTCTCTTTCAGATTATAGCTCTCTTCAGGAGTTGGGATATCTCTTTTCTCTGATATCAGCTCAAGCTCTTGCCAGTGGTGTTCCTCCCATTTGTTAAGGACTAATGACCAGCATTTACTTCTATTTGGTTATTTTCAGGGAATAGTGATAAAGGAGAATTTACTCTGAAGCTCCAGCAAGGACAAATATACAAACACCGCCCCCTTGACACCCCCTCCAATACCTCTGGGACATATTCTCACTATGTGACCAAATTCTTAGGGGGAGTAGGCTCAAAACATAGCTTGATTCCTTCGACACATTGATCCCATTAGGTGTGTGTCTAAAGGGAGCCTTGCTGTCTGGTGAGGTCTCATTTCAGCTTTCACTGGCATAGGACAAGAAAGTCACCCTCAAAGATGGCTCCTTGCTTTTTGAGGCATTGATGCTAACCTGGCTGCAATATACATCCTCGAACCCAGGATCTGGTTCACCTTCATGATTACTCTTTAAATTCACTAGGTCTTGAGACTGTTCCCTTTGTCTAGAACTGAAAAAGAACAAACAAAAAGATCAAGAATTAAGGTCTTTTTTTTCCTCCCAGAAGTCATATGGCTTCAAAAGGGGAAGAAGGTACCAAGACTGTTCATCTTACCTCATGGTATTTGCCAGATGCTATGAACAGACTAGTCCGAGACAGCATCAAACTGCAAGTAGCTGAAGTTGAGAGGCTTTGAAGAATGCTGACACTACCATGTATTTGTTGTTATTTAGATATTAGTTATGTCTGATTCTTCGGGATCCTATTTGGGGTTTTCTCAGCAGAGAGACTGGATTGGTTTGTGTTTTTCTGATTCTTCAGCTCAAATGAGGAAACTGAGGTAAACAGGGTTGAGTGACCTGTCCAAAGTCACACAACTAATAAGTATCTGAAGCTGGAATTGAACTCAGGTTTTCCTGATTCCAAGCCTGGCATTGTGCCAGCTATGCAGCCAATCATATTTGGGATTTTCTCAACAGAGATACTGGATTGGTTTGTGTTTTTCTGATTCTTCAGTTCAAATGAGGAAACTGAGGTAAACAGGGTTGCATGACCTGTCCAAAGTCACCCAACTAGTATCTGAAATTGGAATTGAACTCAGGTCTTCCCAACTCCAAGCCTGGCATTGTGCCAACTATGCAGCCAATCAAAAAAAAGGCTTATGCCAATCACGTGGTTAGTCAATCAGAACCAGTGACAAAGTGTTCATGCATGCTCCAACATCTCTGGAAGTCACTTTGGTTATGTACTGTCATTCATGATTGTCCTAACATCTTCCATGTGGAGATATTGAATCATCCAAGCAAGCTGATCATGGCGCACATACATCAGACTCCCATTATGCATATATTTTGTCATTTGAGCTTTTCATCAAACCAATCTGGGTAATACAAGTTGTAAGCTCTTTGAAAGCAGGGGTTGTTCTATTATTGTTTTGTCTTTGTACCCTATCACCTACCACATAGTAGGCTCTTAATGGATCCTTGTAGATTGCTTGACTTCCATCCTGTAGATGAGGAAGTTGAAGCTCAGACATGTTCAGTGACTTAACAAAGCATAGATTTGAAACTAGAAGGGAACTTAGAGGCCATTAAGTCCAATGTCCTCATTTTACAGATGGGGAAACTGAGGCATTCATTCAAGTGAATTTCATCTCAAGAGGAAAGATTTGAACCCAGATCCTCCTGACTCCATATACCATACTCTAACTACTACACAATATGCATTATCCAATTTTGTTCTTTCAATAATCGTGGGAAGTAGATAGTACCAGAGATTTTTTTTTTGGTTTAGATCTATAATTTTATTGGCAGAGGAAAATCTCCTTAGGTGGAAATTTCATCCCTAGAAACAGACAAACAGTCTGTAATTTGTGTAAGACTTAAAGTGATACTCAGGGCACTGAGATGTTAAGTCTTTTTATATCCATGATCACATAGCCAGTGTTATCAGAAAGAAAGCTTGGATCCAGTCTTCCTGACTCTGAATCTTGCAATGGTTGTTCCTCTATCCACATGCTATCAAGTATCTCAAGTTACTCGCATGTTATCATCTCATTTTGCACCTGAGGAAATTGAGTAATGAAATGATTTATCTAAGGTCACACAGCTAGTACCAGAAAGAGTTGGAATTCAAACCCAAGTCACTTTGTTTGGAGTCTTATGAGTGTACTGACCATTATACCACACTGCCTTGGGAAGGACTGGGCTGGATCTATATGCAAGCTACATGAACCATGGGAAATATAAAGGAGAAGTGTAAGGCTTCCCTTTTCACCTGCTAGGAGCAGTTGGTGATTTCTTCTCTTGTTTTCTTTTAAGCAAGTAAGTCTCCTTTAATTAAAATGACATTGTTGAATGATTTTGTAATCTCTGGTTTGTTTCGAGAAGCTATCATATTGCACAGTTGGGAAATCAAAAAAAAAAAAAAGCTGAGGGATTGAGTGGATGCCTTTTCTCCGGAGGAATAACTGTGTTTGTGGAGGGTGGGGAGGGGATGGCCAACATTTGGAAAAAAAGGCTAAGAGGGGAAAAGGATGTCAACTACCCATTGAGAACCTTCTCATAGCTAAGAGCCACATGCTTTCTTTGGAAACCTTTTTAATTATTCCCCGTTTCCCCAATACATACACCTTGTCTCCCCTTAATTCTTGGCCAGATAGGAGACAGGATGGAAAGCCCTATATTTACATTTGGAAGAATTGGACTTACAACCTCATTCCATTTTGTATTCATTGTAAGATACTGAGCAAATTTATTAACCCCTTTGGGCTTTGATTCTTTCATCTGTTGAAAGAACAGCATGATATAATGGAAAGAACCACAGGCTTAGTTAGGGATCTTAGGCTGAAGCCTGGTTTAGTATTTTCAAGATGTGTGGCCATTGGTAAATCACAACCTCTGCAAACCTCAGTTTATCTACTAGTAAAAAGGGGATAATAATATTTTCATTGTGTATTTCAGAGGTTTGTTGTGGGGAAAATCTTAAAGTATGGTCTAAATAATTATTGGCTGCCTACTATATGTTAATCTGTGCACTAAAGGCACAAAGAAACAAAATGAAAAGTCCCTTTCTTTAAGAGGCTTGTGTTCTACAGTAGAATGCATTTCCACAGGTTAACTAATCAATAATCATTTAACTAAGTGCTTACTATGTGCTGTTATGAAAGAGGGAGATAAAGAGGGAGGAGGAGGGAGAAGAAAGTTATTGTTCTCACGAAGCTTCCTTTAATTGGGTCAAAATATATATATCCACACTTATTCATATAAGTATATATCAAATTTAGGATGGGATGGGACCTGTGATTTTGTTGATGGAGAAACTCTCATTCATGCAGGTTTAAGGACTGAGTCTTACAGTTACCTGAAAATGAGAGATTAAATGGTTTTGCTCAAAGCTGCAGCCAGTATAAGTATAAGCCCAGTCCACCCAAGGATGACTCTTTACCCACTTAAAAATGGTTGTGAAAGTACTATCAAAGTAAAATTGAGGAAACCTTGGTGGGCAAGATCCTCAAGGTTAGAGCTATCTGGAGCACCTTGAGAAAATTAAACCCCCAAACAGAGCTGTAACTTGAAGGCAAATGCAAAATATTTTTTTGGGGGGGTAGGAATAGGGATATCACTAAGAACTGAGAAGGGGGTGGATTAACAAAAGGGATATTGGTATATGGCATATTGGAAATGGCGTTGACATCAGACATCTTAGATTCAAATCCTTATTCTTTCTGTGTAGGCAAATCACTTCACATCTCTGTTCCTCAGTTCACTCATTTGCATAAATAAGAAGGATTGGACTTGACCTCTAAGTTCCTTCCCAGCTTTAAATTTATGGACAATCTTATGATGCTATGCTACAAGTAGAACTTGAGAAACCTTAAAAGTTGTGAGAGATTTCAGAGGTCAAGATGGAGAGAGAATATTCCTGTGCAAAGGCATAGAAATGGGGAGGGAGGGAGGGAGAGAGACAGAGACAGACAGACTGAGAGACAGAGACAAATGGAGATAGAGACTAAGACACAGAGAGATAGAGACAGAGAAAGAGAGATAGAGGCAGAGACAGAGAAACACAGAGAGGGAGAAAGGGGAGGAGAGATATAAAGGGAAAGACATGAAAGGGGAGAGAGAGAAAGCACATTTATTAAGTGCTTTCTATGTTCCAGTCATTGTGCTAAGCCTGATTAATAGAAACATGAGCAAAAAGAAAGAAAGCCCCTGCTTTCAAAGAACTAATGGAGGGAGAAAACCTGTTAAAGGGAATTAAAAGGGGGAAGGGACTGGGAAGTTTCCTGCTGGAGCTGAGATAAAGAAGTGATCTGGGGCATCATGGTTTGGTATAGGTTTGAAGAGAGCATGATAGAGATCAAGGTGAAATGTTGCATAAAAATTTGGATTGTCATAACTTTATGTTATTATAATTCTTATCTGTAGAATGGGACTATCCTGTAAATTTGTGTATCTTGAGGGCCCGAATTGCTTCATAAAGTAGTGAGGAAGAGTATTTACAAACTAGAAAATGTTATAATTGTAGAATTATACTTATGTGATTAGTTTACATGCATTTTCACACCACATTTAGGGGGGTGTTTATCTCATCCTTTTCATTTAGTTACAATCATCAGGAAGCTGGAAACTGATGCCTTCCAATAATTTGATATTTGGTCATTGTGTTAATATTAATGACTGACTTGATAATTGCTGTGTCAACATGAAGATGTCAAAGAATTAACTTTCTCCCAAAGCTTTGAAATCCTATTTGACATTCATGTTTATGAATGACCCCATCATATAAGGGGACCATTCTAAGACTTTAATGTATCACAGTGCCATCAAAAGAATTAAAGTCAGAGGACCTGAGTTCAAAACCAAACGCTACCATTTATTTTTCATGTTCACCTTATGCAAATAACTTCACATTTCTGGTCCTCAATTTTTTCACCTATAAAATGAAGGGATTGGATTAAATAACCTTCAAGTCTTCTTCCAGATTTGAATCTAAGACAACATGTCCTCTAGCTGGACACTGGCACAGGTCCCCTCACCCAGTCCCTGTATTTCAGCTCTGGGGGATAAAAGAAGATGAAAGACCCCAGATAAACACTTCTCCTGTGAGACAAAATCCATAATTTTCTTTCTTACATCTTGAAATGTATGAGGGTCTTTAAATTTTTGAGTCAGCCAATGAGAATATTAATGAGTGGCTAAAATTATCTTCCTATGTTATTCCAAAACACTTACTTGGATGTTCTAATCTTTTCACTCTGAACAAATATCCAGTTTGTAAAGTAGCACAAAGGTAACAGAGATGGGCCAGGACATCAAGTGCCATAGGGTAGGAGAGAGACTATGGATGCAACAGTGTCACTCTGGTTTGGGGCCGGACACAATTTTGCTGATTTCCCAGTGGAGTTTCTTAGTTACTTAGAGTTCTCAGAGTTGAAACCTTGTTAGTGGAAACAGTTACTGACATTTCTCTGGCTACTGCAAGTTTGCAAAGCACATGATCTCATTTGAGCTATGACTCTGTAAAGTAGGCTTGATTGGTATTATTATAGCAGGAAGTCTGGTAGAGCCCTATGTCCCCCACAACTATTAGATTATTATTCCAATTTTACAAATGAGGAGATTAAAGATTGGAGAGTTTAAGTGAACTGCCCAGATTCCCAAAGCTAGTGTTAGAGACAGTATTATAATCCAAATTTTCCTTATTCCAAGTCTTGTATTCTACCCGTTTCACCTCCTAAGTGTGGGAAGGTAGGAAAAGGTGTCAGATCGAACGGGCAGAGAGGTCAGAAGAAAGCTAGATTTGCCTCTTTCCCCAGGAGTGCTGACCTTCCCCTGGAATGGACAGGGCTATGAGAAATCCCTACACCCACTCTTGGTGTTAGCAGCTCTCCTTCTGCTTATACACACAGTCTTGATTTATAGGAGCAGTCCAGCGAGCATCTGAGTCTAATTACCTGGATATATGAAAGTTCAAAAGAGCTTGTCTCAGTTAGCCATTCAGGGATGCTCTTTACCAAAAGCAGATGGAAAAAATAAAACACTCTAGTTTATGGCTATTTTTTCTATTTGAAAAGAGGAGGGGGAAGGAGGGAGAACAAAAAGAGTTGCCAAATTGATCCTTGTCAAGCCCTAATTAAATATTATTCATGATTGATTCGGCTGTTGATGTGTTCTGTGTTTTAGCAGTCATAAATATTTTTAAAGAATGGAATAACCTATTTTTGTGTAACCGTAATCCATCATGCATACCGAAGTGAGCACAAGGCCTTGCTGAGCCGGCCAGCCAGTTTTCCCTCTATGTAACTAGGGAGGGAAATTATCCCATAAAGCACCCTTTTCACAGAACTTCCTCATGGCCAAGACAGGAAAGGGGCACATTTACATATTTGTCCCAGTTTGGACATTTGTCCAAAAATTTGTCCATGTTTCTTCCAGTTATTTATGTTTTCAAGGAAGGTATAGATAAGATCATTCACTTAAACCAGGTTGAAGCAAATAAATTCAGGACCTCACTACATTTAGAAACAGGCCTAGGGGATGGGTAAACTGGACAGTCAACTAGGACTCAAACATTGGTGGGAGCAATTGATACATATAGATTTTGGGGGGAGGGAGGCTGAGGCAATTGGGGGTAAGTGACTCGCCCAGGAAGTGTTAAGTATATGAGGTCAGATTTGAACTCAGGTCTTCCTGACTTCAGGGCTGGTGGTCTATCCACTGCACCAACTAGCTGCCCCCATATAGATTTTTAATGCTAAAAATCCCATGTTGTATATATTTACATAGTGATAAGTCAAGTTGCATGAATCATAATGAAGATTCAAAACCTCTGATAAACATTAACAGTTAAGGACTGCAATTTTTCCAACCTTGCCTGTAAAGTACATATACATTATTTCAGTTCTAGGTATGAATGATGAGGAGACTGGACAAAATAATAATGACCTTACTCATATAATACTTTATTCCCTCCATGGAACACATTGAAAATATCACTAGTATTTGAAGATGAGGAAAGTTGAAGTTAGGGTAAAGCAATAAGGGCTTTGTCTCAGGTTGAAAAAATTTAGAAGACGTTGAGGTCTTGAGGTATTTTAACTGTATATAAATTATTGAACTTAGCTCTTAATTAACAAGGGTTAATTAAAAATAGAGGGTATTAAAAGGGAAAGGAGCTCACATGTACCAAAATGTTTGTAGCAGCCCTTTTTGAAGTGGCAAGGAACTGGAAACTGAGTGGATGCCCATCAGTTGAAGAATGGTTGAATAAGTTATGATATATGAATGTTATGAATATTGTTGTTCTATAAGAAATGATCAGCAATATGATTTCAGAGAAGTCTGGAGAGACTTACATGAACTGATGGTGAGTGGAGCGAATAGAACCAAGAGAACGTTGTACACAGTCACAAGGTTATATGATGATTGATTCTGATGGACATGACTCTTCAACAATGAGATGATTCAGACCAGTTCCAGTGGTCTTGTGATGAAGAGAGCCATCTGTACCCCAAAAGGAGACTGGGAACTGAGTATGGATCCCAACATAGTACTTTCTCTTTTTTTGCCATTTGCTTGCATTTTGGTTTTTTCCTTATTTGTTTTCCTTTTTGATCTGATTTTTCTTGTGCAGCAAGATAATTGTGGAAACATGTATAGAACTGCACATGTTTAACATATATTGGATTACTTGCTGTCTAGGGGAGAGGATGGGGGGAAGGGAGAAAAAAATTCTCAGGATTTTGCAAGGATGAATGTTGAAAACTATGCACATGTTTTGAAAATAAAAAAGCTTTAAAATAAAAAATAGAGGTTATTAGTCCTATTTTACAGATGAGAAAACAAGATGAGAGATTTTAAATGATTAATACACACACACACACACACACACACACACACACACACACATATATATATATATACAGTAATAGTTAGAAGTGGTACCTAACTCCAAATCTTGTATTCTAGGTACTATTCTGGGTTTCTCTCAGGGATTCATTCCAGGTGGGTTTTCCATTTACCCAGGTCTACCCAGCTTACTGCCCAGCAGGTGACAGCTTTTTCATCAGGGAGGTTGCTGGTTTTTTACCCATGCCTTCTCCCCAGTCCTTGGTACAGCTGAATTTGTCTTATAATGTTAGTTTGAGTAAATGTTTCTTTCTGCTTTCCCTGAGTGCCAAAGAAATTATGGTCAGAGAAATTAAATGACTAGTCCAAGATCACTCGGCTATTAAAAGAATCAGCACTTGAATTGAAGTTTTCTCATACCAAATCTAGCATTCTTTTTTTAAATTTTTTTTTCCAAATCTAGCATTTTTTTCATGACTGCTATGCTATCTCTTCAGGAAGCCCTGAGGTTCCATCTGCTTCTCAATGATATAATTCTGTAATTTTTCAGAGTTTAGAAAATTTTAGGATCACTGAGGGATTGTAGGTTTAGAGCTCAAAGCATGCTTTAAGATTGTCTTGGTGCAGTGGAAAGGACATTGATTATAGCTAGAAACTGCTAATTCAAATCCTGATGTCTCTGGCCCCTATTACCTTATTATTATTATTATTATTATTATTACCTCCTCATCCTTATTACATTGAACAAGTCATTTTACTTCCTGGAATTGCAATTTCTCAATTATAAAAGGAGGGGACTGGACTAAATGGCCTCTGAGGCTACATCCCCCTTCCAATTAAGATCTTTAAAGCACGAATAGCAAGATAAAGGTGGGATGGAACCAAATAAGTTTAGGGTAGAAATATCTCTGCGAGGCACCTGCTGGTTTCTTCAAAGAGAGCAAGTTTCATGGATAGCTGCAGCCCCAGCTCAGGGTCACTTGGGCTTCTCGGTCTCTTCCCAGTAGGCTTTGCTCCCAAGGAATGTAGGTATAGGTGAATTCAGGGGGAGCCCCATTCAGGGCTCAGATTGATGAGTTAAAGCAACAAACCTTAGCATTGCCTTAGTCCATCACCGTGGGGCCTGCCTTCAGCCCTCCACTGCTGCCTGGTATAGGAAAGTACACACAACAGCCAGCCATGCAGCAGAGTTCAGGTATTGATGAAGTCATCTGACTCAGGATCTGCTGAAATCTGACCTCTTCTGCCCCACCCTGATGGTTTTGGAAATCTGGGATTCATTTGGCCAAAGTTATTTCCCACCCCCATCCCCCCTTTGATTTTTGTAGACAACATGAGTGTCAAAGTTTTAGAATTACCTTACATGTTTCTATGGGAGGAGGTTTTCCCCTCCTCAAGAGATCCTGGAAAGAAGCAGGCAGGCATCCTAAGTCGAATTTGCTGTTAAATTTGTGAATTAAGCAGCTAATCTAAGCCCTGTGTAATTTGTGTGACAAGTGACAGCTTGTGTGAAAATAACCTGCCCAGATCCTGTTACCCATTTGCATCAATTTTGCAGGGTAAAGGAGAATGTCACTGGAAGCCCATTAAGTCGCAGCCACCAGTGTTTTCCTAGGTGAAAGGGTAATTATTTTTGCTGTTTGTTCCTAATTTATTAATAGTCAGCACAGAACATTAGGGTAAAGGATTATTTCAAACAAAGTGACAGATCAAATGTGAGGAAGGTTCAGCAATCCAGTGAATGATGAGAAAAGCTATTAGTGCAAAGATAAGCTTTTGTTTGGAATCTGGAAGGCCGCTTGATTGGCAGCCCAGATGAAATGGGGATACTGCCTAGGAGGGAAGAAAAACTTAAAAAGAAGGCCCCAAGAGCCATCCTTTTGGCTGAGCTGTGCTTATCTGGAGCCGACCCTTGCTGTAGCCCTTCATTAAGTGGGCCAGTAGCTTCTCAAGAGGGCAGATATTTCTTTTTGGAAAGCCTGTTGTTCCTGCCTTTGTTTAGCATGTTCAACATCATGTAATTTGAGAGGCACTCTGGCATAGGGCATAGAGGGTGTTGGAGCTATGAAGTTCTGGGTTCAAATTCTGCCTTTCTGGGAGATTCACCTATTAGAGATCACCTCTATTACATATATTACATAGTCTGATGATGTGCTGCTGAATTTCCCTCGTTCTTTATCTGTCTGTCTCTGTCTCTCCCTTTCTCTTTTTGAATCTGTTTTTTTGTCTCTGCCTTCTCTCTCTTTTTTCATTGTTTCTTTGTCTCTGTTTCTCTCTATTTCTCTGTCTCTTTATCTCTATCTCTGTCTCTGTCTTTCTCTGTTTCTCTCTTGTCTCTGTCTGTTTCTCCCCTCTTTCTGTTTTTGACTCTCTCTTCTCTATCACTCTCCTGTCTATGTCTATATGTTCATATCTCTCTTTCCCTTACTTTCTCTCTTTCCCTCCTTTCCTTTCTTTCTCTTTGTCTCCATCTTTGCATCTCTGTCTCTCTTTCTGTCACTCCCCTTTTATATCTATATGTCCACATCTCTCTTTCCCTTACTCTTTCTCTTTCCCTCCTTCTCTTTATTCCTCTATGTCTCTGTCTCCCTATCTCTGTCTATCTATCTGTCTGTCTGTCTCTCTTTCAATCTCCCCATCTGTCTCTGTCATTCTCCCAATTATATGATCATCTTTCTCTCTCTCCCTTCAACCCTTTCTTTCTCTGTAGTTCTCTTACCTGTCTGCCTATTTCTGTCTCTTCTTTCTTAGCTTTTGACTCTCTCCTCAGACTGTCTTTCTCTGTCTTTCTCAATCTCCCCTATCTTTGTCTTTCTGTCACTCCCTCATCTGTATCTAGAATCCATCTTTTTCTCCCACTTTGTACTTCACCTTCCCTCCCTTTCTTTCTCTTAATCTCTTTCTGTCTTTATATGTCTGTCTCTCTCTTTCTCTGTCACTCCCCCATTTATATATATATGTTCACATCTTTTCCCCCTTCTCTTTCTCCTTCCCTCCTTCTCTTTCTTCCTCTCTGTCTCCCTATCTCTGTCTGTCTCTTTCAACCTCCCCATATATCTCTCTGTCATTCTCCCATCTATATAATCCCCCCCTCTTTCCTTCCCTCCCTCCCTTCATCCCTTTCTTTCTCAGTCTCTCTCTTAGCTGTCTGCATGTGTCTAACTCTCCTTTCTCTGCCTTTGACTCTTTCCTCAGACTCTGTCTGTCTCTGTCTTTCTCAGTTTCTCTCATCTGTCTTTCTACCACTTCTTCATCTGTATTTGGAATCCATATCTTTGTACTTTGCCTTCCCTACCTTTCTTTCTCTCTGTCTCTCTCTATTTTGTCTTTCTTTTCCTTCTCTGTTTCAGATGGTGGCTGACTGGTGGATGATGCTATTTTTGTATATAAAAGTTATATAAAAACAAAAGCCATCAACAAAACCAATCACAAAGCTTTTAGAGTACATGTTATAGAGGCTTTTTGATGAAAAAAATCTGCTGAGATGCTTGAAGTGTCCCCTTTTCCAGACTAAAACCCTACATCTGGGAATCAGGTAGGGATGGAAAAGGACTTCAGTGGCCAAGAAAACTTTGAAGTTAGGGAAATGTGGGAAAGAGAATTGAGACTGGGCTGAATTTGTGAGGCCATATGGAATGTTAGAAGGAATGCTGAATATGGCCTCATGGAACCTGAGTTCAAATTCTAATCCTGTTACTTACTACCTGTGTGACTTTAAGCAAATCACTTCACTTCCAAGGGATTCAGTTTTGTCTTTTGTATATTGAAAAGATTGGCTTCTGAGGTCCCTCAAACTTTGGATTTATTATCTGCTAACTGCTTTTTCTACATGATACTAAGTTCACCTGAGTAATTTTGTCCACATGGTTGGAAGCATAAATTGAATGTACTCTTGTATTGTGTTAATACAGGATGGAAACATGGCATTTTTAAATAATTCTATTATGATGTGGGTATTTTAAAAATTATAATGTGAGCTATCTTGTCCAGTCCTGAAGTTCAAAATCTTGCAAAGATGGATGTTGAAAAATATCTTTATGCATAATTGGGAAAATACCATTAAGGAAGGAGGGAAGGAAGGAAGGAAGGAAGGAAGGAAGGAAGGAAGGAAGGAAGAAAGGAAGGAAGGAAGGAAGGAAGGAAGGAAGGAAGGAAGGGAGGAAGGAGGGCAGGAAGAAGGAAAGAAGGAAGGGAGGGAAGGAAGGAAGGAGGGAAGGAGGGAAGGAAGGAAAGAGGGAAGGAGAGAAGGAAGGAAGGAGGGAGGAAAGAAAGGAAGGAAGGAGAAAAGCAAGGAGGGAAGGAGGGAAGGAAGGAAGGAAGGAAGGAAGTTATGATACCAATCATCCAGAGGAAACTCACATTTCCTTAGAAATCAATTTGCCTTGCTCTTCCCAGATGAGGATGCAAGTATACTCTACAGATCCACAGGATCATAGATAAAGAGCTAGACAGTGTCTTTAAAATCATCTAAGTTACCTCTTAATTTTAAATATGGGGAAACTGAGGCAAAAGGAGGTTAAGTAACTTGCCCACTAAAAAGTATCAGAATGAAGATTTGAACTAAGCTCTCCTAGTTCAGAGTCAGAATTTGTTTTCCTGCTTCTTCTGCACTGTTATTTCTCTGGATTAAAAAATGCTGGATGTATTTCTTATGCTAGAAAAAAATCTCATTCCAAAGAAATGTTGCCTGGGTGCCAGAAGGTGAGTGCAACTTTGGGAATAAGTTGCTCCTTCCTCCCACAGAGTGTATGGATATCCGATCACGTAATCCCTGAGGGGAAATTGCCAGTTTGATAAAAGGGTAACATGAATTTAGGAGAACTTGGAAACAGGGTCAGAACTTGACAGTGAATGGGAGCTGCTGACCTTCTGGGGAAAGGTCCAATATGCAGCAGAGAACAGGATCCATCCAATACATCCAGGAAAGTAAGCTAATAGGCCGGGCTGCTGGTAAGAGCATTGACTTTGTAGTCAAACAATCTACATTCAAATTCTGGCTTTCCTCCTTACTCTCTGTGTGATGATGGGAAAATCATCTATCTCATCCGTGCCTCAGTGGCTTTGTCTGTAAAATGATGGAGTTCAGGTCTCTGAGATCCCTCTGACGTCTAAATCTGTGTTCACATGACTTATGCAGCAGACATCTGAAGATATATTTTAAGAAACAACAACGACAAAATTCTTGAACCCAAGAATCCATGACCAGGACTAATTGTTGGGCTTTTATATCATATTTTTGGAATGTAAAAAATGTACAGGGCTTATCTCATGAGCCTGTTTCCACAAGTTCTTATGTGCTGTTTTGTTAGTTAGTGTAAAATAAAACAACCTACCTAGATGATGGACAGTAAGAATGGTTGCTAAGTGGTTTGTTTTCCATGTAGAAATCTGAGTCATGCCTATTATTCACTTTCCTTGGGCAGACTGCCCTTGTTTTCACGAATCTGGACAAAATCATTCATCTGGGTTGTGAAATCTTAGAACCATTGCTGATCACCTGGGTGCCAGCGACTGAATTCATAGAAGACCAGAATGTGAGGGAGATGAGAAATTATATAGCACAACTTCCTCATTTTTACAGAGGCAAAATCATTCATCCGAGGTCACCTTGTGAATTCATGGGACAGTTGACTCCAGGACCCTGATCTTCTGATTTCTAGTCACAGATTTATGCATTTTGAGTTCAGAGGGACCTGAAAAGGCAACTGGATCAACTCCTTTGCAAAATCCTTAAAAAGAGGCCATTCAGTCTTGGCTTGAAGATTTCCCAGGAAGGGAACTCACTACCTCCTGAGACAGTCCATTCAACTTTTGTATAATTCTACTTGTTAAGAGATCTTTCATAAGCCTATCTTTCAAGCCTAAATCTGCTTGCCTGCATCTAATAATTGATCTTAGATCTATTCTGCACAGTCAGAGCCAGAGGAAGCCTTCTTTCTCCATGATACCCTTTCAAAGCTTTGAAGATGGTTATCATGTCCCCCATTTTTTCCTCTGCAAGCTGAATAACCCTAATCCCTCTTGCCATTCCTTGGCATAGTCTCCAGTTCACTCATTATGCTGATTTCCTTTCTATTTACACACTCACATTTATTAACAGTCTTACTAAAATACCCCGGTCTAAATATAGTGCTCCAATGTGGTCTGAGCAAAACAAAGTTTATTATTGTTTCGTCATTTTTAGTTATGAATGACCCTCTGTGACTCCATTTGGGGTTGTATTGGCAAAGCAGTTTCCTTCTCCAGCTCCTTTTACAGATGAGGGAACTGAGGCAAACAGGGTCACGGTTAGTAAGTGCCTGAGGCAGGATTTGAACTCATGGAAATGAATCTTCCTAACTCCAAGTCTAATATCCTACCCACTGTGTCACCTTTTTAAAAATCATGTTAATTATATATCACATTTTGTAGACTCATATGGGGCTTACAGCTTACTATAACCATCTTCTCTCCCTAATATTTCCTGATTCCATGCTCATAAAGGTGGTATTTGAACCAATTCAGGGATGCCCTGCAACTTTTGTCAGATTTAACAAATGACATTGTGTCATGATTACAATGAACTTATCTTGTAGGATTGTGCCCATGATGGTGTCCCTGGAAAAATCTTTTGTATAATTAATATGAGGCTTGTTAACCCTCTGAGCTATTGTTAAGTTTGAAGGCTACTATGATCAATAAAGCTGTGTTTCTGGAAAATATTCCTTAAATATAAATCCTTTGGCTGAATCTGTCCCACTAAACACGGATAATATCTTGTGACCCGCTGCACCAAGCCCCAAATTCCAAAGTCTGAGTCATAACCTGTTTCTTAGCGTTCATAAAAGTCTATTTCTTAATGTTCATGAGAAAATGTTGCTTGTGTTGTAAGCAAAGAGATGAAGACTTCAAGATAATCAACACTCCTTTGCACAAGGGAGGAGAGTGCTATGGATAAAACTTTGAACTGGAGAAGGAAATGGCAAACCATTCCATATCTTTTTTTTTTCTTTTTTGTTGAGGCAATTGGGGTTAAGTGACTTGCCCAGGGTCACACAGCTAGGGAATGTTAAGTGTCTGAGACAAGATTTGAACTCAGGTCTTCCTGACTTCAGGGCTGGTGCTCTATCCACTGCCCCATCTAGCTGCCCCCACCATTCCCTATCTTTAACAAGAAAACCCCAGATGGGGTCACAAAGTCTCAGACAAGATCTTTATCTACCAGTCCCAGCACTACAACTAACTTTCTGTGTGACCTTGGACAAATTACCTAACCCCAGTCACTTGTAACTTAGTTTCCATATTTGTAAAATGAAGAAATTTCTAGAGGTGTCTTCCCCTCTCCGATTACTTTCCACCTATTCTGTATATATCTAATTACATGTTAGCTCTCTCATTTGAATGTGATCTCCTCTAGGGCAGGGACTATTTTGGACTTTCATTGTATTAGCAGAACTTGGTAGAGCATTTAATAGGACTCATTGACCATGGAGACCCTTTCCAGGTCTCTATGATCTGGGTTCCATTTTTTTTTTATTTTAGCACAGAGGAAATGCCTGTGGATTGATTCAAGTTTAATCAATTACTGATTGATTCTCCCAATCTATCTGAGAGCAGAAATTGTTTTTTTTTGGCCTTTCTTTGTATTCTTAGAAATTAGCACAATGCTGGCATATCACAGGTACTTAAGAAATGCTCGTTTGACTCAGATTCACCATGTTGTAGTAGAAATTTCTTTTCAGATTTGGGTTGGACTTGTTTGCTGAAGATTTGTAAAACATTTTTCTTACAATAATAATGGAGGGAACAATGTAAATAAATGAAATCAATAATGAACAAACATTTACTAATGTTTTATTAATTCACTAATTGAATCAACAAATAATAAAACTAATTAAATCAATCACATAATAATTAATGTTAAGTCCTAGAGATACAATATATAAGAAAGAAAAAGGCAGTTCCTCGCTTCACGGAACTTAACAATCTCTAATAAAAGAAGATGGGATATAAAGAAAACCTGAAATAGAGAGAGAAATTGCCATGTGAGAAGATAGTGGAACAGCCAAGAAATCCAGAATAGGTGCTTTCAGAGAAGCCAATGGCATTCAAAATAAATACAGCCAAGTGGGAAGAGAGATGGCAATGATTAGAGTGAATAGAGCACTGGACCTGGAGTCAGGAAGATGAGAATTCAAATCTGTCCCCAAAACTTACTAGCTGTGTGATTGTGGATAAGTTACTTACTCTTTTGTCTTCCTCAATTTCCTCATATGCAAAGTGGGGATTTAATAATATCACCAACTCCCAGGGTTGCTGTAAAACTCAAATGAGACAGTATTTGTAAAATGCTTTGCAAACATTATTATTAATCATTAATTATAATTATATTATTAATTACAATTATATTATTATCTAATATGTAATGTGATATATTTGTAAATTAGTATACTGTAATAATCATTGTAATGTATTAGTATAATGTAATGACCATTGTAATATAATATATAGTAATATTGTAATAATATAATATATATAACCATTGCAATATAATTATAACTTATAATATAACATAACCATTAACATTGTTGTAATACAATGATAATTAGTATTATTATTAGCTTTAATAATAGTAGAAATGCATCATTGTGTGATTGAGAAAAAAGCCAGTCTTATATATAGGAAAATTTGGATTTCAGTTCCTTTTTTCTATCTCCTCTGTATTAGCTGGATAAACCGGGGCATGTCACTTAACCTCTCAGTGCTTCAGTCAACTCTCTAAGAGCATAAGGGGAAGAACTGGTGTTGATTTACAGCAAGGAAAGAAGTTTTTTTTTATTTTTTTAAGAAGTTTTTTTATTAGGAATTTTCTCCACCTACAAAAGCCCAAATGTAGATTCCCTTTCCCTCTCCAAAATAATGACATTTTTCTTAAGACTTCCAAAGTCCTTGCATTATTTTATTTGACTCTCCCAGCAATCTGGAGAGGTAGGCAGTATTATCATTCCATATTGCCAAATGAGGAAACTGAGGCTCAGGGAGTCATCTAGCTAGATTTGAATCCAGGGCTTCCTCACTCAGTACCCTATCCACTATCATATTCCTATGTTTTTGTTTTTGTTTTTTAATAGGCGCAGAAGGCGATGACTACCTTAGGAAGAAGTGATGGTACCTGATGGTGCTGAACATGACTTTAGAATCAACAGAGCAAGTGATTATCTGCCACTAATAGCATCTCAGAAAAATCTCAAAGAGATGAAATATTTCTTTAATCTCCTCTCTTTATTTTCCGATGACTTCTGGCTCTGCTCTGCTGTCATGCAGATTCCCCACCACTGTCACCCCCTCCACTCTCCTAGGTGAGCTTCCTTCCAAGGTCTCCCATTGCATCTTGGGCCACTTCCAGTCATCCTCATCTATATCTTGCTAATGAACCCTGATGACTCTGGAAGAGAGAGTAAAGTTAGTGACTTTTCCTAACTCTGTCTCACTTACAGCCAATTCACTCACAACTCAAGACCTCACCCTCCTAATGTCATTGGTCCTCTTGGAAAATGAATGAACCACAACAATAACAACCAAATATTTATACTGTATATACCTTGGATATGAATTCATTGGATTTAAAAATCAAGTCAAGACATCACCTGTGATGCCATTGGTCTTTTTTGGAAAATGAACACAAAACAACACCAGTACTTTCTATGTACCTAGTTGTTTATAAGTGGTCTGCTTCATAAGAAAGCGAGTTCTCTGAGCATATGATTCATGTTTTTGCCTTTCTTTGTATCCCTAGCTCTTAGCCCAATGCTTGTTGATTATATCATATATTGATTAGTATATTATAATTAGTATTTTCCTGCTACTCTCTGAAAACACCAATTCTGCTGTCTACTCTGGTCTCCTAATGCTCTATGCTCTCTGCTCCTTGACCATTGGAAGAATGAAGAGTTAAATGAGCTAATTTCTCTTCCCCATAGTTCTGTCTAGAATTAGCTCCCTGGTGAATTGCCCTCTCACTGGGTGAGGAACAAGTACTTGGAATCACAGAACCCTGGAGGTGGGAGGACCATGCAGTCCAACATGAACCTGAAGGGAAATGTTCACTTCACATACAGAATGGTGACATTTAGTCATTGCCTGAAGACTTCCAGGAGACTAAAGAAGTAAGTACTAGGTGATGCAATGCCCTTTCCCAAAGGAGAACAGGGAATCAGAGCAGAGCTTAGCACAAAGTTTTTGTCGCCATCAATTACCTACCACGGTATCCCATGAGGCTTTGTTCCTGATATTTTCAATTGGGTGTTTGCATTGGTTGAGCTGATCACAGCTTCCTTCTTTACACTTGGATTCTGCATTCACTTAGGAAAAACATTTCTTTCTTGGGCTTAGTTCCATTATCTATAAAATGAAGGTGTTAAATTGATGACCTCAAAGGCTCCTTTCATCTCTAAAATCTTGAATCTGTGATAATTTTATACAAGAGTCATAGCTTTAGAGTAAGAAAGGGCTCTACAGATGACTGGTAAAGGGGTTCTTAACTTTATTTTTGTCATGGACACATTGGGAAGTCTGGTGAAACCCACGGACTCCATCTGAGAGCAATGTTTTTTTTAAAGATATACAATAAAATACAGCGGATTTTGAAGGGAATCAGTTATATTGAAATAGGTATCAAAATAGTTTTAAAAAACAAATTTAAGGACCTCTAATCTACTTCCAAATCTTCATTTTATCATTGAGGAAACACAGATAATAAATAGAAGAGTACAGATTTGAATCTAGGTCCTCTGACCCCAAATATAGGACTCTCTTTGTGGTACCATGTTGTTTTCCTGGGGTCATATTTTTTTTTGATGGAAGGCACCTCAGATTCCACCTGTTTTACAGATAAGGAAAAGGAGCAAATTTCAGGAAGAAAGGTGTCCAGAAAATGTGGCCTGAATTTCCTTCTTCCACAGGCAAAAGATGGTCTTCGTCAGAATTGTACCCAATTGGACTCTATTAAGCTAGCTGCTTACAAACTCTTAAAAGACAGCTAAAAAATTCATCTGCTGCACCAAGACTGTTGGGATTGGTTTACAACTTCCCCACCAACACCTTTGCCAAGAGGGAGCTATGCTATCAATTCTTTATTAGACTAGTTATTTTTTATTTATGAATCCTGGTGTTTCATTAAAGATGGCGGCATTCCCTGTTGGGCAGGCCAGAAGCTTTTAGCCAGTCTTTCCTACATTGTTAGAATAGCTATTAATATTTTAATACAGTCAGCCTCAAACCTTCCATGGACTTAATTTGCCCTATAATTCGCGCATCAAAACTTAATCAGAGTATGGGCTAATTTAAAGACCAATAGCCCAAATTGCCTAAAGAAGATGACAATTAGACAAATCACAAGGTCTTTCCTATAGCACACCAGAGGATTTCTGTTCATTGCTAACAGTGAATCATCATTTCGATGGATGTTTTTAACCTGGGCTAAGGCCTCTTGAGCTAACAATCAATTCCCAGACTCCTCTGTGTGCCTCTGAGCTAGTGAAGTAATGAGTTTTATAGCCACTTCACTCCTTTCTGAATTTATCTTATTATTTTTCATAATTTCTTTTTTTTCTGATATTTATTAAGCAGGGCAAGATGCTGGCTAAGAGAAATTCATCTTATCCACTGGAGAGCGGCCACTCTCCACTGTTCAAGCAAGTTGCTTGGAATTCAATGCCGGTTTGAGATCTTGATGTAGTTTTCAAAATTTCCACTTGGTGGAGCTTTATGATTGAAATTTTAATGCTTTCCCCAGTTTTAAATAATTTGAAATGAGATAATTTTAATTTAATTTAATTTTTGTTGCAATTATAATACTACTCAATCTCCCTGTGGCTAAAGGAACACCAGTTATTATTTCACTTTTATTAGCCATTTATTCAGCCTTTTAAGATACCCATTTGCCAGGAATCAGATTGCTAGGCTTAAAAAATTATTCTAATTTCCAAATTAAAAAATGTAAAGACAAAGAAGCAACATATTACAGTGGAAAGAGCCCAGAAGCCCTAGGTTCAAATCCTGACTACCTCCTGTGATCTTGAAAAAAAAATTCCTGAACCTCTCTGGGTCTCAGTTTCCTTCTCTTATAAAATGAAGGATGTTGGACTAAATAACCTCTGGAGTCCCTTCTGCTTGTAAATTTGTGATTATATGATCCTAGCCCCCCAAAAGATGACAGTGCTATTGACAGTTCTGTGAAGGAAAGCCTATGGCATTCATGTCCAGAGTCACATGAGCACATATCAATATGTAGAATCCAGCAGATAGATGCATTGTTGAACTTTAGCATAAGGAGCTGCAAAAGACTCAATATTAACTTAGAAATCCTTCTGCAGGGTGTGTGCACGTGTATGTGTGCATGTGTGTGAATAGAGTAATTTAAAAGGTCAAGGGCAGGAAGAACAAACTCCCAGAATGGAAAGGATGCTTACACTGAGTGTTTTCTGGAGTCCTAGTTATTACACTGGAAATTTGCTTTTTTTGTGAATGTTAGTTCTAATAGCTCTGCCCTCCCTCCCCTCTTATTTCCTTCCTTTCTCTCCCTCTTTTTCTCTTCTGTCTTCCTTTTCTCCTTCCTATCCCTTTTTTCTGCTTTGCTTTCTCTTTCCTTTCTCCTTCCTCTTTTTTCCTTCTCTTCCTTTCCCCTTTCATTCTCCCTCCATTTCTCTTTCTTTTCCGTCTTTCCTTCCCACCCTCTTTTCTTTATCTCCTCTCTCCTTTTCCTCTTTTCCTGTTCTCTTTCTTTTCATCTCCCTTCTCCCTTTCTCCTGCCTTGACCTTTCTTTTTCATACATTTTTCTTTCCCCTTTCTTTCTCTTTTCTCCCTTCCTTTTTCTCCTCCCTTGACCTTTCTTTTTCATACTTTTTTCTTTCCCCTTTCTTTCTCTTTTCTCCCTTCCTCATGTCTCCTCTTCCTCTTTTTTCTCTCCATTAGACAGTCCCTTCCTCTTTTTCACTCTATGAAGAACACATTTGTGCCTACATTTAGCAGAATCAATCAAGGATGTCCAGCTTTCTGCAAAATGCTTTGAGTCCCTCTTTCCTACGTATAAATCTCAACAGAGTTTCAATGATGCTTCATCTTAAGAAATATAATGGGGATTGGGACTGGAAGGGACTCAAGAGAACATCTGGTCCAATTCCTACATTTTACAGGAGAGGAAACTGAGTCACTGAACAAAGGGGCTTGTTCTTTGATAGACAGCACGAGTTCCCTTCCCTAACACCAATCGGGAACAAATGACTATTTCTTTTAGAATATAGTATCGTCTAGGGGCCAGTTTTATTCTCACATTTTACAGAAGTGGGAACTGAGGGAACTGAGATGCTCTATGTCTATGAAGGTGCCTTCATTCTGTTCTCACTGATTCTGATGATCTTCTCTAGGAAAGAGCTCCCTCCCCCAATTCAGTAAGCATTTATTAAGGGCAATATTCAGAATGGAAAGACAAAAGAGAAAGCAGTCTCTCTCCTTGAGAAGGGGACAAAAAGGCCATCAGATCTACACATAGAGAAATACAATTTCAGAAAGGCTTCACTATTAAAAACTAAGGGATTCAGGAAAAGTTGTCTAAGGAGGTAGCACCTAAGCTAAGCATTCTAAGGAAATGAGGAGGGCTTGAAGTGCTGAGGTTAGAGGAATAGCTACATGAAAGGAAGAACACGAACTAACTATGGCAAGGCAGAATTCAACCAGATTGCAAAGGCTTCTGGGCATGTTTGTACTTCCACTCTCACTATCTTTTCAATAAATATCTTTGTAAAAAATGAATTGATCTTTGTGACTCTGGGCAAGTCACTTAACCCCAATTGCCTCAGTGAATTGATGTTGGGATGCCAATCACAGAATCAACCAATAATATAAAAAGATACTGTGACTGGAAAGAGCACACACGAATTAGGACTTAAGCTAATGGCACTGGAGAAAATCTTACAGCTATGGGGGTACCCCTAGAACCGTGAGGTGGAGATATGTCTAGTCTTGCTCTCTAGGATCTTAGTTCATCAATTTGAGCAGAAGTGGGACAAGGACCCTCAGCATTAGTTCCCTAAGATTAAATATGTAAATGGATGTAAATAACAAACATGCAGAATAGATACAGGGTCATCTTAGAAGGAAAGACACTAGGAGTGAAGGAGGGAAAAGGAAAGGCTTCCTACAGTTGGGAAGAAAGCCAGGGATTCCAAGATGTGGAGATGAAGAGGAAGGGCATTCCAGGCATGGGGAACAATGTGGGCTAAGACACAGAAATGAGAGATGGAGTAGCCTATGTGAAGAACAGCAAATAGGTCAGTAGGGTTAGTCCATCAAGCCCATGAGGTGATCGATGTACAAGAAAATTACCAAAACAGGAAGGAAAGAGTAAAGCTATGAAGATATTTAAATGGCAAATGGAATTCTTTCTATCTGATCCTGGAAATAATAGGGAGCCACTGGAATTTATTGAATTGAATGGGTTTATTTATTATTGATCGGGGAGATGATTTAAAAAGGTGATGTCAGGAACTATGTAGAATATAACACGTGAATGACTGCAAAGCCCAGAAGAAACCTCAATATATACATATATATATATTTTTTTTTCCCTGAGGCAATTGGGATTAAGTGACTTGCTTAAGGTCACACAGCTAAGAAGTGTTAAGTATCTGAGACTGATTTGAACTCACGTCCTCCTGACTTCAGGGCTGGTCCTCTATCCACTGCGCCACCTTAGATGCCCCCTCCTCAGTTAATTTCTATGTGAATACCCTTTTAAAGTTGCTTAAGTATTTTTGGCAGCCACCTTGCACTGTTTGATCATACTGAATTTGCAGTTCATTAAAGATCTTTTTTCACTTAGCTGTCTATTTTAGCTATCTTTCTTATGCTACACTTATGTGATTGATTTTTTTTGAACCAAATTGTAGAGATTTCCATTTTTCTTTTTCAAGTTTTTTCCTGTTAATTTCAGTCTACTATTATAGCCTTTGAAGATATTCTTGCATCTGAATTCTTTGATCCTTTAGATTAGCTCTGCTTTCCAGTTTTATATCATGCACTGGTAAATATGCTATTTATACACTCGTATAAGACTTTAAGTGCCAAATATACTCAACCCATGAATAAATCCTTTAGGCACTCCAGTAGAAACTTCTCTGCAGATGAACATCAATTTGTTTATCAATAATCTTTGGATTCTGCTAGACAAGCAGTTATGAATTCACCTGACCATGCTGTTATTTAATAAATATCTCTATATGCTATATATAAGGAGATAATGAAAGCTTCAGTCTCATAGATTCATTCCATTGGGAAGATCCAGTAAATATATGAATAGATCATAGTAAATCCATCCTCACCACTGTTGGAATAACTCAAAATATATGTTTTAGTAGCATTTTCTTTATATTAGAACAGATGACTAGTTAAAAATAGAAGCTTTGTGTTATACATCACAAAGTAAGGTATTGGATATAGGGTTGAAAGGGAGCTCAGAGTCATCTAATTCATTCCTACCTCTCCTCAGTCCCATGAAGAAAGTGCATTACAAAGTAATCAAGTGGCTTGTCCTGTCAGCAAGCATCAGAAGTGGGATGTGAACTCAAATCTAACTTTGGTCAGTTAGGTGGTGTAATAGATAGAGTATCAGGTCTGGAACCTGAATTCAAATCTGGTCTCAGACACTTATTAGCTGTGTGATCCTGGGCAAGTACCCTGCTTGCCTCAGTTTCCCCATCGATAAAATGAACTGGAATAAAAAATGACAAATCTCACCAGTAACTTTGTTAAGAACGCCCAAATGGGGTCACAGAGAGTCATACATGATTAACAAAAATAATGACTAAACAACTCTAGAGTCACGTTCTATGCTGTTTCCCATATAACGTTCAATAAAGTTTCCTACAAAGAAGCTATTTTGAAAACATACCAGTTAAAGGACAAATATGGTAGCTCTACTACTGTCACCAATAAGAATTTAAAAATTGGCAAATTCATTTTTGTTTGATTTCTTTCTGGCTTTATTTGCAACTCCTGGGAAGGTAGATAAGGTAGGTTCCTCATTCCAATGATCAGACATGATGTCTATAAACTACTTTGCAAAAAAAGTATTGTTTAAATGTCAGTACTTTATTTAAACCTATATTGGTTCCAGATATTCTCTTGCATACACATATGAGATATATATTATAAATATTTATAAACATTTACATATATACACATGTATAAGTTAGTGTGTGTGTATATGTGTGTTTGTGTGTGTGTGTTGCTCAAAGTTTGAGAATCCTGATAGTGGTCACAAATACATAAGGCAGGGATTTGGAACATAGAATTGACGTGGTAGGCAAAATCTTGAGGTGGCTCCAACTTAGAATTCTTGCCTCTTACAATTTCTCCTTCCCTTCCTTCCAAGAATCTCAGACTGGGAAAACCAAGACTCTTGAGACTCACATAATTCTTGTGGAGTTTCCTTGATAATTTCTCTTCCCCCGAGGATTTAGGAGCCTAAGATCCTCATAAGGTAATTGAGTTAGAATTACAAGGATTTCTAACTCTTAGATGGAGGATAGAAATTGTTCATAACAAGCAGGAGGAAGAAAGAATCAGACACATGAAAGACTTTATTATCAGGCTAACTGTTTTGTGTTCTGAAAGAGCTTAGTCCATGAAACTTACCTAGGGAAAAAAAGTTGGCCACAGATAAATGTGTGCTCTTCCATGTATGTTCTCTATGTGTGTCCACTCTTTTCATTAATGATATGTGTATCTACAGGGGAGATAAGAGTATAGTCCAAGCTTATGGGGGAAATATTCTCTTGCTCCTTATTTTATTAAATATTTTCTCTTTGAAACAATTGCATCCTCTGACTGATTGGTAAAAGCAAATACATTGATGGGAGTTTGCTACTTATGATTTTGAGAGGATATGGATTTTTGGTTCTCTGAGGCCTTGACTCTAGAGGGATGCCCCAGATGCTATATATATATATATATATGGTTGGCCAATTCCAAGAGCATTCCATGGACCGATCATTTACCTGCATGTCCTAAGTTTAGCAGTATAAATGATCTATCTACTTGTTTTTATGATTTAGATATTTAAATTACTCTCTTTTGTGTCCTGCAGATTTCTCTAAGGTTGCTGGGGCGTAATGCAGTAAGATGAATGATTTTTTTTGAAGTATAGTGTTTGGAGAACCATATCATCAATAGAAAATCCTTGTTTTATTTGAAAATCATACAGAACACTTTCCATGAAACTAGTGAGTGCCTTTAACAAACATACATCTTTCCTTCAAACATCTCACTTGTCAATACTCAGGGAATTGTTGAACAAAGTAATTTCTATAGTTGTGTCTGTCATAGTCTTGTATGATTTTGATGTACATGTGAGAGATGCTTTGTCTAAGGAGAAACCTCAAGGCTGCATTTAGCACAAATCAGTCAAAAGCTTTCTTGAAAACAATAAATAACAGATGAATTCAGATCTTATATTTGCTATACTTCTGTCAGTTGCATAACCATAAAGATACAGTTTGTGGTAGAAAATCACATGCAAAGAAATCCTGCCTGTTACCTTCTCATCTTGACTGCCATGTGTATAGATCATTTGTTTTTTAAAAAATGTTTTATTTCCTCAAATTACATGCAAAAAAAATTTTAACATTGATATTTTAAAGTTTTGAGTTCCAAATTCTATCCTTTCCTCCTTCTCCAATCTCCTCCCTGAGAACATAGGCAATCTGATAAAGTTTACATATGTGCAATCATGTAAAAACATTTCCATATTAGTCGTTTTCTTCAATAAATGACTTCGATAAATGTCATTTATTAAAGAAAACTCAAACAAAAAGAATTTGAAAATAGTATGGTTAAATTTTTATTCAAATGTCATCAGTTATTTTTCTGGAGGAAGATAGCATTTTTCATCATGATTGGGATTGTCTTGGAGCATTATATTGCTGAAAAATATAGCGAAGTCATTATAATTGTTCATCATATGCATCAGTTACTATAAGTCTTTCTAGACTTCTCCAATATTATCCTGCTTATCATTTCTTATAGCACATTAGTATTCCACCACAATCATATACCACAACTTGTTCAGACATCCTCTAACTGGTGTGCATACCCTTAATTTCCACCACCAAAAGAGCTGCTATGAATATTTTTTACAAATAGGTTCTTCTCTCTTCCTCCCTCCTCCACCCACTGTTTTTCTCTCTGTCTTTCTTTGTCTCTGTCTCTGTCTCTCTTTCTCTCTATCTCTCTGTAGCTCTCTCTGTGTGTGTGTCTCTCTTTTTCATCTCTTTGAGACATAGACCTGGTATTGTTATTACTGAATCAAAGGGTATACACAGTTTGATGGCCTTTTAAGCATAGTTCCAAATTGCTCTCCAGAATGATTGCATCAATTCACCAACTCCACCAACAGGGCATTAGTGTCCCAGTCTTTCCACATCCTCTCCAACATTTATCATTTTCCTTCTGTCATATTAGCCAATCTGATAGGTGTGAAGATTTAAGATTTTATAGAATTAAGAAAGAAAGCATATAGGTTGGTAGTCACCAGCATTTTACAGGTTAGGTTTCTTTAATTATCTTAGTCTCTATCTGTTTGTCTCTGTAATTCAACTCTCTTTCAATCTTCCTCCTTCCCTTCCTCCCTCCCTCCCTCTTTCCATCCCTCCCTCCCTTCCCCCCTCTCCCCTTCTCTCTCTCTTTCTCTCTCCTCCCTCCCTTCCTCTCCTTCCCCACTTGTCTTTCCCTTTCCCTCATCTTCCCTCTCTCTCTCCCTTCCTCCTTCTCTCTCTCTCTCTCTCTCTCTCTCTCTCTCTCTCTCTCTCTCTCGCTCTCGCTCTCTCTCTCTGGCTCGCTCTCTTTCTCTCTCTCTCTCTCTCTTCACCTCTGTCTTTGTCTTAAACTAAGTCCATGGTCTTTTCTATATTTAACTCTTTCTCATCCCTAAAATTTCAAAAGTGTCGCTGATTGTGTGTTTTTAAATTTGTTCCAGTTACCCAGTCAAACACTTCCTTCCATAATATACTTGGTCACATTCATATTTTCTTTCTGACTGCATCTTTTTTAGAGGCCATTTCCCCATTTTCCCATAAGAGACAACTGCAAAGAAGACCTTAGGCAAGCTATCTATGTTCTTGGATTCTCAGTTCTCTCATCTATAGGATAAGGGAGATAAACTAGACTAATCCGTCACCAAGCATTTATTAACTTTTTCCTTTGTCCCAGACATTGTGCTGGGTGCTGAAAATACAAATAAAAAGAATCAAATAACCCTCCAGGGTCCCGCTCAGTTCTAAATCTATGATATTATAACCTTCCCATTCTAATATCACATCAGCAGCATTTATTAAGTGCATGCTATGGGCCAATCTTTGTGCAAAGAGAAGTCCCTACCCTCAAGGAGTTTAGTTTCCTTATTCTCAAAAGACCCTGAGAATGGGCTTTCTGTTAAGTTTCATTTTCACTATCTAACAATGTCACAATAGGTATTCTGGTTTTATCCTGGTATTATTGTAGGATCAGGGGAAGTGAGGTTAAAGGATGAATTAACTCTGTGGATGAATTAACTCTAGAGTTGCACCATCATCCTTTGCTGCCAGAGGGACTCTGGTCTTTAGGAGTGAGTGTAAACTTTTTGAGGGCTAGCTGTTTTCTGCCTACTTGAGCTAATAGATTATGGTGAAATGTATATCCTTAAAACTATTTTAACAAAGTCACAGAACTATGAGAGATGGCTAGATTCATTTGTGAACTTTACCAGTTTAGTTTTATTTCCCCTGTGTAGTGTAGTCCTATAAAAGGATGGTCTTCCTTGGGAAAGCAATTATACTGTTCTTTGGATTTGGAGAATAGACAAAGGATTTATACAAGCTCTTGGGGTTGTGTTTAATAAGGTAGAATGAGTTTGGGCTGATCTAACCCTCATCTTGCCACCTATCACCAGAGTGACAAGGAATATAGTTGGCGTTTTGGCCATAGAAAAATTGTTGGGTATACTTATTTTGTATATACTCATATTGTATATATATATGTATATATATATGAGGTGTTATAGAAAGTATAGAAAGTAAGCTTTTTTTTTTGCTTAGGCAATTGGGGTTAAGTGACTTGCCCAGAGTCACACAGCTAGGAAGTGTTAAGTGTCCAAGGTCAGATTTGACCCTCAGGTCCTCCTGACTTCAGGGCTGGTGCTCTATCCACTGCACCACTTAGCTGCCCCAGAAAGTAAGCTTCTTGAAGGCAGCAAAGGTTTGTCTTTGAATCCTCAGTGTCCCAGTATGTGGTCTGGCACATTGTAAATGTTTAATAAATGATTACTGATTGATTGATTGGTTGATTTGCATCCTCAGTGCCTAGCACAGTACCTAGTACGTAATAAGTTGTTAATTATAACTTACAAATATTTAATAAATACTTATTGTTAATTGGCTCTTTACATAGTGAGCTTGTTGTATGGGAATTGAATTCATGAATTTAATTGGATTGGTTTCATGTCTACTTCAGAACTGGAAACCAATGACACCTCAGACAGTTGGTAACATTATTGGTCCCCAGCTTATGCATATCTTATTCTTTACCTGCATTCTATCTTTCTCTTATCTTTTCTTTTCCTTTTCTCATATTCTTTTATCCTTTTCTTTCCTTCTTTTCCTCCCTCACCTTTTTGAATTGTGCAAATTCAAATTGTGAATTTTCCTTTTTGAATTGCACAAAAGAAATAGTATAAAAGATACCATCAAAGCAATATATGAATAGAAAAAAGGGTGAGCTGGTCCCGTAGTGATTCTCAATAGAGAATATTTGATAGATATCCCACATGTCCCAGTTGATATCCATGCAATATCAAGAGATCTGGAGGAATAGACCTTACCTCGCCCTTGTCCCAAGTTTTAGGTAAATATCCTCTGAAATATTTGTCAGAGACCATGGACAGAGGCTGCTACAGGAGGATGGGGATGGGAGTGGCCATCTGCATATCATCTGGTGGGAGTGGCCATTTGCACAAATTCCCAGATTTAGGGAAATATACTGATTCCTGTAGGCTTGATAGTGGCCTCTTGTGGCTCTGATGGGTACTGCATGATGGCATTCAAGGCTAATTTTTGTTCTAATCAGGGTATAGAGAGGAAGATTATTGCAATCTTGTACTAAATCCTTGCCCTCCAGGAGCTCACACTCTGTTGAGGGAGACAACATGTTAAACAGAATATATAAAAGATATAGAGAATGTCAGAGTTGGAGCAGACCACAGAAATCATCAAGTATAAACTCTATAGGAATCCCTTCTATCATGCTATTAACATGTGATCATCTGTCTTCTCCTTGAAGATCTCTAGTGAGTGTCAGTGTGGTATAATGGAAAGGAGGTGAACTTGGAATCAAAAGAAACTTCAAAGTCCAAACCCTACCTTAGGCACTTATTAACTATGTGACCTTGAGTCATTTTACTTTATTCTAATCTTCAATTTTCTTACCTTTAAGAAATATGTTTATATATGCATGTATATACACATATATGCACACATTCACACATGTGTGTATGTATTTGCTATTGTTCAATTGTTTTTAAGGCATGTCTGACTTTATGACTCCACTCGGGATTTCCTTGGCAAAGATACTGGGGTGGTTGCCATTTCCTTCTTTAACTCATTTTGCAGATGAGAAAACTGAGGCAAACAGGGTAGAGTGACTTGCTCAGGGTCACACAGCTAGTAAGTATCTGAGGCTGGATTTGAACTCATGAAGTTGAGTTTTCCTGATTCTAAATCCAGAGCTTAAAAAAGGGATCCCTTTTCTAATTTAAAAGGTATCAGTAAGAGCAAGAGAAAGAATATCTCAGCTGGGTTCTTATCACTAGAGTCAGCATCTGGCTCTGAGGAGGAAGAAGAGAGTAGCAGTGAGAAATCAGAAGAGGGAGAAGAGGAGGAGACAGGAAGTAATTCTGAGAAATTATCTGAGCAGATTCCTAAGGAAATGAGAGAAGAAAGATAGAAGAGGAAGAGTGAGACAATGGAAACTATGCTAGGTGTTAGAGAGGGGGACAGAGGAGATGCTGCAATCCAGCACCATAGTCCATAGAGATTACATCCCAACTCTCCAGTCTTAATCTCCCATCTAGCTGCCCCAAATAATAATAATAATAATAACAATTTGATGCTACTTGTCTCAATGAATGATTATAAAAATCAAATGAGATGATATATAGATTTGAACGTCTTAAAATATTGTGAAAATGTCATTTATTATGGATGCTATCATTGATATCATTATTATTATTTCCTTCTAAGGCAATCCATTGCATTTTTGTACTACTTTCATTGTTAGTAAGTACGTCTTCATTTTGAGCTGGTCTATCTCTCTGTAATTCCAATGCTTGGCTCCTGGTTGTACCCACTTGGGGCCAAGCAGAATGAATCTAATCCTTCTTCACCACAACATCTTCAGATAGTTGAAGATAGCTATTATATATCTCTATCATCTCTATCATCTCTATCTCTATCTCTATCATCTCTATCTCTATCTCTATCTCCATCTCATATCTCTATCATCGCTATCTCTATCTTTTATTTCTATCTCTATCATCTCTATCTCTATCCCTATCTCTATCTCTAGCTAAAATATCCTATGGACTGATCAGGGCAGTGTCCCATGATTCTGTCAGCCTTTACTTCTTAGAAATCACCATCTACAAAATGGTGCACTGGAAAAAAAGTGTGTTAATTGATTGCTCCATGACCATGGGGCAGCTAGGCGGCACCACAATGCATAGAGTGCCAGACCTGGAGTCAGGAAGACTCATCTTCCCAAGTTCAAATCCGACATCAGATACTTAATAGCTAAATGATCCTGGCTAAGTCACTTTACCCCACTTGCCTCAGTTTCTTGATCAATAAGATGAGCTGGAGAAGTTAATGGCAAATCACTCAGGCATCTTTGCCAAGAAAACGCTAAAAGGCATCATGAAAAGTTGGGCACAGCTGACTAAACAGCCTTCCAGATCTCACACAGAGAACTCCAGGAGTGTGGCGTTTTACCTAGTTCAGGGACATAAAATGGTAGGGGCTGGGATGTCTTTTTTTATTAAAATGGAGACTGAGCAAAGGACAAAAACCTCTTTTGTCTGAAGCTGTTGGCTTTGAAAGTATAGCTTTTAGCCCCCACTATCTTGGCAAAACTATAGGTGTTTGTTTTTTTTATGTCTCCACCTTGCTTTTCCCACCCCCACCTTCAGAGCCCCCTTCTTCCTCCCCATCAGCTGCACTAATTATGTCTGGAGTAATGGCATAAATGAGAGCTTGAATATACAAAAGATAGCATTAGTAAAGCGAATGAAGGCACCCTCACCTAGAGAAGTCTGGGAGACAAGCAGGCAGCCAAAGACAAGTTAATGAGCTAGAAATTGTTGAGCTTTGCTGTCTGAGGAGCATGGTAAATGGAACATGTGGCCTTGGGGCATCTTTGCATTGAGATGAAAAGAAAATGAGTTTATTTTACAAATAAATAGAGTTTGTATTTCTGTTTGCTATTCATGGCTAGAGTGTTTACTCTTCAGAAACAGTGAAATGTCACCTAAATATTACATATGGGCAGGGATTTCTTTATTCTTTCCCCCCTCCGGTGCCACTAATGAAATATTGCTTTTACCAACTGTGTCTACACACACACACCTCACTTAAGCATCCTGGATCTCATCTCTCTTTGCTATTACTAAGTGATGAGGACTTACCTGGGAATAAAAATTCTTTTTGGAAAAAAAATGGAGAGGGAAATTTGATGGAAAGCCTTGATACATTTAAAGCACATGTAAGCTGAGTGTTGTGGAATGATAATAATAATAATAATAGCATCCATTTCTCTAGCAGTATAAAAGCTTAGAAAATGCTTTTGATTCTCACAAACTTGGGAAGGTAGGTGCTATTATTGGCCCTATTTTACAGATGAGGAAACTGAGGCAATCGGTGGTCAAGGATGTTTGACTTTTTATTATTATATTCTCAGTGCTTAACACAGTGCTGAGCACATAGGAGGCAGTTTATTAATACTTGTTAACATGCACAGGGTCACACAGTTAATAAGCATCTGAAGTTGGATGTAAATTGAGACTTTCCTAATTTTAGGTCCAGTACTTTATCCACCACCAAATGCTGTGCTCCAAAAAAAGATATAAAAAGCTGCCTCCCTCCATTTCTTTGCAGAAATAGGGAATGGTGGCTTTGGAACAATGAGTATTTTTCTCATAATTTGGTTGGTAGTGCTGAAATTTTTAATCTTTTTTTTTCTAAATAAAGAATAGATTTCTAGGAAACAGTTGGGAGAGGGACACATTGGAAATGTAGGTGGTGTAAAATCAAAAGACATCAATAATTATTTGTTAAAGACATTTGAGTACTTTAATAAATGTCTTTTCAAGCCAATCCAATTCAATATTAGATATTGACATGAATCTATTTATTATCTTGATGCAACTATTTATGCAACTTGATGAAAATTTCAAATTATGACACTTTTTTTTTTCTACTTGATTGGAACTTCAGGAAAAGTCCCATGTTCCCTTGGGGAACTTCTTTCTTCTTCCACACTTTAATGATTCTGCAGTATCATCAGGGACTGTTTTCGTTCCTTTGATGATGGTCATAGCCCAACCATGTCTATGTGATTGAGCCAGGGCTTGATATTGGATGTTATGAGCATCAGAAGGCAGCACAGTATAATGGAAAGAATCCTGTCTCTTTTGAATCAGTGGACAAGGGTTCAAATTACACCTGTGATTCTTCTACTTATGTGGTCTTGAGCATGTCATCTCAGTGTTTTGGAACTTAAGGCTCTCATCTAAAAAAGGAGGGAGTTGGATTGCTTGGTCTTTGAATTTATTTACTGCCCCAAATCTAGGACTTTACATTCTAATTGCAGTTTTCTTTGTCCTACATCACACTGTCTTGTTAAACGCATTTATTTTGTGTGTTTGTATGTGTATGTCTGAGTTTAAAAACAACAATTTCAATCCAGTTCTAAAGGACAAAGATTGATACTCTAAAAAATATTTCTGGTCAGGATATTTCCTGAGAAGTCAATTTTGCAGGAAACGAATGACAGGTTCTTTTCATTCCTACCCAGAAGGCCTTTGGAATGGATATATATATATACATATATATATATATATTATATGGATATATCTTTAATAACTGTACATTAACTTATTAGGTCTGTTGTTGTTCAATCACGTCCCATTCCCTGTGACCCTTTTGGAGTTTTCTTGGCAGAAATACCAGAGTGGCTTGTCATTTCCTTTTGCAGTTCATTTTGCAGATGAGGAAACTGAGGCAAAGATGGCTATGTAGCTTGCCTAGTGTCACATGACTTGTAAATGTCTGAGGCCAAATTTGAACTCAGGAGGATGAGTTTTCTTGACTTCAGGTCCAGCACTCTATCCACTGTGTCATCTAGTTGCCCAGCTTATTTGATACTCCGATTAAAAGTAACTTGGTAATACAATATCAAGCATGCTAGACATTGATTTCAGAAGACCTGAGTTCAAATTTGTCTTCAAATACTTTTTAGTTGTGTGATTTAGGGCAACTCAATTTTTATCTTGCTCGGTTTCCTTGGGGATAATATCTGTCTTCCAGGGTTATTGTGAAGATAAAATGATATAGCATTTATAAAATCCTTTGTAAACTTTACAGATTGAAAATAGCTATTATCTTATTGCTGTTGTGAACAACAACCACAATTATCTAATGGCATGGACTCTGAAGAGAAAGCTTTAAAGTAAACAAAGGACAGGCTTAGCCCCCTGATTCCTCATCATCAGTCCTTTCATTACTTGCCCCATCTGGATCTCCATATCTGAGGTTCACCAGTTCATTAGGCAAACGCCCTCTTATTCAGGGCTGAAAAATCTGATATTCCAGATTGTCAGATATTTCAGCTATTAAGTAAGGTGGTTGGTTCATGCACACTGTTCTTTGGACACAATTGGGTTATGCTTGGTTTTTGAGGCACCCTGGATAAACATATACCCTCCCCTTTACATTCTCCTCTTCCTTCTTTTTTTAAAAAAAATCAGTATTTTTAGAGGATATTTACATGAAAAGAATACCTCAGTAGTTTAGTGTCTCATCTACTCCTGTTCTTTTTTCTTCCTCTTACATTCTAATTGTTTTAGGGAGACATCCCAATTAGATTGTGTCACAGAAACTGAGGTGGGAAAGCAATTTGTCCAAAATTGCATTGGAAAATAGAATCCGATGATCTGAATTCTCCATAGGCAATGTTCTTTTGATTATAAAAACATCGCAAAGATCTGGGAATTTCAGCTGGAGCTAACAATCTAGGGGACTTTTCTATTACTATTTTAAAAGGTTTTTCCCCTCTAAAAATTGCATTCTGCCAATTTCTCTCTTTTCTGTTCATTATCAAAAACTTGCTTGTTTGGAACACAATTAATTGATGCTCTAGCAATTTCCATCTTTCCTGTTTTTGAATATTTTTTAAAAATTTGACTTATTATTTGATTGGTTTGGGGAAATTAGCTATGACCATATATGGTTAGTATGTTTTGAAGCCAGAACTTGAATTCAGGTCTTACTGACTCCTGCCTACTTAATTACTGTATCACATTGCCTTTCTTGAAATTTACTTAACTTGAACAGGACAAAATTTTGCTTTTGATGTAGCTTTTAGTCCTTCCTCCTCAAAGCGCAGTTGTATTGTTCTCATTTCTCTAACACCTCGGAGATCCTTCCCAATTCCAACAATTTGAACCCAACTTGTAGACCTAAACTTAGATTGTTTTGAGGATAGACACACATTTTGGCAGGGAATGGGTTAAGTATTGATTTGTGGCTTGGTAGAGTACATTTTGGCATTCATGAAGATACCATTTCTCAGTGGGTATAGCTTAATGGAGATTTTCAATTTGAAAGAGACATGGTTTTCAGTGTCTCTGCCATGGTTCTCCCTCTTCTGGAAATAATACCAGGGTAGCCATTATTCCTGATGGGAGAGAGGACATTGAAAGAAAGGATGCTGGCTTCCAGGTAAGGGTTTTGGCAGATCCAATGCCATCTCATTGGTTACAAAGCCTTCCTGGAAAGCTTGCAATTATATGGCTTGAGCAGCACAATTAAGCAAACAATTCATCCCATCTCCCTCTATTGATACCCCATTGCCAAGGGACTGGGGTGGCCCAGGAGATTGGGGATGGAGCCATAGCCTTTTGCCCTGGAGTAGCTGGTTTAAATTCATTTGCTGGGGGAGGGACCACAGATAGCTTCCATGTGAAGGCTGTTTGGTGACCTCTGTGAAATAGATGGGTGGTTTGGGTCCCATGGAGAGATGGGGCTTCTCAAAACTCAGGAGTCCAGCTGGCAGAATATACCAAATGTGTGGATTTAAACTGACATGATTATCTCCTATTTATGTTTTGGTGAAATTCATAGCATAGAAATCCCGAGGGCAACAAACTGAGATTTAAAGTGGTTGCAGGGACTACTAGAGATGGGATTTCAATTCAATTAAAAAAAAACTGTTAAGCACCTACTTTGTGTCAGGCACATCCCTATAAGTAGGTGATACTGAGATAAAAAAAATGTCAGTAATTGCCCAAGAGCTGTTTCCTTCTACTGAGGACATCTGCCATTACAAAGAGAAATAAATACAAAATAGGAGGGAATAAGTATTTTTGGAAGGGAGGGCAGAATACTAAGGGACTGAATGACATCACACAAAAAAATGAAATTGACTGACTAGACAAGAAATGCCAAAAGAATATAAGCTCCTTGTGAACAGAAACAATTTTACTTTTGTCTTTGAATGCCCAAAGCCTTTTCTGGTATACAGTAGATAATAAATCTTTAGAAATAAATCAGAAAAAGAAATGAATCAGAAAAATGAACCAGAAAAGAATCATATGGAGGCAATATAATGGTACCTCTCCCAGGGAATGAATTCAGACTTCTACTTCAGGGCAAAAAATTCATCCCAGTCTCCTGGGTCACCCCAGTCCCTTGGCAATGGGGTATCAATACAGGGGGATAGGATGAATTGTATGCTTGATTGTGCTGAACGAGCTGGATAATTACAATTCATGTAGGAACTGGGATCTGAGCTGAAGCTTAAAAGAAGTTAGGGATTCTAGGAGGAAGGGATAAGAAGAGAGCATTCTAGACTTGGGCTCAGGTGAAGAGTAGTGAAAGTGAGACCATTCCAGGAATAGCAGGGCCAGTGAAAAAGTGTGTAGGTGGAAAATGGAGTGCTGAGTGGAAGGAATGATGAGAAGAATAATTTGGCTGGACTATGGGGATAGTGAAGGGGGGAGTGTATATGAGATTGAAGATTTGCTTTGGGTCTAGGTTGTATAGGGCTTTAAATTTCCTAAAATAGGAAAATTTCCCAGAATCTTCTGTAAGTTACTTAAAAGGCATTTGCCCCAACCCATACATGAAATGGAATTCCTTATAAAATATCCCTGAGAAATGGTCACCCAACTATCTTTTGAACACCAGTGCTCCCATTGGCATTGTTGCATATTTTGACAAGAGAAAGAAATTTGGATTGTAAGCCCAGCTTAAATATTAACCTTTTCAAATCATGCTTAATATTTATTAAAATAAAGATAATAGAAGGTGACAAATTTCCTTAGTTCTAAGCCTATGATTTACAGCTACAGATATTGTCTATTACCATTTTAATTTAGTTCATTTCAACAAATATGTCTCAAGAATCTTTTTTTGTACAAGATAATGTACAAGGTCCTGACTATACAAAGATAAAATAAAAAAATCAGTCCCTACTCTCACAGAGCTTACATTCCACTGGGAAATTCAATTGTAAACAGATAATATAAGGAGATAATGTAACAGAATATAATATGAGAAAATATAAAGCTATTTGAAATAGAAGAGAATATTAATGACTAAGAACACAGAGAGGACGAATCTTGGGAAAGGATGCAAGTCCAAAGTAATAAATTTCTGAAGTCTTGCAAGTAGCTAAGGTTTCTAAGAGGCCCAGATTTTGAGAGATGAAGAATTTAAGGATTCTAAGGGGCAAGGAAAGTAGTTTGTTTAAAAGCATGGAGATAAAAGAGGATGCCATGTATGGGAAACAACAAATAGCTAGTCTGATTGGAACAAAGGATACATGAATTGGAGTAGTATGAATGAATCTGGAAATATAGACTGGGATCAGATGGTGATTTAAATGTCAAACTGAAGAATTTGGTTTTTATTCTAGAGGTAGTTGGGAGCCACCAAAGTTTCTGTAGCAAGAGAGTGATCAATGTGCAGCAAGCACACCTATGCTTTAGGAAGATTATTTGGGCAACTATGTAAAGAAATGGGAAGGGAGGGTGGGAGGAGAAATTGATTATAGGAATAGCAGTTAGAAGGCTATATTCATAGTCTGTGTGATTTATGGAGGTTCATAAGAGTGGCTCCATAAGAGGGAAGAAGAAAGATGCAAGAGATATTGGTAGAGATTGAATTAATAAAGAAGTTGAATCTGGTGGCCAACCAGATATGAGAGAAGTGAAGGAGAATGTCAAAGATGACATCTGGAAAGATGTAGTAGTTTGAATAGAAATAGGAAAGTTTGGAGGAGAAATAAATTTACCAGAAAGAGAAAGGATACCTCTTTGCCAGAATTGAGAACATAGGTAGAGAAAATGAGGAAGTAGAAGAGTTTTGAGGCAAAGAATAGAAGAGAAAATGGAACTCAAAACAAAGTCTCTTTTTCTGAGAAAAGTCTAAGAAGAGGTTATTTGTAGAGAAAGAGGGAAGAGAAGCTGGTATAGGAGATGTAAGGAGAGAAGCTTTGGAATACTCATTTTGGGGAGTATGATAAACAATCAGAAGAATGAACGGATTGCTCTACAACAATGGGGAGTCAAATTAAAATCTATCAACAAATGTGTAATGGATCAAGTTAGCTGAAATAATGTATCTTCTTCCAATTCTAATCAATATTACACAAATAGGAACAGAAAAAAACAGATGCCACAGGTAGCATTTAACAAGGTATAAATGTCAACAGGACAGGGGAACTATTAGTAAAGAATTAAATTAGGATCAAGACTATGAAGTAAGGCCAAAGCAGAACAGCTACAGGGACTAAAGGACATGGTGAGATGGGGGAAGAAAATAGTTTAGAAGGATTGAAGAGAGGAAAATGTGGAAGGATAAGAGACTTATGATCAATGAGAGGAATTTTGAAAGACCAAGGCTATATTGCATAGAGATGGGTGATGGAAGGTAAGACCTAGGGAATTTCCATCCCTATAGGTGATATGTCACAAATAGTGAAAGGGAAAGCTAGAGTATTTGAGAGGACATGGACATGTGCGTTAAAATCCTTCAAAATTGGGGCAGAGAATTGAGTTCCACAACTCAGAAGTAGATTCAACAGGTGTTTCAGAGCTTTTAATGTAAAACACTTCGTTTTTGCTCACAATATACTTTATACTTATACACTTCTTTTATACTTTTATATTTGGTGGAAAGAGAGCAGAATGTTTCAGTTTGGGGACTGAGACACGAAAGAACAAAGAATGGATTTCCCAATGTGGCAGTGGAAAATATTGGATTTTGGAGTTAAGGGACCTGAGTTCCAATCACTGCTCTGCCACTTGTGTGACCCTGGACAAGTCATATAACCTTATCTTGGCTGTCTCTCGGATTTAGACCAGAAGACCTCTAAAGTTCCAACTCTAAGTCTTTGATAGTGTCTTCGAATGTCACCCCTAAAAGCCATTAAACTATCTCCTGAATCCTGAATTTGTTTCTTGTTCTTATTTTACACTCACATCTCTCCCTGTTTTGTTTCATGTTTGCCCGGGTCTGGAATCCGGTGGGGGAGACAACTTAGTCCTTCTTGTTCCTTCGTGTGTATATCTAACTTCCATTTTCTTCTCTGGTCTCCTGGCAGCTGGCTGTGTAGTTGACAAGTGGAACTGATTGAAGAGTCCACAGGTGAGTTAATTAGCGCGGTGGCAGTTTGGAATGCTGGGAGCTGCCATTTAGCGTTACATCGTGGTGGCTGCTGTTGTTACCGATGGGAAGCAAGTGGTGTGCCTGGGGTTCAGAAACCCTGCCTCCTGATTGGTCCCGGGATATGTCAGCGTTCTGGCAGGAAGCCACTAGTTAGAACTACTTTCCCTCTGAACCACATCACAAATCATATCAATACGCTCCCACTAACGATGGCTGTTGGCCAGTCAAGGCACGGTTTCCTAATGAGATCCTTCTTCCCTCCTAACTGTGATGGGGAGCATTGAGCCATGCAGCCCTGCCAACCTGCCGATTGGCTCGGGCCTGGGGGTACGGGAAGTCAATCGTTAACATTTAGGTAGGAAATGTATCAATAAACCGATACTCTCCCGGAGTGAAAGGAGTGAAAAGAATACATCTTATCTTTAGGCAGAGCCCAGAGGAAAGAATAGAAACAAGCTTTCAAACTCTCTAGAGCAGAATCAAGGTATGCTAGAAAGAGTTGGGCTCTGAAGATCCTCGAGTTTGAATCCAAGTTCCCTCTAGAGCCTGTGGGGTTCCACCCCTAGAACCTGTAGGATTCTAGAGGGTAGGTGAAAGGGTTGAACTGGATAACATTTAAACTCTCTTGCTCTTTCAATGAATCTTTTGTATTCATTCACTAGTTCATTCAAGGAACTCATTATTAAGCACCTATTGTATTCAAGGTGCTCAAAGAAGGATGTAATTAGATAGCTGGCAGCTACCATTTCTTCTTTCATCATCTCTTGCTTTTCCCAGTCTACTTGGGAGATATGGATGATACAACCAACTTTTACTTTTTTTTAACCCAACATGAATAATGACTGAACTCATTTGCCTGGGTCATTAAGTTACTTTTGCTTGGGACAATTCTAGTACCAGCATTTTCTCCTTGTTACATAATAACATGCCAGAAGTTGACTTGTTTCCTTCGGTGATTAAGGTTTATCATTTAAACGCAAGGCATCATTTAAATAACAGAATTGGATTGAAGGAGAGTTAAATTGAATATTTCTGTTGACAAGAAAATTATCCACTCTCTGTCTCTCAGAACTTCATCGGTAAATTACAGAAACACAGCAGTAATTTTTTTTTTCTTTTAATCCATCCTTTAGAAAGGTCTTGGCTAATTTGTAAGTTATTGGAGAAGATTCTTGTAGGAGGCTGTATTTCTGATTCACTGGTTTCTAGGAAGAGGTTTGATTTTTATGTACTGTTGTTTACAGCAAAAAAAAAGCTGCTGCTGTTTAGTTTAGGGACTTTCAAAGCCTTTCTTTGTTTTTAATGGCAAACGTCTATTCATTTATTCAAGCTTTATTAAGGTTTTTTCTGTTTGATACCAGTCATTTTCTGGTATTTTGCTTCCCTCCAATCCTCTCGAGCTTAGTTGCATCCTATTAAACAAACAATCCCTTGATGAAAGAGAGAAATGGGAAAGAAAAGAAGGAAGGGAAAGAAAGAAAGAAAGAAGGAAAGGAAGGAAGGAATAAAAGAGAGAGAGAGAGAGGGAGAGGGAGGAGGGAGGGAGAGAGAGAAGGGAGGAAGGGAGGAAAGAAAGAAAAACATTTTACCTATGGCCTGAATTCTCTTCCCTCACCCAAGGACTCTAAGCTCAGATGAATCAAGTTCAATTCTATGGATTCTGATCCCAGAAGGATCAGTTTATTTCTTTGATTGTACTTCTATCTTGGGGAAAAATTCCATTACTCTCCAAAACAAATTGTAGGGTCTAGAGTTTCCAAAAAGAGGAATTACAGGGTCTCCTGTTGCAGCCATAGTGTATGTACAATGTGGACACTAGGATCGGAACAACTTCTAAAACACACATACACACACAGATATAAATATGTAAGATGCAAAGGACTTTAAAGGAGTCCATGAACACATACAGAAAAATAAAACATACGAAGAGACCTTTACACTCATTACATTTCTTTTGAAGGTAGAGGCCCTTGAACAAATCTCATCCATTTACCTGAACTATTGAATCAACTCATCCTAATGTCATGAAAGGCCCCTCATGAGATGGCTCTAATTTCTCAGCAGCAGGACCATTAGAAGAATGTTCTTCCCTTTCAAGAAAAATGTTGTTTAAAAAAAAATCTTCCCATTCAAAGGATGGTGCCTGATACCCAAATTCAAGATTATTCACAAGATGATTTCTAATAAAAGGGATAAAAAGAATGGAGCCATTTCTCAAGACATTTTTATAACCCATGAGGAGGGAAATGTCTTAATCAGAGCCTTTCTTCATCCACCTAAGCTAATCAATCATTTTAGAGGCATTCTGGTCACTGGGGATAAATCGAAGAAGCTCCCTGTAGACATTACCAGCAAGGGACTAGAGGGCTCACATCTACCACTATGGGAAGTGCTCCCTTCTATGCCCTATAATTTCGTAAAGGGAAATGGGAGATTTTAAAATTGATCAGATCTTCCCTGAACACTCCCTCTCCCTTATACAGATAAGCAAAAACAACTGACACATGTCTGACAGGGTCTATAACACTCTATTTGAATAGTTCCTCACCTCCATAGTGAAAGAAAATATAATAACTATTATTTATATATTTTTCTTTAAAGTTTACAAAGCATTATATATATAACATATATGTATGTGTATGTTGTGTGTGAGAGAAAGAGAGAGAGAGAGAGAGAGAGAGAGAGAGAGAGAGAGAGAGAGAGAGAGAGAGAGAGAGAGAGAGAGAGTTGAGCCATCCAGAGAGGCAGGCAGGCAGTATTCTGGGACAATTTTAAAATCCTTTCTTTTGTATGACTCACAACTTTCTGAGCAAAATCACAGATGTAGTTTCAAAAAAACTGTTAAGTATAGAGAAAGTTTGACTACCTTGAGTCACTATTTTGAATGGGGCAGAAAAGCATGGACTGTGATAAAGAGCAAATGAGCATTAAAATGTCAACTTGGAAACGCGTCTGTTACAGGAGAAACAGCTTTGGTGCTAAGTCTAAGGGTCTGAAGGAACACAAAGCTGAAGGCTAATATCACTTTTCACAACAGGCATAGGCTGCCCATAATTTCAAGGAAAGTGGGGCTCTGCTGCACTGAGGTTGTTATCTCTGTTGGGGGGTGTGTGTGAATTTCTTTGAAAGCTATTTGTTTTCCATGTAAAACGGGAAATCTGTTGACTCTGGCTGATTTTTAAAAGCCTGGAGATAGGAGTTTGCACAGATGCCATCACTCAAAGCTGGCTTTCTCTGAGAGGAGAGTACCAAAGAGATAAGGATTCAAAGTGTTGAAAGAAGTCTTGATAGGAAAGTTGATAGAAACTCATCTCCCTACTTTGTAATAGACTTTCGGGAAAGGACAGTCGTGTATACTTTGTTGGTAGATGTGACTTCAAATGGGGGAAACCTCCAGCAAAAATGCTTCTTGATCCCCTTTAAAAAATTGTAGTGGATCTGGATCAAAGGCCATTGCTCTTGTCTTTCTTTGAAATCTTTGTTCTTGTCTTTCTCATACTTTTCCACCTTCCCTATTCTGTACATTCTTTTTTCTAGAGTCAGAAGGCTTATCCTGTGCTCTGTAATATCATGATACCTTGACCTATGTTCTACAGTCGTTCCTTCTAATGCTTCTACCTCTCCTCACTCTTCACCTTCATTAAACCTTTTTCTGTCCTCACCTTAAGAGCCAGTTCCTCTATTTTTTCCCTGATCTCCTACTCTTTCATCCCTCTACTCTGATTCATTGCCAGGTAAACGTTTTTCCATAAAAAAAATAAAGAACTCAATTTGGGTTTTTGAAAAATACTACAAAGTTAAGAAGTATCATTCTCAGCTTAGGATATTAAACTACCAGAGTCTATGCAGATTCTTTGTTTTAAAGTAAAAATAACATTGATTTTTATTCTAGATTTAAACATTAAATAAATTGGGTCATTCTATAGACATAATAGAACAGAATAAGGGGATTATACATGAAACAACAGATTGTTATTGCATACTGATTGCTTTTCCTTTTAAGATAGTTAGCCAGCACTTATTAAGCCCTTACTGTGTGTCAGGCACTAAACTAATCACTAGGGATACAAAGAAAGGCAAAAAAAATCCTATTCTCAGTTCAACCTATAACTTTCAAAGCTATCCTGCTTTTCTGTGCTTCTTTTGCTTTCCTTCTCATCATTTAATAATAAGATGTCTTAATGACCCTATTTTTTCTTCTTTTTCTTTTCATGGGGGAGGGAGACTACATTTTCTTTAACATTCATGGAATTCTTACTGCCTCTTTTTGAAAAAAAAAGGGAAGAAAACAACCAAATCCTGGAAACAAATATTACTAGTTAAGCAAAAGAAATCCCTGAATTAGCTGTGCCTGAAAATGTCTCATTTTGCATCTTGAATCTATCACTTTTCTCTGATAAGGGATGAACAGTTTTCACCAATTCCCTAACATGAACGATAGTGTTTCATGTTATCAATCAGAATTGTTTGAGTTCTATAAGACAATTCAATTCAGCAGACTTGCTGCTGCTGTTAAATCATTTTTCAGTCCTGTTCCATTCTCTTGGACCCTATTTGGAATCTTCTTGGCAAAGATATTGGAGTGGTTTGCCATTTCTTTCTCCAGCTCATTTTACAGATGAGGAAACTGAGGCAAACAGAGTGAAGTGACTTGTCCAGGGTCACATAGCTAGGAAGTGTCTGGACTTGAACTCAGAAAGATGAATCTTTCTGAATCCATGCCAGGCATTCTATCTACCAGGCCACCTGGCTACCCTAAACAGTTAAATATCTTCAACGTAATTTCAAGGAAGAGAGAGAACTAAGGAAAGATATCTAGAATTAATGTGAATAAGGATTTTATTCATGTTGTAAATTTAAATTTTGTACACAAATTTTATAAATGTAAATTTAAATTATATGGAATTTTATGCTTTTTTTTAATAGTGATTTTTAAAACTGTCAAAGAGCTTTTTTTCTCCATTTAACATTACTTATACATTGTGTGTTTTTCCAGGCTTTCTTTCACAAGAGGGGATTATTGTCCCAGGACATTTTTTTTTAAATTTGTTATAGGGCTAACTCCCTCCCCCAGTTCTAATCTTTTTTTTTTTTTTTGCTTTTTTGCTGAGGCAATTGGGATTAAGTGTCTTGCCCAGGGTCACACAGCTAGGGAATGTTAAGTGTCTGAGACCAGATTTGAACCCAGACCTTCCTGACTTCAGGACTGGTGCTCTATCCACTGAGCCACCTAGCTACCCCTCCCAGGTCTAATCTTAAAAGAAATAAAAATAACAACAACATAATAATTATCATCATTATTAATACAGGGTATCCTAAAGTTGTTTGAGACATCTTGTGTATCTCTTTAAAGTTTGTAAAGCATTTTATACATAATAATATCTCATTTGAGGCCCTGGATAATCCTGCAAAACAGTTCCTGGTTTACCCACTTGTTAATGTTCTCCTTCATTACTGTGCATTTATTTGTATGCATCCTTTGCTTATCCAGGAGCATGTTGTATGTCCCTTGTAGACTGTCAGTCCAAGAAGGTAGTGACTGTCCTCCTGCATATTTGTTCCAAGGGTTTGGTTTGGGGTTTTTTGTTTTATATAAATTTTGTTTTCAATATGAGAGAGGTAGAAGAGAGAAAAATAAATGTATGTCAATTAAAAATTTTAAAAATAATATAAGTTCCCCCAGGATTAATGGATGTTTCTGTCCTTTCCTCCCCATTAGACTATCACAATAACTCTATAAGATAGTAAGTTAGGTTACATGATCCCCACATTAGATACGAAAAAGCAAAGGTTTGAAGGTTCAATGATTTGCTCAATGTCATACAACCATTAAGTAAAAACTTCAATCTAAGTCTAAGTACTTTTCATGACACTGCCTTGCACCCTTTAATGACTTTAGGTGACATTTCACCTTAAGTAACAATGATTAAAAATAAGCAAAATGCCTTGCCTTCAAGAAATCCACAAATAGCTAAGCATGCCACCCTGGTGGGATCCACCAAGCTTGAAGTCAGGAAGACCCAAATTCAAATCCAGCCTCAGACAATTCCTAGCTGTGTGACCCTGAGCATGTCACTTAACCTCTGCTTACCTCAGCTTACACATCTGTAAAATGGAGATAATAATAGCACCCACCTCCTAGTGTGAGAGTCAAATGAGCTAATAATTGTAAAGTACTTAGCATAATGCTGGAACATAGTAAGCACTATATAAATGTTAGCTATTTTATCATTGTTATCTTTAGCACAATGTTTGGCACATAATAAGCACTCTATAAATGCTTGGTATTTATTATTATTAATAATAGTAGCAATAATGTTAATACTGGCACATTGTAAGCACTATATAAATGCAATTTATTTATTATTAATATTATTATTGTTGTCCTTAGCACAGTGTCTGATCTATAAAAAGCACTATGTAAATTTTAGCTACTTATTATTATTATTACCATTAGCTCAATGCATGGCACACAGTAAGCTCTATACAAATATTTGCAATTATTGTTATCATTAAGATTTGTAAAAACAGAAAATGGCCTCTGCCTGAGAGAATCCATAACTCCCTTCAAAGGAGTGCACTGGTTGATCTCCTACACAAAACCTTTCTTGATCCCTTCAGTTGCTCATCCTCTTTCTTTTTTTGAAATTATTCTGCATTTACTTATCTGTGTATATGTTGGGATCCACTTCTTCTCCCATCCCCATCTTAGTAGACTATAAACTCCTTGAAGACAAGAATTATTTGGGGTTTTTTTGTTGTTTTAATTTTTATTTTATATTTCTGAGGTTTAACTAAAATGCCTTCCAAGTCTAAATCCAAGAGTATATGATATATGAAGAGTAGGGACTTAGTAAATATTTTTTGAAATTGAATAGAAAAAAAATCCATTGACACTGGACAGATATTCTCACTGGAGGAAGATCAGGCTGAGGCCCTAGAAGCATTCATGTTTTTAGGGAAAATAAAGTGGGAAGTGGAAGTTTGAAGCCAGAGCTTCCTACTTAAGAGGAAAACCCATATTTGATAAAAGACTGAATTCAATAACTTTCATCTTTCAAAAGCCCATCTTTTTCAGTTCTTTTGTTGAAAATATGATCTTTTTCCTACTTAGTTATTAAGTATATAAAGTCCTTCCTTTTCTAGTAAGGAAAACCTGATTTTCATGGGTTTTGTTCAATTACTCTATGGTAAGGCATTAATACTAAATAAAGCACTTTGAAAACTTTTAAGTACTATGTAAACCTAGCTATTATTGTTATTATTAGTTCTTCCTCAGTTATAGATATTACTATTTCTTCTCTGTGACTTACTTTGACAAAATCCAGAAAATACCTGCTCTTTTTTATCCATGATGACTGGCCTATACATTTCTCCTTCCCCCTTATCTGGCTAGTTCTTGATTCTAAAATTAAGCAGCAATTCTTCTGTTAGGATAAGGGATCTAGAATGGGAAGGAGACATAAAACCCATCAAATTTAACCTCTTTATTTAAGGCATGAAGAAAGAGCGCTCACAGATACTAAATGATACATATACCTAAACTCACATAGATAGTAAGTGACAAAACCAAGTTTTTAACCCTTTTCGAAGTTCCAGTGTTCTTTTTCAAGTACCTCGCTATCTGCCTTAGTCTATTTGAGAAATTTATATATCAAAAGGATCACAGAGCTCTGACTTTTTTTAATCTAACACTATATTTAAAATCAATAAGTTATTATGTAGACTTTCTTGAAATGGAAATTTATTGTTTTATATTTTGAATTCTCTTTTATGTTCTTCTATGTACATAGTAATTTTCTTTTCTTTTCCTATTTTCTATTAGTTTAAAATAAATAATTTAAAAAAAGAAAACAAAACAATAAGGACACCATCTTTATAATCAGAGGTTGTCTAAGCATTAATTCTGATCAGGGCCAAATCTTAAGAAGCCCTATAAACTCAGGCCTTTTCCTTAAAATCTCATTATTGCTCAAGTAATTTGGCTGAAGAGAAGAAAAAAAAGGAATGAGCACTTATTGGATGCCTACTATATGCAAGGTACTATGCTAAGCACTTTATAAACATTTCACAGCCCTATGAGGTAGGTGCTGTTATTATCTCATTTTACAGATAAGGAAGACAAAGGTTGCCCAGGATCACACACCTAGTAAGTGTCTGAGGCTGGGTTTTAACCCAGGTTTTTTCTTTCTCCAGATTTAGTGCTGTATCCAGGTGAGTGAAATGAAGAAACTATGAGAGATTAAGGAATAAGTTTTCAAACAACTAGTTAATGTTGGAGGTAAGATTCAAATCCATGTCTTCCACATCTTCCACTGCACAGTTTACTACTCCAAGATGATAAATAGCCCTCACTTCCTTCTTTTCTACAAGCTCTTTCTGCTTCATAGTTAGTGCTGCTTCTTCCGAGTTTTATGTTTGTGTTTGGTCATTATTATTGCAGGTAAAATGTCTCCCAAAGTCAAATTAATACTGGAGGCAAAGTGATGTCTTTGAAGGTACCTTGGCTTTTGAAAACCTGAACTGACATCTTCTCCTAACAGTTGTGTGACTTTGGACAAGTCATTTTATTTTTTCCATTACAATTTTTCATTGTCTTGTCTTACAAGGTGAGAATCAAATGGGATATCAACAAAAACAAATACCTTTAAAATAAAATTACAATGACATTTATTTTCTTTCTTTCCCATCTCATTCTCTCAAAACGAAGGGAAACAAAACCATTGGGAAAATATGCATAGAAAACCAAAACAATTCCCCACATTGGCCAAGTTCAAAAATATGTCTCATTCTGTATCTTGAGTCCACCATCTCTCTGTAAGAAAGCAGGTAGCATTCTTCATGATCACTGGCCCTCAAAAGTCTATTCTGCTTTACGTTCTTACAAATATAGGAATTATTATTACCATTGATATTATTAACATGTGGGATTGAATAAATTACAAATAAATTTTAAAATGTATTTAAATAAATAAAACAGTGGGATTTGATAAATGCTCATTTACTGACTGGCTATAGGCTGCTCATTCTGTCTATGGGTATGAAAGTGGTGGGTGGTGATAGCTGTCCATTTGCCATCCAGCCACCTTGTCATAGGTGTGAGATTTCTTGTTTTTGTCTGGGACCTTTAGCGTCTTTCCCACAGAGGTTTTATTGACTGAAGGCACTCCTTTTGGTTGCAGTGATGTGGTTCTTTATCATGAAAAATTGGGTGAACGCAGGATGGCTAGAAGGGTTTCTAACTTGTTAGCAAAACTCATGATGATGGAGATTTGCCTGCAGGGACATCCTCATTATAGATGTCTGCCTTAAAAAAAAAATCTCTGTGTGCACATGGATGTGTATGCTTACGTATACATGCATTTATGGGAAGAGAGAAAAAAAATTAGGAGGGCAATTAAATTTAGAAAACTTATTTTGTAATCGATCTGAAATAAGATATGTTCTGGCTTTTCTGGAACCTAAGATTTTGGTGAAAACCACCTTCAGATGCACGTTAGCGTCCAGAAAAAATTAATACATGCAAAGTGATGTAAGCACATGGCCCTGTAAATTTTCCAATGGCCCCGAGGTACTGTTATCTGGTCTTTGCTGGGAAATCACTCATCATGTAGCTATCGGAGAAGAGAGAGCCACTGCAGCCCCCTTTCTGGGAGCAGTCCAATGCAGTATGGATATTAATTAAATTTATTAAACAAATAACACAGCGACTCAGGGAGGCAGGGGTCCATCTGCCAGTTCCGCAGATTGATCTCTGCAGAGACACGATCTGAATGGTAGTTGAAGCTAACTTGCCGAGCTCAGCAGATGGGCCCTTGTCTCTAGTGGGAGAGATTTGGTGGCAGTCCAACAGCTCTTTCCCCCCTCCAGCTTTTTGTTCCTTGCAACTGTGATGGAAGAAGCTCTTCTCTGTCTTTTCTCAGCCTTGTGCTTCTGTCTCTACATTCCCCACAAACCTCCCCCCTTTGTTTAGGCGACCAATGTTTAAGTCTGAGTGATTTGTTAAGGAAAAAAGTCCGGGCCGATCTCATTTTGTGTATGTGATGTAAACCTTGAACAGAAAATCATTAAGAAAATGTAATCCCATTGACTTTATACCCCACCTGTCTCCAGAGCTGCAGCCCAGCCTCCTACCCTGGAATGAAGTCTCAGAGCAGATTTGAATTTAGTCAGTACCCAAAGCAAATGTACTCAAAACACTAGTTAGAGAAAAATCCATTTGTTATGATGTGATTTAGGTTCCTAATCATAAAACAGTCCCACTAATGACTTTGACCTGAGATCCTTTTGAATTGATGCTCTTTTACTTAGTTTTTTTTTTTTGGCAAATCTTTCATTTAATGATTCCGTTTTTTAAAGTCGGTGATATTTCTCTCTTCCTTTGACAAATGTGTCCTTTCTCTAAACCCCAGGGTCTACCTTCCTTGCCATCTGGGAAGGGATGTCATGGGCAACATCCGACCAGTGTGTGGGGGATCTGCCATGGTTGCTGGTGGTGTTTTCACATGCTCCTGCAAAAAGACCATGAATGGGAAGCCCTCCCCATCAAGTCGACCACTTGGCCTCCCACTGACTCATTCTATTAGAGCTGTAACTCAGGCAGAGTGATGGGGCTTTGCTCCAAGATGGCAGACACAGTATTGGCAAATCTCTAGCCCTTTACTGTTTTAGAAACAAGACCATTTAGCACTTAGGTACTTAGAATCGTAAGTTTAAATAGTAAATGGCTATTGGGAATCTGGAGTGAACTCTTCGCCTGCCCTTTTATTTTCTCTGCTCCTTATAGACCCAAACAATAGCCTCATTCCCTGGACACTGAGACCCTCCTCTACTCCTGCTTAATTGAGGACATGTTTAATTGACAATGGTGGCCATACATAGTTCCTATAGTTATCACTATCCACGCCTCTCAGATCATATGCTGCTTGAATCATCATTGTTATTGTTTTGTTTGTTTGTTTTTGCTGAGGCAATTGGAGTTAAGTGACTTACCCAGGGTCACACAGCCAGGAAGTGTTACATGTCTGAGGTTGGATTTGAATTCAGATCTTCCTGACTTCAGGGCTGTTGCTCTATCCACTGTGCCATCTAGCCGCCCCTTGAATCATCGTTCGTAAATGGATCTTCCCAATGATATCTGGGAAAGACCTTAGCTTAAAAAAGCCAAAATTGCCCACTTTATCCAGGGCCATCTCTGGTCATCCTGATCTATATCTGGCCACTAAACCCAGAAGTCTTTGGAGGGGAAAGTGAGCCTTGCACAGCCCTCCCTCACTTTAATCCAATTCATTTGCATGTCATAGCATCCTCTCCCTGATGTCATGATCCTCTTCAAGAATGAAGTACAAACAACAACAATGGCTATTGGAGTAACTGGGATAATAAGATCATAAGTTTATAGCTTTAGAACTGGAATGAACCTAGGAGGTCATCAAACCCAACTTCCTCATTTTATAGATAAAGAAGTTGAGGCAAAAAGACTTGTTCAGGGTCATACAGCTAGTAAGTGTCTAAGGCAGCATTTCTAAAATATATAGAGAATTGATTCAAATTTATAAGAATCCAAGACACTTTCCAATTGATAAATGGTCAAAGGATACGAGCAGACATTTTTTAGATGAAGAAATTGAAACTATTTCTACCATATGAAAAGGTGCTCCAAATCACTACTGATCAGAGAAATGCAAATTAAGACAACTCTGAGGTACCACTATACACCTGTTAGATTGGCTAAAATGTCAAGAAAAGTTAATGATGAATGTTGGAGGGGATGTGGGAAAACTGGGACGCTGATACATTGTTGGTGGAACTGTGAACGGATCCAACCATTCTGGAGAGCAATTTGGAACTATGCTCAGAAAGTTATCAAACTGTGCATACCCTTTGACCCAGCAGTGTTTCTACTGGGCCTATATCCCAAAGAGATCTTAGAGGAGGGAAAGGGCCCCACATGTGCAAGAATGTTTGTGGCGGCCCTTTTTGTGGTGGCAAGAAACTGGAAACTGAATGGATGCCCATCAGTTGGAGAATGGCTGAATAAATTATGGTATATGAATGTTATGGAATATTATTGCTCTGTAACAAACGACCAGCAGGACGATTTCAGAGAGGCCTGGAGAGACTTGCATGAACTGATGCTGAGTGAAGTGAGCAGAACCAGGAGATCATTATACACAGCAACAACAGTACTATATGACGATCAATTCTGATGGGCATGGCTCTCTGCAACAATGAAATGTTTCAAACCAGTTCCTATTGTTCAGCGATGAAGAAAGTCATATACATCCAGAGAGAGGCCTGTGGGAACTGAGTGTGGATCACAACATAGCATTTAATGCTTTGTGTGAATGTTTGCTTGTGTTTTGTTTTCCTTCTTAGGTTGTTTTTTTTCTCTTTCTAGATCTGATTTTTCTGGTGCAGCAAGATAACTGTATAGATATATATACACATAATGGATTTATCATATATTTCAACATATTTAACACGTATTAGATTACTTGCCATCCAGGGGAGGGGGTGGGGGGAAGGAGGGAAAAATTTGGAACAGAAAATTTTGCGAAGGTCAATGTAGAAAAATTACTCGTATGTTCTGTAAATAAAAAGCTTTATTTTAAAAAAAGTAAGTATCTGAGGCAGGATTCACACTAAGCTCTTCCTGACCCCAAGACCGCTGCTCTATACTATGGCTTACTAATTTTTTTTCCATTCACGACCCCTTTTCCCCTAAGAAATTTTTATGTGACTCTAGGTATCTAGGCATATAATGAACATAATATAATAAATAAATATTTATTTATATATTTTTATATAATACATATAAATATAAATAAATATTTATTTATATATTTTATATAATACATATAAATATAAATAAATATTTATTTATATATTTTATATAATACATATAAATATAAATA
>JAJPUD010001556.1:172562-191333 GCA_023553655.1 Myrmecobius fasciatus | reverse complement strand
ATAAATATTTATTTATATATTTTATATAATACATATAAATATAAATATTTATAAATAAATAAATAAAAATATAAACAGTTGCTGATAATAAATTGTAATTTCATGGCCCACACATCCAGTTATGAGACCCCATATGGGGTCGCAACCTGCTGTTTAAGAAGTTGGGCTTTATACAAGTAGCACAGAGGAATTAGTTTTCTTGGGAATTGTTAGGAGATTCCAGGAGGCTTGAAAAACGGAAATCTTAATCAGAGGCACATAAAAGTGTTAAGCAACTCAGATTTCTTAAGACTAGTACCTGACATGATGATGATAAATAATAGCAGCTTGCATTTAGATAGTGCAAGAAGGTTCACAAAAATGCTGTACAGAAGCATCGCCTTCAATTGGACACACTGCTGGTCAGTGATTGTCTGCTATATGTAGTCTCTTGGTCAAGTCCACCATTGTTTTTGCCCTTAACAATTTTTGCTTTTTAAATCTAGAGATCATTAGACTTGCCCAGAAAGCTTTGTTGAAAGTGACCATCATTGTTGTTTCCTCCTGGGTCACATTAACATTATCAGCCTGGGCACTTCCATTACTATGGTAAACTGCCAGGGGGAGATGGACTCTTTTTTCCCCTTTAGTGCCTGAGCAAAGTGTTCCAGTGAAATCTAATACACACTGATCCACATCAGGCTTTTGTAAACTTTAAACTGGCCCCATGTAATAGAGATAGCAGAACAGAGAAGCCGAGGCTGCTGAGAAGTGTTTGTTTACCAAGGAGCCGGGGGGTGCACTGCCAATTTATTTCCCTAATTTGTTGGAAGTCCAAATCCACCAGGGATGTGTACTGGGCATCTGAATTCATAGACTATTTCCCACCATGTCTGGTTGCGTTCTTTCCACCGTCTGGCCCTACTGGACCTAATTCTGCCATCTGATTTAAACAGCAATCTAGATGCTCTGGCATCTCAATTTAAGAGAAGATTGGACGTTGTTTTCGAAGGGAATTGCAAGTGTTTTAGTCTCAATAGGGAACAGATTGTGGCCTCCTTCCTGAGGACAGGCTGGGAAGTAACACATCAATCTCGGGTTTGGTTCTTAATGAAATGTTTTTAACCCTCTGTCCACTTATTAGCCAACGAACTGGATAGAAAGGAAGCGAGAAAATGCATCCAGCAGGCAGGGTATGACCTTGTGTGGTGGTCTCCCTGTTCCTGCTGGCCCTGCCCAACACATCTGTGGACTTGGGGCCATTTAATTGGGTCCTGCAGATTTTATCAACAGGGAACATGTTGAGATGTAAGAGGAGAATAAAGCTTTCAAAGACACTAGTTTAGAAGCTAGTTCTGAAAACAGAGGTGCAGAAACTTAAAAATAAAATACCTCATGACATATAGTTCCATTAAGTAATAGTGTCAGCAGTGTGGTGATCGAGCTTGACTTTTTGAGATTGGCAGTAAAGCAAGCAGCCTGACTCATGACACAGAGCAGAGAATGGCAGGGATAGAATGCAACACACACACACACACACACACACACACACACACACACACACATGCGCACGTGCACACACACACACACGCACAAACACACACACACATACACATAAAATCACTTAACCTCTCTGGGTCTCAGTTTCTTCATTGGTAAAATGAGAGGGTTGGGTTTGAAGGTGTGTCTGAGACTACTTCCAGCCCTGAATCTCTGGTCTTATGGTTAAAAATAAAAGTCATCAAAAATAATCATCATCTGGGCAGCTAGGTGGTGCAGTGGATAGAGCACCAGCCCTGAAGTCAGGAGGACCTGAGTTCAAATCTGGTCTCAGACACGTAACAGCTGTGTGACCCTGGGCAAGTCACTTAACCCCAATTGCCTCAGCAAAAAAAAAAAAATCATCATCATCATCTGTACTATAATTCCATTCACAAAGTGTTGGGCCATAGTTTAACTTTCATATGTTTATGACTAGAGGTAGTGCTGGAGGTGGGGCAGTGCATAGAACTCTGGGCCTGAGGTCAGGAAGATTCATCTTCCTGAGTTCAAAAATGGCCTTAGATACTTACTAGCTATGTGACCCTTGACAAGTCACTGTAGCCTGTTTGCCTCAATTTCCTCATCTGTAAATAAGCTGGAGAAGGAAATGGCTCACCAGTCTAATATCTTTGCCAAGAAAACCCCAAATGGGGTCACAAAGAGTTAGACATGACTGGAAAAACTACTGCAACAACTACAAAGTGCTTCATAGTGAATGGATGGAGTTATAGGATCATAATTTTAAAGCTAGACGAAATCTTAGAGGTCATTGAGGTTAAAAACTTCATCTTACAGATGAGTAAACTGAGGCCAGAACAAGAGAAGTGACTTGAAAATTTGGCTTTGACTTGAATGAGTGACTACAAGGAAGTCACTTATTATCTTGTCAGACAACACTGCTCTTACACTTTAAGTTTAAGATTCATCCATAAATACAAGGCACTGCTTCCTATTGATGAAGTTCCTCACGGGGACTATCTACTTACCCTCTCTTTTTCTCTCTGTCTCTGTCTTTCTTGGTCTCTGTCTCTCTCTTCCACCTCCCTCTTTGTGTCTCTTTCTCTGTGTAGGTCTTTCTCTGTTTCTTTCTCCATTAACCAGCAAGGAAGACATATTTTATTTTCAGCTAGAAAACATTTGGTGATTGCCTGTTTAATATTCTTAAGTTTGCTGTACTCTCCTAGAAATTTATATTGTTAGACTTTAAAACCCTCATTGAATTAACCCTCCTCTCAGTCCTGGGAGCAAGGGGGTAATCTATCACTCCTTGCTAGGCAGTTCCCCCTGGACATTTTGAAAAACAAAACAAACAAACAAAAAAACTTACAGTCAGGAATCATACCCCCATCATTGCAGAAGAACTGCCTCCAGGATTAAACAGTGCAGCTGTTCAAAGCATGTTGTACCAAACTATCCAGGGGAGAAAATGAAGAATATTCTATTTCCTTGTGAATGCAAGTGGGATCAGGACCTGGCAGATTATCCCTGGGAAAAATGAGGAATGGAACTGATACTGGGCAGAAACAACTCTGCTCTAGGTGACCCAGCAGAAGCCATATTCATTACCATTCATAACACCCGCCCAGGGTTCCAGACTTGTCTCTCCACAGTGATGAGATCTGGGAGAAAACAGATATGTCCAGGAATTTGGACTGCTAGAACCTGTGTTCAAATCCTTTCTCTGTTATTACTTGTGTGACCTTAACATAATTTACTAGTGCAATGGAAACACTAATTAGAATTACATTTCTAATTAAATACATGTAAACATTAGCTTGTATTATCTATTAGACAATGCAAATAATCCTACTAGGTCTAAAACGTTGATTGGATCTGATTTCCTAGAGCTTCTTAGTGAGCACATTTCATACTAGCATTCAATAAAGTTCTCCCCTTCTTCATGGTTTGTGTCACCTTCCGACAAATTGCTAAATATCAGTCAGTGAATCAATATTTCCCTCAAGTAAACAGGAATTTGAATTAAGTACATTGCATATAATAGTCACCCTCAGTTTCAAAGCAAGGCTAAGGTGAAAACTAGGTGTCTTTGGTGGATTTCTTGTAGTTCTGTTTATAGTTAACCAATTACTTAATTTAGTTTACCAAACAATTTGATTATAACTAATAACATAAACTAATGATGAGATTATTTACCAAAATATTCCACTGGGGGAGAGGTGTCTAGTATGTTTATGAACATACACCTGTTGCTTACCAAACTTTCCACACTATGCTTATTTAAATATTGAAAAACAAGTTATGAAAAATAAATATCAAAATACCTCATCACCAAATGATTAGGATTTGTAATTCTACCCTAATTAACCTAAACACAGAAGGCCTAGACTTTGTAATTGAATCTATCAATCAAAAGTGAACTGACAAACAAATTAGACTTGATAGATCCAGTGAAGTGTTTTAGTCATCGGACAAAAGCCAGTGACACTACATAGGAAATATTTTGTGATTGTTTGAATAGAATCAGTCATGTCCTTGGGCCTATATTTCTTTAGAAGTTCTAATTCTAACAGCAAAGCAGCCAAGCTTCTGAGATTTCCGGGCTCAGGACCACCTTGAGAAGCAGACTTGTGCTTATACCAGAGAGCAACAAGGGGGAACTCAGATTACATTCTACCACTATAACAACCCCCAGCATTGACCATGTTATCAGAAACTGGACCAGTAATAATACACCCACTTGGGAGTAGAATGAGATAAACTGATGACACACTGAAGACAAATACTAGTGCAGAAGCACTCAAGGAAAGAAATAGCTTTAGCATTTCCAAATATCAGAGACCAGAGAACTACACTTAAAAGGAAATTTTATGAGTATTTCATGAAAGGAGAAATGGACATCCAGTAACCAGGAACTTTGAATTTACCCTTTGGTCACATGAACTCTCTAAATGTGAGCATACTATTTTTAGGAATCTTGTGAGTACAAAGTAAAAGTGTATCCCTGGTTTGGGGGAGGCTTTAGGGGAGTGTACTTATAATACCATCTCAGTGAATGCCTCTTTATAAAAAGCTAGTAAAGTTTGCCTGAAAATCAGAGAAGACACCATCAGCAACAGTACTATAAAAACTCAACTCCTTAGAGTTAACTTAATACTCTGATGCAAGAAGTAATAATCTGTAGACCCATCCTGCCAATGTGAGTGGGAGTTAGAGAACTAGCTCAGAAGGACTGTTTCACAAGGAAATTGAAGATTAGAGAGAGGGGGTTGACTGATTAATCCTTTTCCTCCACCACACTCTTACAGTCTCCAAAGACTTAAAAGTGCTGGTGATTCAAAAAACCAAAAAGACACAAACAGTGGATTTAAGTGTAGATGAAATATGTTAGCAAGAAGATTTACTTAACAAAAGTAGCATTAAATATGCCATTATACATGTGATAAATAAAGCAGGTGAAATAACAAAAGAAAAAATGGATGGTGTAAATCTTGCATTCAGTAAAAAAAAAACAAAGGATACACTCTAGCATAGAAGATAGATCTACTATTGCAATTTTGTGGAAGAACAAAGAAAGGAAAGGGGATGAAAAGGCATGGAGGAGCTGGTAACTGTACCAGAGGAGGATGTACTTACCTAAATAGCATCACAGATCTGGAAGATGTATACTCTATGATACAAGGAACCCACAATGCCTAATATTTTCCTTCCATTTAATCTCTCAGAATCCCCAGAAAAAAAGGCTGTGCTCAATCACCACCCAAAATATACTTAATAATTATTGATTCAATCTTTTCATGCTCTTGGAGTGAATAAGATTAATCTATTAATTTAGCTTTTGACCCAACAAGACACTCTTCTCTCTACCCACCTCGTCTGCTCTCTGTGTTGTTTCAGTTATTCTATATCTCCAGAACACTTTTTAAGCATATCTGGGTCAGATGGTATTGATTTATTTGGGGTATTTGGTTATCATGTAATCAGATTGGCCATCATAGAACAAGTATGAGATTAGTCATTTGATCCCTACACCACTTCAGATTTTAACTTATAGGCTCATAGATACTGAGCTGAAAGGGATCATAAATGTCAATCAATTCTCTCTCATTTTAGAAATGTGGAAACCAAAGCACAGATGGAATGAATGACTTCCAAAGTGTCTGAACCAAGATTTTAATTTGGGTTCTCTGCCTCTCAATTTAGCACCCTTTCAATCATAGTGTATTGATTAAATACTTGGGATCATTGTTAAACATCCTTCCTGAGGCATATATCTTCTCCAAAATAGCCTTGTCAAGTGGTCATCTAGCTTCAGCACCTGGGACAGCACCTACTCTAAGGGCTGTGATGATGTGAGATGATACTGCACAGTAGGTATAAACATTTTGCAAATGGTTCTGGTTGTAGAATCTCTTTGGTCATTTTTTCTTTAGATGAGTTCTTGGGTCATATATTACTTTCATTATGACATCTAGTGAGAAACAGAAGAGGTTTTGGTATTTGTATAAATCTTTTTGCAGAATATAATTCCCTTGAGCATACATACCATATTTTGTGATATCTTTGAATCCCCTGTGTCTAGAATGTCTTTTACATAGAATAAATACTTAATAAATGTTTGAACTAAATTAAATTGGCAAGCCCACTATCCTCTCATGCACCCAATTCCATTTTTGAACAGCTCTAGTTTTTAGAAAATTCTTCCTTAAATTGAATCCAAATCTACCTTCCTCTAATTGCTATTCCTTGATTCAGGGCATCCCATTGTAATAACAATAAATTTATTCTCTTTCTGATTAAAAAATTATCTCTTCCAGTTCTTGAAAGAGCTAAATATTATGTTCCTTTAATTTTATATTTCTTCAGGTTCCAGTTAACTCAGCAATTTCTCACATGATAAGAATGACTCAAGTAAGATTAGAGAGCTGGCTTCAGAAGCCATAATATCTAGAACACTCAATTTACATATGAGAAAATTGAGGCTGGACAGTTTAAATGACTCAGAATTACACATTTAGCAAGTATCTGAGGTAAAATTTGAACTTGGATCTTCCTGAATTTGAAGCCAAGACTCTATTTACAGCAGCATATTGAGTCTTCAAGTCCACAAGCATTTATTAAGTGCACCATTCATTCTAGTCACTAACTACCTTTAACAGTAGGAATAATAAGCTCTGTATTTAATTACCAAGTTCATGACCAATCACTCATAAGGAATAAACTATCATTTATTAAGTGTTTGCTATGTACCAATTGTGCTAATAGTTCTAGGGAGGTAAAAATGTTCAAAGATAATCCAAGATTTCAAGGAGTTCACAGTTTTAAAGGGGAAGAGAATTTGCAAACAACTATCTACAAATAAGACATAATCAGGATGAGTTGGAGTTGGTCTTGGAGAGAAAACATTAAGGGTGAAGAGGATAGGGGAAAGATTTTTTTGCAGAAGGTAGGACTTACCTGAGATTTGTAGCTGCCTAGAAGGAAAGATCAGGACTCTTAAGAGGAGAAGCTAATGCTCTCCGCCCCATGTGAAACTGGTTTCATGATCCCTCACCATCCTGTTTGCTTTTCCAGTTTGCCAATATTCTTCTGAAAATTCAGTGCCCAGAACTGTAACCAATCCATCAGATGTGGCCTGACCTGGAGAGAGAGGACAGCAGAGCTATTGTCTCTTTTGATCCAGACACTGGTCTTCTGTCTGATCCTATTGCCTGAGATTGCATCAGCTTCTAAGCAGTCACATGTTGAATTTGTAGTCTACTCAAACCCTCAGGTGCTTTTCTACTGTGTCAGGTCAAACAGGTCTCCCCTGTCTTGGACAATTATACAAAAGTGTTCAGGATCTCATTTCTTTCTGTTATATCTCAGCTCATTTGTTTGTTTGTTTGTTTGTTATGTTTCATCTTTCTGACCACTTTTGAATCTTGATCCTGCCATCTGAAATGTTGATTGTGCCTCCCAGTTTACTATCATTAACAAATGTGAGAGGTAGGTCTTCTCTAGCTGCTAATATCTTCCCATTCCTGCCAATATATATACTCTGTCTGTATGTATATACATATACATATATATATATACCCACACACATGTATGTATTCTGTATAAGTATAGATCTATAGTTGTAAGGAAATGTATATCATGTATCTGTTTGCATGTATATATAAAAATATATAATGCCTATATTGTATGCATATTTACAGGAATAAATCTCTCTATATATATATGCAATGTTCCTGCCTAACATATATATAAGTTCATATGTATATTTTATATTATGCAAGAAGAACATATGCATATATGCAGGAGACTATACATATACATATATGTATGTATATATATATATATATATATATATATATATATATATATATATATGGAATCCAGAAGGCTCATCTTCCTGAGTTCAAATCTGGCCTCAGGTGCTTCCTACCTGTGTGATCCTGTCTGCCTCAGTTTCTCATCTATAAAATGATCTGGAGAAGGAAATGGTAAATCTGCGTCAAGAAAACTCCATAAAGGGAACACAGGAACTCAGTCATGACTCAGAATGACTGAACAACAACAACAACATTGAACAAAGCAGAGGACAGAGCCCTATGGCAGGAGAAGCTGTCTTTCTATGGGCTGAAATATATAACTTTGAGTAAGCAGATTTGATTCTCTGGTCCTCAGACAGTCAATGGTTTTTTGCTGGGTCTTCCTAGGATGTTGATAAAATCGGACAGAGTTTCTATTCCAATGTCATAGCCTTCAAGACCCTAGGGTCACCTCTAAATCACATTGAGACATGAGAGGAAGACTTAGAACAACACAAAAAATTGTTTTCCATTTCAGTGTTAAGAGCATTTTGTGAGTACCTGCCATGCTCAGGGTGAATGACAGTATGGCCATGGTAGGATGGGGGAACTCGATAGAGGATGTTTAGCAGGCAGAAGAGAAGGATGGGGGTGAGACAAGATAGTTGTCTTCTAGAACTTGAAAAGTCATAGTGTTGAAGAAGAATTAAACTTGATCTGTTTGATCTCAAAAGACAGTATGAGGAACAACAATAGGTGGAAACTGCAAAAAAGTAAATTTAGACTTGATGGGATAAAGCCTATCCATTAACACTGTCGCTAAATGGAATGGGCTTCCCCCTCATTGGTAGTCTTTAAGAAAGGTTCAATGACCAATTGCCAAGCATGTTGAATGATAAAGTATTTATTAAGCACCTACTGTGTTCCAGGCATTGGGGATACAAATAGAGAAGTGAGACTTTCTGTCCTTCAAGGAGTTTTACATCCTAATCAGAGGAAATAACACATAGCAGAACACGGTAGCTAGGGAGCTTTATTTGAGGAATCATAGATACAGTTAGTGAAACCCCTTTCCAAAAGTGAAGAGAGCAGTGATTTCATTAGTATTATTTCTCACAGAGCAAGAGATAAAAAGGAGAGAAGGCATGTATTCTGCATTGTGGCAGATGGCTGGAGGACAAATAGTTCCTAATTTCTTGCTGGTGGATGGATGGATAGGATGTAAATCACAGGCTAGGGAAGGCTAGATATAGTGGTTGGGTGATGGTAGTGATGGTGTTCCTTCCTTTTCAAATTGGACCAATGACCTCACAAAAATGATGTCTTGACTTAAGAGTGAATCAGATTTAAGAGAGTCAGAGCGTGAAAAGTTGAAAAGTCTTTTCTTCAGTCACTGAAGTCTAGTGTCAAGACAAAACTCAAGAATACTGGTGATAGCCTGGAATCCAGTGGATGACCTTGGCCTTTCTAATTTATGATCTTTCCCAAGTCTGTTTGTTTGAGGCAACACCTATTCGATGACTAAAGAGCAGGTAGGTTTTGAGACCCCAAAATGGTCTAATTTACCATTATAAGAATATCAATCTGTGAGGGAAAACCCTCAAAGTTTCTGGTCAGAACAGAGCACAATTGCTATTTGTACTTATTCCAAGCCATTAAAATCTAAACCCACTCACTGATTCCAAAATAAATGGGGTAAGGGAGGGAGAGTATGGTTTCCGAAGATAAGCTATTCTGGCTAGGGAGAAGGAGAAGAGCCAAAGGGCAAATGGCCAGGTGCCTAGGGTATGCTCCTGTTGATGGCAGGATGAGATTTTTTAAGATAGTATTCTCTTCCATGTATCAATTGGACTAGGGAGCCCCTGAACTCCTTACAATTCTGACGTTCTGTGATTTTTCTTCTGATCCATCCACACAGCTAAAATTAGCATTCCCAAAACACAAGTGATGAGGTCATACTTCTGCTCATACATCATTAGTAACATTAGAGGAAATTCTCCAGCCTAACATTTAAGGTCTTTCACAATCTGGTTCTTCCTCCATGTCAACTTTCCAGATAGTTCACATTTAGTTCCTTCGGGAATTCTTATACAATCAAACTGACCTGCTTGTTTTCTCCAAACCCTGTCGTTCCATTTTCCATTGCTGTGCTTTCAGACAGGCTTCTGTTCCTTATCAGGAAGAGTCTTCCTCTTCTCCCCTGCTCTTAGAATCCAGATCTCCATGAAAAGCTCAGCTCAGTGCTATTGAATTTTCTTGCATGCTTATAAAACATGCTCCTTCCTTAAAAGATCTCATATATACTTCTGGGAATATGAGCTCTTTGAGAGGAAGGACTATTTTTACTTTTTGCTACTTTCTTATATTCTCAGGGCATAGCAAAGTGCCTGATATATCAATTAAGTATTTTTAAAGGGTTTACTCTATGTTAGGCTTTGGGGAAACAAGGACCAAAAAAAAAAGAAAAAAAAAAGAAAATAGTCCTGGTCCTCATGAAACTTCTATCAAACTGAACTGAAAGACTTTCTGGTAAGCTTTCATATACTGGATACTATGGCTAATTATCTCCTCTAAATTTGGGCATCTGTTTGCTGAAGCAGGGCTTGCCTCAAGTATTCAGTCTGCGGCTGGATGCTTTTTTTTAAAAAAAAATTCTTCTCTAAAGACAATTCAAGTGAGAAACTTCAGTACATTGGCTTTGTTCTTTGAGTCATTGCACTGTAATTAACTGAGTCTGGTTTTAAACACTGTGAGGACACCTTTCTTGTCTGTTTATGTCAGGAAAAAATGGTTAATGAGCACTTATCAAAAAGATGAACATTTTTTCATTAGATTAAGTAAAATCAAAACAGATTTATAATGTACTATTATATTTCAGCCTGTGAATAAATTGAACCAAATAGCTTATATTTCCCTTGTTTCCCAAGACATTTTCTCTTCTCCTCCTCCTCCTCCTTTTCCTTTTTCTTTCCTCTTCCTTCTCCTTTTCTTCCTCTTCTTCCTTTTCCTTCTCCTCTTTTTCTTTTTCTCTCTTTCTCCTATTCTCTGTCTTTGTGTCTATTTGTGTCTGTCTCTCTTTCTATCTCTCTGTTTCTCTGTGTCTCTGATTGTTTCTCTGTCTCTTATCTCTCTGTCTCTCTGTCTCTGCCTCTCTCTGTCTCAATCTCTCTAACTCTCTAGCTCTGTGTTTCTGCCTCTGTCTCTGCTTCTCTCTATCTCTATCTCTATCTCTATCTCTATCTTTCTTTATTTCTCTCTGTGTTTCTGCCTCTGTCTTTATGTCTCTTTGTGTCTCTGTCTCTTTTTCTCTTTATGTCTCCATCTCTATCTCTGTGCATTTCTGTTTCTGTCTCTGTCTCTTTCTGTGTGTCTCTGTCTCTCCCTCACTCCCTCATCCTCCCTCTCCTCCTCCTCTCTCTCATCCTTTCTCCTTTATCTCTCTTGGCATCCTTAATTTTAAAACAGGATGGTTGGACATGCAGTGTGCAAGTTTTGAAGAGCCTGGAGTTCAGCCCCTTATTTCTCACGTGACCTTGGTCTAGTATTTTCCTTGGATCATAGATTTAGATTAGCTCATAGATTTAGGAATCTTAGAAATCCTGTAGTCTGGAGTTTTTAACCTGGCATCTATGAACTCCTTTTAAAAAATATTTTCATTACTGAATTTAGTTTCCTTTATTTTATGCATCTAAAAACAGTATTCTTAGCTGGGACCCATAGGTTTTCCCAGACAGTCAAAGGACAAAAAAGGCTAAGAATTCCTCAAATTTAGTCCCACTGCCTCATTTTATAAATAAAGAAACTGAGGCACAGAGACAAGAAGTGGTGAGTTAAGGTTGGTCATCCGCTTAACTCGAATCCTAATTCTCAGCTGCAGTTAGGGTTGGAACTTTGAGCTTTACCTTGGGATACAGTCCTGTCTTCCACTGAAGCACATTTTTATTCCTCTGTAAAATGAGGGGTTGGAATAGATGGCGTCCAAGGTGCTCTCCAGCTTTAAATCTATGATCTTATCAATCTATGAAAATATATTTTCTAAGCATTCTCTTAGATCTCTAATTTTCTGAGAATATAGAGTATTCTGGCTCTGCAGTGCAAAGCCGGTAAGATCTGGGATGCACCTAAACATTATTTGTAGAGAGAAGAGGCCTGTGTAGCCTAAATAGACGACACAGTCTAGTCTAGTCTAGTCTAGTCTAATTTAGTCTAGTTTCCAAACTAGACTGGTCTAGACTAGTTTCCAGACATATTCTCAAGACTATGCCAGTGGACTCCGCCATATCCCAATACATATTTTTAAATTGCTTTGAAAATTATTTCCCCTACTTTTTCATAACATATCAATCAAAATCCCTCTGCTCCTTTCCCTTCCAGTCTCATGCAGAGTTTTTAAATAGATCACAGGATTTTTCCCCCTTATGTGTCTAAATAGGTAGATATTAATCTGTGTGCTATGAAAGGGAAGAGATCATGAGTTCTGATAATCCCTTAAGAAAATGGTGTGGTAGCAATTTGAAAGGTAATTGCTACTCCTGGATCGGGGACAGGGGGAGCTGAAGTTGGTGGACCACTTGAGTCAGGAGTCCTGAGCTTCTGTAGGACTAAAGTCAATAAAGGCATTTGGACTAAATCAAGTGCCAAGATGGGGAGCCCTCTCTGCCCTAGGAGAGGCTGCCCAAGTAGGAAAGAACCTGATCAGGTGGGCAGAGCAGATTAAGACAAAGTATCTATACCAATCAGTACTGGGATCAATCCTGTGAGTGACCACTGGTCCCAGTCTCAAGAAAAAATTAAATACAATAAAAAATTAAATAAAAAAGCAAACATTTAAACTAGGTATCATTTTTATGTCACTTGGGGAGCAGATTTAAGAGCTCAAGGAACTTGAAGACTTCACAGAGAGGCAGGGTTATGGCGTGGGAAGAACATTGACTGTGGAGTTCCAACACAGATTTGAATTCCTGCTGTCCCATTTCCTACCTGTGACACCTGAGGGCTCTGCTTCAGAATTTCCCTCATATATATATATATGTATATATATATATGTGTGTGTGTGTATATATATATAATATTCACATGTATGTGTATGTATATATATATATATATATACTGGTATAAACGTTTAACAACTACCTTTCTAGGGGGTAAAATGTTCCAACAACATACTTTTATGTTTAGTCTGTATCATTAACCTTTCCCCCATTACTTTCTTAAGTAGACAATCAATATTACAATAATCAGGCTCTGATCTGCAGCATTTCACTGTTTTTCAAGGTGTAAATACTCACACTGACATTTAACAATGAGTTTTCACGAGTTCCAACTGGCTTCAGTATACTTCTTGTACACAGACAATAAATACAATGTAGAAAACAGGTGGGAATCTTTCTTCCCTGATTTTGGTTGGTTCCTCACCCATGCATCCCAAGTACATTTAGCATTTTGCTTCTCTATAAGCATAGATAATAGTGGTGATGTCTCTAACTGTTAGCCATCTTTGTGTCATTTGACCAGTCATTCACTCCATGCCTCAGTTTCCATAATAGTAAAATGAAATCAGCCTCTAACATTCCTTCCAGATCTAGATCTATGGTCCTAGGAAGAGCAGCTGTACATTTTAATTTGTTGGAATTAACTGAAAAAACTACATGATGATAAACAGCTACAATTAATTCAGTAACACTTCTAAATGAATTTGTGTTTTATTAATCACAACAGCATCTACAAACATTTAAAAAATACTAATGCCCACATGTGTGAAACCTTATTTATTCAGTCTACAGAAGGCAGGTTTGCTTATTTATCCTATTGAGTCACGCTGCATATTTTGCCAAAGCTAACTAGAGATCAAAATGACAATGTTTGGTATACACATGAATTAGTGGACTCAGCAATACCTCTGCAATGCCCCCAAGGGACTGAGAATGACTACCTTGGTTGGTTTCTGAATACTCTTGCAGCTTTAAATCTCACAAATCATTTATCCCAAATACTTGCTTTCTTGACCTAACCTATTCATTTTGTCATGAAAGTGATTTTCCTAGATACTTGTGATCCCATTTGTGTTGTTGTAATTGTTTTTTTGGCAGAATTACTAGAATAGTTTGCCATTTCCTTCTCCAACTTTTTTTTTACAGATGAGAAAACTGAGGTCAATAGAGTTAAGTAACTTTCATAGGGTCACACAGCTAAGACTACTCTGAGGCTGGATTTGAATTCAGGTCTTCCTGACTCCAGACACGGTATTCTATTCAATATGTGATTGACATTAGCTGCTCCTCTTAGATATTTGTCTCTTTTAAAAAAAGTTCTAGAAACTTGCCTCTTTTATTTTTCATAGTATTTAATTTTTCCAAATACATGCAAAAATAGTTTTCAATATTCACCTTTGCAAAATTTTGTATTCCAGATTTTTCTCCCTCTCTTCCCTTCCCCCCTCACCAAAACAGCAAACAATCCATGATAGGTTAAACGTGTAGTTCTTCTAAACATATTTCTATATTCACTATGCTGTGCAAGAAAAATCAGCTCAAAAGGAAAAAAAATGAGAAAGAAAAAAATAAGCAAACAATAAGAATAACAACAACAACAAAGATGAAATTACTGTGCTTTGATGCACATCTGTAGCTTTCTCTCTGAACGCAGATCATGCTTTCCATTTCAAGTCTATTGGAATTGCCTTGGATCACTTCATTATTGATAAGAGCCACATCCAATACTTACTTCTTTTAAAAATCATTGTAGGGAGCTACATACTTTTTAATAAGAGAAGTGATTGACTAGCAAAACTAAAGCCAGATTCCACAGTCTATCCTGGTGTGAAATGGAAAGTGTCCTGATGACATGCAGGAGTTCTGTAATTCCAGGGCATAGAAGGAGTAAACCGATCAAGCCAGTGTGGGTTTTTTTTGTTTGTTTGTTTCTATCCCTGGGCTTCATAAAGGTAGATTTAGTTCCCTTTCCCTTCTCACATTCATGTCAAACCATGACACCCATTTGATCGGAGTGATGAACAAAACTTCCTGCTAGAGTGTTCTTTCTTCTGTGGTGAGGGATGGTACATCATTGAATTAGTGGGAGAAAGTCAGGGAAGGGGGACAGGAAAGATATACCATGAGGCACAAGTTCCATCCTTTTGACATGTCTAAGGGGTTAAACTATTCTTGAACAGTTTATCGCTCATCAATTGTAATTAAATATGTTTATATTAAATTATGTTCTGTAATTAATGTAAAATCCTTTAGCCTATGCTGTTATTAGAACCAGATGCTGAAATATCAACAATATTTCAACCTGACTGCATTGCCTGCCAGCTGCCTGACTATAATTACTTCAATCTCAGCTTGTTATCTAATTATCACCTTTGTAAAGGGAAAAGTACTCTCTAATGCTGACTGATTGTTTGAGATGATGGTGAAGAGCATGAAACAGCTGTCAGAGATCTTGGGCCCTGCTTATCTGCAAGAGGAAGCTTATTATGAGGTCCACCTTGGGCCCAGTCATTTTCTGGGGATGAGCTAGTGGTCAAAGGGTAGAGATTTCCTTCATTTCCCTCTTAGCTTTTGGGTCCAAATCTAAGAAGAAATGAATCAGGTATATAAATGCCATCTTTTCAGCTCTGACATTTGCTGACTGTAGTTAAGTAATCCAAGTGTTCTGAGGCTTTTTTCCTCTTCAGTAGCATTGTAATAGAAGGCAGCTAGGTGGTACAGTGGATAGAGTGCCAGGCTTGGAGCCAGGAAGATCTGAATTCAAATGTGGACAACTCACTTCCCCTGGTTTGCCGGCTTCCTCATCTGCAAAGTTAGCTAAAGAAGGAGATGGAAAAACATTCCACTGGTTTTTCTAGGAAAACCCCCTAAGGGGACGTGAAGAGCTGGATATGACTGAACAATAAATAAAATTGTAGTGATAATAATACTTGTACTAGTTCCCTCTCAGAATTGCTACAGGGAAGCAAGCACCAAGCATTTATTAAGTGTACCAGGCACTGTGCTAAATACTAGGGATACAAAGAAAGGTAAAAATAGTCCTTACTCTGGAGGAGCTCACAACCTAAGGGAAAATGTTTTGTGAGCCTTAAAACCCTATAGCAATGAGAGTGGTTGTTGGTGGAGGTCTTGTCAATATTATTAACCCAAGTATAATCATTAGATCAGAGGCTTCTGTGTGATAGCCTAAGATGCTCAATTTGGATTAATGCACAATTCTCATTAACTAGAATTATAGAAAAAATCATAATTAGAATAATTAGAATCATAGGGAAGAAAAACCTTTAGAGTTCATCTGGTTTGAATCTCATTTTAAATATGAGAAAAATGAAATTGAGAAGCAAAGTAACCTTGGGGTCATACATTTGGTGGGGAAAATGAGGACTGGAACCCAGATGTCCTGACTCCCAAGCCAGTGCCCTTTGCTCAGATTGGCCTTTTCTTCCTTCCAAATGGTATGAATTAGTAAGAAACGGAGTCCTGGAAGTAAGGAACCTTAACAAAGTGGATGGAATTGGATTTTAAGCTCTCTTTTTATGACATGTGTAACATTTGTGGCTTCTTGATAGATCTGCTCTTCACTTCATTTTAAAGTGTGAAGCTAAGTGGAGAAAGGCTGTGAACATGTGGTTCTCTATTTTTGATTAACCCATTTGTATTTTGTGCCGTTTGTCACTGAGAGGGTGAATGAAACCCAAATGAAACGTTTTCTCAGCTCCCTTGCTCTTTGCCCCCTTCTCCTTAGCTTATCCAAGTGTTCTCACATCTTCCTCTATTGGGTCCTCTCTCTCTGAGAGAAGTTCCCCCAACACACTTTTTTATATTTTTATCTCCCCTGCTTCCATTCAAGCATTCATTACTTATTTTTTAAAATAAAGTGTTATTCAATGAGGTAATTCAAGGTAATTCCAATAGACTTGGGTTGGAAAGGGCCATCCGCATCTAGAGAGAAGTACGGAGACTGAATGTGGATCAAAACATAGTATTTTTACCTTTTTTGTTGTTGTTTGTTTACTTATTTTTTTTCTTATTTTTTTCCTTTTGATCTGATTTTTCTTTCACAGCATGAAATATGTTTAGAAGATTTGCACATGTTTAAACTATATTGGATTACTTGCTGTCAAGGGGAGGAGAGAAGAAGAAAAATTTGGAAAACAAGGTTTTGTAACAGTGAATGTTGAAAATGATCTTTGCTTATATTTGGAAAAATAAAATGCTATTAATTTTTTAAAAGTGTTATTGATATTTTGTTTTTTACATCACCAGAATTGTAAAGTATCTCTCTCTTCCCTCTCCTAAAGAGAGCCATCCCATAAAAGAAGTATTTTTAAAGACAAAACAGAAAAAGGGAGAAAAAAATCAGCAAAATTAATTAATACATCAATTTCTTCATCTGTAAAAATATAAAGGATGGAACGGGTGGGAGGGTCCCTTCTACTTCTAAAGCAATCATAATGATTCCAGGACAAAAATAAAAACCAGGATGTCTTTTGAAATACTGCAAAGTTGATCATGAGTTCCAGGATAAGCCAATGCCCTGGAAAATGCTTCTATCTACTTTAGAAGGGGAAGGCCTGGTCTTTTTGTAAACCTCCAGGTCAGTTTACTAGTGACACCTGTGATGATGTACTAAGGACCATACTAAGGACTAAGAAACTGCCCTGTTTGGCACTCTGTCAACCAGAAATGTATCTTTTACTATTATCCATTAATAATGGAATCATGTGCATTGTTGGTGGAGCTGTGAACGGATACAGCCATTCTGGAGAACAATTTGGAGCTATGCTCAAAAAGTTATCAAACTGTGCATACCCTTTGACCCAGCAGCATTTCTATTGGGCTTATATCCCAAAGAAATCATAAAGGAAGGAAAAGGCCCCACATGTGCAAGAATGTTTGTGGCAGCCCTTTTTGTGGTGGCTAGAAACTGGAAATTGAATAGATGCCCTTCAATTGGAGAGTGGCTGAATAAATTATGGTATATGAATATTATGGAATATTATTGTTCTGTAAGAAATGACCAGCAAGATGATTTCAGAGAGGCCTGGAGAGACTTACATGAACTGATGCTGAGTGAAATGAGCAGAACCAGGAGATCATTATACACGGCAACAACAGTACTATATGACGATCAATTCTGATGGACATGGCTCTCTGCAACAATGAAATGTTTCAAACCACCTCCAATTGTTCACTGAAGAAAGCCATATACACCCAGAGAGAGGGATGTGAAATGTGGACCACAACATAACATTCTCATACTCCTTGATTGATGTTTGCTTACATTGTGTTTCCTTTATCTGATATATCGTTTGTGTAGACAAGATTTTTATTGCACAACAATGACAAGTTTGGAAATATGTATACATATATTCGATTTGCCAATATTTTAACATAATTAACATGTAGTGGATATCCTGCCATCTAGGGGAGGGGTGGGGAGTTGGGGGAGAAATTTGTAATGGAAAGCTATGTAAGGGTTATTGTTGAAGAATTACCCACACATATGTTATGTAAATAAAATTAAAAAAATTAAATTAAAAAAAAAGAAAATTTACAGATGTCCAGTATTATGTCTAAAAATAACAGAACAAAAAACCTTAAACTTCAGATAGTGCCTTTGTCTCAATAGAGCAGAACACAATTGTAACATAAAGTTAAAAATCAATAAAAGCTGAAAAAAATGATCAAATAATAGAAAAAAAATAATGGAATCATGGCCTTGAGATTCTGTATGATAAAGAATCATTGATTAAATGATTAAAAGTGGAATTAAGGATTAAATACATCTTCATAACTTCCCATTCTTTGAAATTTGATGATGCATGTCAATGATCATTAGGGTTCCTCCAGCCTTTTTTTGTAGAAGAGAGGAAAAGAGAAAAAGGAGTGAAGGAAGGAAGAAATTAAGAAAGAAAAAAGAGGAAGAAGGGAAGGAAAGAAGAAGATAAGAAAGACAAAAAGAGGAAGGAGGGAGAAAAGGAAGAAGATAAGAAAGACAAAAA
>JAJPUD010001556.1:154828-166208 GCA_023553655.1 Myrmecobius fasciatus | reverse complement strand
GAGAGAGAGAGAGAGAGAGAGAGAGAGAGAGAGAGAGAGAGAGAGAGAGAGAGAGAATGAAAGAAACAAAGAAAGGTCTGAGAAGTGTTATTATATTAACTTCATTATGAACCATTAGCATCACAGCATAGAATTAGTTCATCAAATCACTATGGAGATTGGAGAGCGGCTCCAGAGAGAATGGCATGGAAAAGGCACATCTCCATGGGGGGAGCAGAGCTAAGATGTCCAGAGCAGGGAGAGCTGCCTAGAAAGATGAGCCTTACGGAGCTATAATGTAAAGTAGAATGAAAAAATTGACTGAAGCACCCAAGTGGGGGTTCTTCCTAATGTTCAGAAATAGATGATACATGTAGACAAATGGGATGGGTATAAGGAAAGGTAGACAGGTGAAGGACAGAAGAGATGGAATAGAAATGAAGATGGACTCTGCTTTCTCCATCATTCCTCCTATTGAGAGAATACTTTTGACACCTTCTTGAATCAACTTTCAAGGCACATCCTCTGGAAATAAGAATGAAAGGAGGACTTCAGTAATTCCTGGACCCTGGTTCCTTACAAGGCGATAGACTATGTGGCTGTGTCACATGGTCATGTAGAGTGACTGATGTTTCCCAGAATCCTTTCTGGTCAGTTTAGTCCTCGGTGCTACAATTAGTTTTTCTGTCCCCATTCTCAACCTTGACCTTTCTCTGCTTGGGCAATTAGGCACATTCATTATCTGACTGGGCTGCAAAGGTGACATTTAGGTGAAATAATACAGAGAGTTCAATTCCTGGATCGTGTTTGAAAGTACCTCGGAAAAGTGACTCCTTTAGGTTTGAACTCAATCAATCCATCAATGGACGTTAAGCACCTGTCACATGTCAGGCATTGTGCTAAGCCCTAGACTTTGAGAGTTGGACCTAAGAGGTCCTGTGAGTGATAACATGAATTCCCTTGTAAAATTCTGGAAAAGGGCTCGTGCAATGAAAGCAAAGGGAATTCACTACTTTATGTCTTCAATTTTTGAAAGCTAATGGATTGTTGTGATTGTTGTTTTTTAAAGTTTACAAGGAAAGTTATTGGAAAGAGTGGAGGGACTAGTGTTACAAAAACTTGAGTTAAAATTTTCCTCAGGTACCTATTACATAGGCAAATCACAGCTTATATTTGACTCAGTTTCCCTATCTGTAAAATGAGTATAATAATAACACCTATCTCTCAGAATGATTGTGAGGATCAAATGAGATATTCAATGGCTATATAAATGCTAGTTATTATTTGGGGTGATGGAAGGTTTAAATCTTAATCCAACTAATATGCTTTGTGAGTTTTTTCAAACAAACAAAAAAGTTCTGGGTTTGGATATCTCTGATTTCAAAGTGATAAATCACATAAAAGCAAAACCAAAAAAAAATTAAATGAATAATGATAGTAATAGCTAGAGAGGGGCAGTGTTTAATTTATATCCCATTCTGAAGCTCAGAGTTCTTTCTCAGTCTCATGTTTTCTTTTAGTTGGACCTTTTCAAAGGTCCATTTGCTATAATTTAGATATAGGAGGTACATTTTTCCTGAGAAGGATACAATGAATTTTCCATCAATTCTAAAAACAGAACTTTCAGTTTCTCCTTCATAATCTACCTTGATTCCAGACATTTGCTTAGAAGTTAAGCAACTTACTCTGAGTCACATAGCCAGAATGCTCCAACAGTGGGACTTGAACCTAAATCCTCCCGACTTCAAGATCAGCTCTTTACCCATGATGCCAGGCTGCCCCCGAGGACTAACACTGAGATAAAATTCAATTTCTGATAGAAGTCTAGGGAGAAGCAAATAAATTTACATGTCCATTTATCAAATGTCTGGAATCAAGGTAGATTATGAAGGAGAAACTGAAAGTTCTGTTTTTAGAATTGATGGAAAATTCAGTCTCATAGATGATAAGTTGTAAAGAAGATATTGATCCTTATTGGTAGAAGGAGCTTCCTTATCTGGGATGTCCTTATATAAATAAAATTACAAGATTTCATGGGAAATTTTTTTTCCTTTAAGAAAAATGTCCACTCAGAGAAAGAAAGAAAGGGGAGGGAGAAAGGAAGCATGATCTCTTTAAATCCAATTGAAATAAGCCAAGAGCACTTCTCCAGCTGCTAGCTCCAGAAGCAGACTTCATAGTATAGCTATGGATAAACATTGTAGGGTCATGGACCATCTTTCCTCATTCTAGTTCTCTCAGCTAATCAGCTGATGGGAAATAGTTGGTGAGTCAGATACATAGCAGTGTCCCATTAGTTCTCTGCCTTAATGAGTGGGGTGTGTCTGCTTTTAAACTGCCCTATGTCTTTTTCTACTTACCTTCTAATCATCAAGTGATAGATAAACCATAGCTTACCCAATTGAGCTGTCTCAACCCAACAAAGCCAGTCTTTTACTTGGAGGGCAGTCATTCATTTCTTTTATTTTTATTTTTATTATTTTTTTCCTGAAGCATTTGGGGTTAAGTGACTTGCCTAGGGTCACACAGCTAGGGAATGTTAAATGTCTGAGACCAGATTTGAATTCAGGTCCTCCTGACTTCAGGGCTGGTGTTCTATCCACTGCACCACTTAGCTGCCCCAGTCATTCATTTCTAAGTGCATTAATGTTTTTTTTTCTTTGTTTGTTACAGGTTAATGTTAGGAATATGGAATAACTAGAAGAAGTATTTTGAAGTGGTTAAATTTAGGGTCTGGGAACTGTGACTCTTACACTGGCTATATGGGTAGGAGGACGTGGCTTCGAATCTAAGAAATCTTTGTGGGCCTGAATTTCTTTATATGTAAAATATTGGACCTTGTATGTAAAATATTGGCTTCTAAGGTTCCTTTCAGTTCTATATGATGCTATGAGTGACATACTATATATATATATATATATAATATCTATTATATGCTATAATGACATAGCTAGGTGATGTAGTGGATAGAGTTTTGTACCTGGAGTCAGGAGTTTTGTCCCTGAGACAGGAGAGGAGAAGAAAGAGATATTTGGGGGATCAGGAAAGGGTTGTTGTTCTTTTCTCCCTAGAATATTGTGCTTGGTCAAAGTTTTGAAGGAAAGCGGGGATTCTAGGGGCTAAAAGTGAGGAGAGACAGTAGAAAGTCACCCAACTAGGAAGAATTCCTCGAGCCCCAGTCTTTTATAGATGAACTGAAAAGTTTGTCAACACTTTGCTGTTCAGTTTTAGGTTTTCTGTAAACTCCCACACATACACACAAACACTCATGCACACACACAATTATGTGGGCACATACTCCTCTTTGCCTTCTTGATGAAAACAATAAAAATACAACATGGTACAGGGGAGAAAATGCTGAATTTGGACCCAGAAAGCTTGGTCTCAATCCCCATCTCTGCTCCATAATTCAAGTGTATGACTTGGGTCACTAGTCCACTCTAAACCTCAGTTTCTTCATCTATCAACAAAATGGAAATGGTGATGAAATGGACTAAATGATCTCCAGGAGTCCTCCAAACTTCAAATCCTTTGATTCGATAGACAGTTGAATTTCATAAAATAGGGAGCTTTTCAGATAACACAATGCTTCCTATCTGGCCCAATCAGGAAGTTAGTAGAATGGAGGTGACATTCTGGTGGACAGCTTTCCCGGAGGATACAGTTTTGCCTTGGCTTTTGTATTTTCCTTAGAGAAATCTGTTGCCTTGGAGGGGACTAACTCTTCCCAAAGCCCTTGGAGGCTGGGAGACCCCGCTGAGTTGGACGGCAGCTAGGCTTTAACTAGCCAAGCCTATCTTGTGCAGGTCCAAAATCTGGTTTGGGGGCTCTGTGGGAGGCCGAACAGCTTGCACTTAGCAGGTAACAGTTGGGCTGAGTTGTCTCTTCCTCTACCTCCCTTTCCTTTCAGAACCTGAGGAGTTCTCCCTATTCTTCACGTGTCCTTGTCATGCATTTTATGGGGAAAATGCTCCCGACTGCTCTCCCAAGGACCTGGTCCCATACCAGTATTTCCATCAGAGATTTCTTGGCCTGCAAAGGCAAGCAAGACTGCTTTCCACACAACTTCCATTTGTTGTTTTTTTAAGTTATTTATTATTTTTAATAAATTTGTTATTTTTAAGGTTAATATCGGCCGAATAGGCAGGATGGTGGATAATGGCTTGGGCTCAGAAAGATCTGGATTCAAGTTCTGATTTTTAGATAGATTGTGACCATGTAACCAGAGTGAAGACAGTTAGCCTTTTACAATCCCACATGGATTCCTGAGGTTATAACTTATAGCTGGGTCTCTTCTAAGAAAAAATATTTATATAATTTTGTTCTATTATGCTGTTACTCAGTTCTTTCAATGGTGTCCAACTCTTTATGACACTATTTGGGGTTTTCTTGGCAAAAATATTGGAGCAGCTTGCCATTTCCTTCTCTAGTTCATTTTACAGATGAAGAAACTGAGGTAAACAGGATCTTTTCTAAGGTCACATGGCTAATAAGTGTCTGAGGCCAGATTTGAACACAAGAAGATCAGTCTTCCTGACTTCAAGCCTGGTACTCTATCTACTATGCCACCCAGCTTATATTATATTACAGTTTTATATAATTTATATAGTACTTTAAGATTTAAAATTTACTTTAAGATTTATATAATTTATATAGCACTTTAAGATTTAAGATTTATATAATTTATGTAGTACTTTAAGATTTGTATAATTTATATAGCACTTTAAGTGTTTTATGTATGTTGCAGGCTTTTGGAGAAAATTCCTAGAAACATGATTTTCTGGATGAAATAGCTCTAGACAGACAACATAGTTTTCTTCTCACCCTGGGAGAGATGGAGATTCTCGTATGGACACTAAGGGTGAGAAGAGATGCTGGAAATACATGTAACTTGATCAAGTGAAGAGATGTCATGGAGGCTCAAGCAGAAGTACATAGAGATGAGGAGATAAAGGGAACTGGCTCTACCACATCCAGGGAGGGCTCTTGTGACATCCACCTCTGCTCTGGGTTAGAAGATGAAATGGGAAGTGTCCTGCTCAGGGAGACTCCCTATCAATGACAAGACCCTCTGAATGCTCTTGTTGCAATTGCTAGATGCTAATTGCACCATAATATAGAACAAAGAAGGGCCTCAAATTAGGTCCCTCAGAAGAATTCAATAGCCTAATAGGCTACATAGGAAAAACAAAATAATGTCTGGTCAGATGGGCAGCCCATTGAGTTAGCCCACTGCTTCATGTATCCCGGATGGATGCAACATATAGCAGTGAGCTGAATCCAGAATTGAATAGTAAAGAGTGTCTGGATTGCCCTTTGAAAAATGAATAGTGCTTTATGATGCTAGATTAGTAGGAGTGATATAAAACTCTCTCTCTCTCTATATATATATATATATCTTTCTCTCTCTGTCTCTGTCTCTCTGTCCGTCTGTCTGTCTCTCTCTCTGTCTATATCTCTTTCTCTGTTTCTATCTCTCTATCTCTTTCTGTCTCTGTCTGTCTCTCTGTCTCTCTGTGTATCTCTGTCTCTTTCTCTGTGTGTCTCTCTCAACCACCACTATGCTTTTTATTAAACTAGGCATCTCTAAATCATAAAATATCTTAATTTCAAAAGAATCAAACCTGTGGATGACCAAAAAGACAAAGGAATGGTTGTATACAATTTGTTGGAAATGTGAAACTGGATGAAGTGAGATAATAATACAGCAAGAATAAGGGGTAACCAATGAAAAGCCCAAATGTGTTGGTACACTAAAAGTTTTCTATAATCATGTCTTTTCCTTCTAGAGAATGAGTGCTTTCTTCTGGGGCACTTAGAGTACTTGGTAATAAAGGCATATTTTTTAGATAGGAACTCTTAACTTTCTGTTTTGTGAGAAAGCTCTGGCATGAGGGAGTCTCTCCTGGGGATTCTTGTCATGACATCCTTGGGCATTTTAGTATGTACTTTACATTCAATCAGTAAACATTTATTAAGTGCCTACTATATAATAGGCACTGTGCTAAGTCATGGAAGCAAAACAACCTGTTTATTAAGGTTTTTTTTTAAAGAGGATGTTAAAGAACAGGAAGGATATTGAACTAGAAATCAAGAGGTCTAGAGTCTAGTCATGGGCTCTGCCATCAAGTAGCTGTGTAACTTGAAGTCTTCTTGGGACCTCAGTCTCATCCTCTGTGAAATAAGGGATTTGGACAGGAAGATGTAAGACTCCTTTTAGTGTTAACCTTCTATGACCTTTAACAGGGATTCCAAGGATCTGGAAAAGTGAAGATGGGATGGTCCATGAAATAGGATGTGAAATTAGGTCTTCCCAGATGTCATCAATCTCCTTAATGAACTAAAAATGTTTCCTGTTTTGATTACTTGAATTTTGCTGGTGAGAAGTGCACATGGGAGATACTTATTAGATACGGCAGTGGGAAAGGGGAGTAGGGGGATGATTGGGGTGCTTCTGGAGAGTGCAAATGGAAAACCTGGGGAATATTGTTCCCAAACTGCCTGTTTAGTAATGCAGCCAATACTTCTGATGCTGGTGACTGACTGATTATGATGATGACGCCTCCTTTTTTTCTATTATCACCCCAGACAGGCTGTATGTAATTTCATATACACACATGGTCATATAATCACTCCATGCACAATTATATAGCACAGAAATTTTTGCTCTCCCACAGTTAGTGTGATGTATTTAGGGTTGATGACTCTCACTCTGGTGTTGCTCAAGTAACCATGAGGTGTATTCTCTACCAACAAACCAGGAACCATAAGTCAAATACCAAAGTATTTAATTAGAACGGCGGGCTAAGGTAAATAATAAGAGGGGGGAAATCCCCAATCTGTAAGAAGTTTTTTCCATTTTTTCCATTTTTTCATGGATTTTTTTCCACAGATTCCCATGCTGCTGATGGGATAGGAAACATGTCCTAGATGTGTCTATATATATATATATACATATATACATATATATACATATATTTATATATATATATGTATATATGGCTCATGGCTCCACCTACCAGCAACAGTCATTGACAATTCTCTTTGCTTTCTTAGTTATTTTCCCTCTTTGCCCCTAAGGCTTCTTCTTTACTACTGCCTTTTTGATGAGCTGCTGCTTGATTCCTATTATCATCATTTCTGATTTTTTTCTTTCTCTATAGCTGCTGTAGGCTGGAATTGCTTCCTGCTCCTGGGGCTCTTTCCTCAAAGAGTTTTATTGTCTCTATTATTCTTTTGTGAGACTACCTGGCCAGCATGCTAGGGCTAATCAACACATTTTCGGCTCTTTTGTTAGTCAGGCCTATAATATGTTGCACAACAAGCCTCTCCAAGTCAAGGTCTCATGCCCATGGTGCCATTTCCCCCAATATTTGAATTAGGATGAGTAATGAATTCCTTCTAAATACCAAGGTCATACAAAATGCACTCAGTAATACTAGGCAGAGATGGTGATCTGTGCACTGTATTCCTGCATGGTAGTCAAAAGACTCTTATTCAAGTCCTAAACTCGACTCTTCCTGATTCTCACATCACCTCTGTAAATTTCAGATTTCCCCTGCTTCTGCTCCCTATTCAATCAATATGACCTCTCATACTTTTCCACACTTTTCTCATATTTCAGGGTATTCTTCCCATGTCGGTATTCTTACTCAGTTCTGAGGGCTTTCATAGAGTAATAAAATTTAAGAGCTGGAAAAGACCATCTGGTCTAATTTTATTTTATAGAGGAAAAACGTGATGATGCATGGGGAGCCGGGTTAACCTTTTGTGACCTGCTCAATTAGAAAAAGGGTCTCATAAGCATATTTATACAAAAGCAGTAGGTATTCAAGGTATTGAACCCAAGAGAGGTGTTGCATTTCTCAAGAAAACACACAGAGAAAGCAATGTCATATACCAAAGGATGAACTAAACTGTAACTAGGACAGGGCAACTGGGGTTTAGCTCCAGAGTGCTAAAGTTTAAATGGTGTAAACTTTATTTACACTCCTTTAACGATGCAGACACAACTAAACTTAGTTAAATTAGAAAGAATATTAATCAAGATAGGGAGGTAGGGTGGAGGGGAATATATTTCCCACAACTGCATCACCTCAGGGAAGTTCCTCTTCTTCAATTCCCCCACCCCAACAACTTTGATCTCAGAGTTTCTGCCCATTGAGGCCAGTATTGGGTCATTCATCATGCTGCTTGCCCCTTTGGGTTTGATAAAAACACTATTCATGGCACGGGGACCAAGTCACTAATAATAGGATTTCAAACGCCAGTGTTGTTAATTACTAGTCAGAGAATGCTATGATGTAAGGCTATAATCCAGAGATTATAGCAACTAAAAAAAATACTTCTTAGAAAATCCTAGGCTGATGTCCTATGTCCTGCAATCCCTTTCAGCCCTGATGATATATGTCCTGAAATCCATCCTATTCCTAACCTTCTATGTCCTAAGGCTTCTTCCAGCTCACATATTTTGTGTTCTAAAGTCCCTCCCAGCTCTGATATTCTATATCATCTAACGTTCTTTCAGTCCTTGTTCCTCTGATTATTTAGGGACAGTACAAAGCATGTCTTGACATGACATTCATTCTCTTGTTCTATGTTTTGGAATGTTCATTTAATTATAGGAGCTGCAGAGTTGGAAGGAGGAAGACTTTCCCTTTGCTGAACTACTTGGGGAAGAGTTGCCCCATTCCTTCCATCAGCCCGAATGGCAAAGGTCTTCAGGGCTGCAGGATTGTTCTGCTCTTTAAACTTTCTGGACAGACTCTTTTTCAGCCCCGTCCCCAATTAAAAACTGCTCTTCTACCCTAATTTCTCAAGTCACCTCTATTATTGCCTTTCTTGGTCCCATCTTCAGTTATTAAAAAGTACTTGGCTCTCTCTCTGGCTTTCCTCCTTTTTCTTTCCCTCTAGACCAAGGGTTCTCAACCTGGGGTCTGTAAACATAAGTTTAAAATATATGTATTTGTTTATATCTCTATATGTGTGCATATACAAATAGATAGACAAATGAATAGGTACATACATTTATTTCAATTTCTTTATAATCCCATTAGCATTGTCTGGCTCATAGCAGGTGCTAAGTAAATATTGATTGATCGTTATTCTGAGGGAACACAGAATCATAGAATAACAAAATGTCAAGCTGGAAAGAGGCCATGAAGATTATCTTGTCTAATTCCCCCTTTTAATACATGAGGGAACTGAGATCTAGAGAATGAAGGTGATTTGCCCAGTGAGTTCGGACCAAGATCAGAAATCAATTTTTTTTATTATTTAATTCAATAAGCACTGGCCTTTCATTCACTATGTGCAAGATGCTCTGTCTAGGAGCTTGGAGTTACAGAAATACACATGACTCCTATCTTTCTTTAAGAACTTGGATTCTACCTGGGAACTTTCATTAGATATATAAATACAAGGCAATCTAAAGTGAGAGAGAATGCTATTGGAGAAATTGAAATCTTCTGGGAGTTGAGCCCTAAAGGAAGGTGGGAATTTGAGAGACAGAAGATATTTGGGAGAAGAGAACACTAAATAGGAGGAATGAAAAGGCTTGCACAGAGATACTGACATTTTCACTGAGCTGGAAGCTAAGTCATAAAGGAGGGAGTGTATTCCAGGCATGAAGTGGGAAATGGAGTGTCCAATTTGGGAAATGGCTATAATGTAGAGTGTGGGAAGGAGAATGATGGCAACAAACTTGGAAAAGAATGGCTTTAAATGTCAGGTTGATGAGTTTATGATTTATCCTATAGGCAATAGGGAGCTACTGATGGTTTGGAAGTAGGGGACCAGCATGGGATCTAGCTGTGCTTTAGGAAGGTTATATTGACAGATTGTGAATTTGGGATTGGAACAGGGGAGAGAATGGATTCGTGGGGATTAATCAAGAGGGTTGTTTGTCTTTCTTTCTTGAAGGAGACCATTTCATCAAGGAGAAGATACCAGGAAATTGGATTTAAGTCAGGTGGGACCATGCAAAGTCAGCCTTCACTTTCTTCTTCAGAGCCCTTTGATCCAGTGGCAAGTTATAGATTAGGATGACTGGAGATGGCTCTCAATCAAGAGGTCATGAGAGTCTGAAATAGAATCTGTGTGACTGGAGAGTCCCCCTGCCAGCCCAGTGCTCTATTAAAATGTGTTGCAATATTATGGAAAAGGACTCTAGAGGAGCCTGAGAGAGGAAATAAAAGGATGTCAAAGAGCAGTGGATAGAGCACTGGACCTAGAGTCAGGAAGACCTCAGTTAAAATCTGGCCTCAGACACTTATCTGTATGACCTTGGGCAAGTCACCTTTGTTTACCTCAGTTTGCTTATCTGTAGAATGAGCTGGAGAAAGAAATGGGAAACCACTCCAGTATCTTTGCCAGGAAAATGCCAGATGACATACCAAAGCATCAGACATGACCAAAATGACTGAACAACCAAAAAAAATATCAGTTCACAAGATCCTATTGAAATAGATGCCACTATTGAAGTAGTTGAGAAAATGGCAAATGAAGTTCACTTGATTTGGATAGTTAATCCTTCCAATCAAAATCTATACTAACTTCAAATTCTGAGCTAATTTTAAATTCTCCAATTATTACAAATTCTGTTCTAGTCAAATTGTCTGTTAATTTCTTTGTAGCAGATCACATTTCTATAACACTTTACTTTTTCTCTCAACTTCCCTGTCTAAGAGAGGTACAGTGGAGGAAAAAAAATAAGGAGGAAAAAAATTGGTTCTGGAATCAGAATAAGCATTTACTGCTCCTGACATCCGTTGCCTGTGTAGCCTGAGAATAGGCTCTTTGCCTCTGTGGTCCTCAGTTTCCTTCTATGTAGAATGAGGAGGACTAGTCTAGCTGGTCCTGCTCAGTCAGTTCTTAAGCTATGATCTAACTTAACCAAGCTTCACTTTTATTGACCTCAGTTTCTTCATTTGTGAAATGATGGGGATCACTTTAGATAGCATCCAAGGTCTCTTCCAACTCAAGGTCTATAGTCTTTACTATCTCCATCTGACAAGTGAGGACACCAAACAGGCTCAACTTTCTCCATTCATGGTCTTCTGCTAATGAGAAGCAAAGCTGGGATGAGCTTCCAGGTCTTCAGGCTCTTAGCTTAAGGCTCTTTTTCATGCTGCTTTATAGGAGGGGAGAGGTACAGATAGGAAGGGATAACAAAGTTTGGATATCTGAATTAGATATTTTAAAGTCATGGGAAAAGAGTCCAGAAAGACCTGAGAGAAGAAATAAAAGGACATCAAAGAGCAGCAAATAGAACACTAATTTTCTCAAGTAAGTAGATTGTAAAAATAGGCAAAAGAAAGGTAATTCATGAAAAAGGAAGGAAAGAAGGAAGGAAAGAAGGAAGGAAGGAAGGAAGGAAGGAAGGAAGGAAGGAAGGAAGGAA
>JAJPUD010001556.1:127678-154728 GCA_023553655.1 Myrmecobius fasciatus | reverse complement strand
GAAGGAAGGAAGGAAGGAAGGAAGGAAGGAAGGAAGGAAGGAAGGAAAAGGAAAACAGGGAGAAAGAAGAAAAGTGAGAAAGAAAAATTTAGAAGCTGAGATGACATTTGCTTCTAAAGGCTGTCCATTCATCAATCCTTGTCCATCCTTCTGTTCCTCTCCCAGATCAGCAGTGTCCCTTCCCTGCCCACCTGGCACCAGATGTGCTGTCAGCCACCACTGTGTGTCCCATGTCCTCCGAGTGGCAGAATGGGAAATCTCAGGTGACATTCACCTGGAAGCGCTTCGCCCTCAACAGCTGCAGCCCCTTGATTACCTTGCCCGCCTCTGCAGCTCATCGCTGCCACCCTATCAATTGCTTGTCAATTCGGCTTAGCTCTGATTTTGACTGACTGGAAGGAGGAGAGTGGCAGTGGGCCGTAGGCGAATGGTGAAAATTAATTGCTACATAAGAAAAAATGGAAAGATAATTATTCCTGCTTTCCTGTCAGTGCTCGAGGGTAGATGACCTCATTAACTTGCAGCTTGTACACAATTCAATTACTAGGAGATGGAAAATACATTTTTAATTACCTCAGTGGCCTGCGCCCCATTCATCTCCATTTGCTGGGCTGTTTTTTCCCTTTTGTGTTCTCAAGAAGGAGCGCCATCTTTCTCCACTGGCCATCAGAACCTGGCCCTCAACATCCTGACTCCAAGGGTGGGATTAACCCTTCAGAGCCAGGTGGACAAAGAGGCAGCCCAGACAGCATTAATGTATTTTTATTTGGTTTCTGATGTCAGAAAATTCCCATTAGAGAGAGAGAAAGGGAGAGAGGGACAGAGAAAGACAGAGAGATAGAGAGATGAGACAGAGAGAAAATGTGGAGGAACAATTTGTATATTTAGATTCTGGGGTGTTTAATGAAGGAATAAAATTAAATTGGTCTTTGGAAATCAGAAAAATGAGCTTGTGCCAGCCCCTGGTGGGGCTGGGGAGAAGGTTCTTCCTGTAATTTAATTAAATTAAAAGATGACTTAAGATTGCTAGGTGTCCATTTCTACAAGCACCTAAGGACCTTGAAGGAGCTTTAAAGGAATTCAGTCTTTCATTTCACACATGAGGCAGCTGAGGCCCATGGAGGTAAAATGACTTATGATCGTATGCATAGAGCTAGAGTCGGGTCACAGAGACCAGACTTTACAGATGAAACTGGTCATGAATCAATCACTCATTTGATCAACATTGATTAAAGAATGTCTATTGCCCAGAGGGGCTCACGCTTTTGGACATGCAAAGCGCTGCCAGGAGAGAGACATTCTCAACGCCTACAAGGCCTTTGTTCAAGTCCCACCTCTGGACCTTCTAGCTGTGGGACCCTGGAGAAGTCATTTAACCTATTAGCAATCTACACAGGGAAAGTGCTACCTGAATTGGTAAAGGGAGTCTCGTCACTTGGGAATTTCTCACAGTAATGAAACCACAGGTTTTTCCTATCACCTATACTTGGATGTCTATTAATTAGTTAATTCCTATAGAGATATAGACATGGATTAACTAAATAATAAATTCCCTGATTTGCAGGAATTCTTGAAGAATTGCTGCAAATCAGAGGAATTCACAAGGAGGGGTGCAGTCCCTCCAAAATCCCCATCTCGTCCCTGAAGCAAAAGCCCTTTTTTGCATCAATATTCACATTCTTGTTGGCACTATGTGAAAATCGTGAATTCCAAATTTGAGGTGACTTGTTGGGCCAGGGAAAGATGCACAGAGGGCTAACTTTGGTTGGTTTTGTATTGTCACAAGCCCATTTTGCTGATTTCCAAAGACCAATTTAATTTTATTCCTTCAGTAAAGAAGACAGGATCTAAAAATACAAATTGGGACGACAGAGGTGTAGAATATCTGAGATCAGAAAGTGGCTTTTACTTCAAAGTAACATTTTATTGCAACATTAAATTTCTAAGCAAATGTTTGTTTTTGCCCAAAACATGGTATGTTTTTGAACCTGGTTCAATTTCTTTCTTCTCTTGGCCTGTAGATCTGTGTTAATTTATGTGATTGCCAAACTAGATTCATAGCATCCTAGTTTGCTGGAGTTGGAAAGGATATTAGTTCAACCTCCTTGAGCCTCAGTTTCCTCATCATGAAAAGGAAGGGATTAAACTAGGTGGTTTCTGAAGCCCTTTCAAGATCTATAGTGATGATTCCCCCCACCCTTATGTCTTCCATGCTTTCCACAATAGACTGTTTCCAGGACTCCCCTCAGTTGGACATTTCAAGGATTTAGTGATCTGTGATTTTGGCAGTGTGGCCATTCCATCCACCTGTGTAGACAACGGTCCCTCCAGAAACTTAAACAATTTCCTTTCTTTATCAAAATGAAAATTTGGAGGACTCCAGTAGAGGCAGGTGTCCTTTGCTCTAAACACACACACACTCTCTGGTCCTGCCCCCCCTTCCTTCTCTCTCTCCATCTCTTTCTGTCTCTGTCCCTCTTTTTGTCTCTGTCTGTCTGTCTCTCTGTCACTATCCATCTCTCTCTGTCTCTGTCTCTCTGTCTCTGTCTCTCTATGTCTCTGTCTCTCTATCTCTTTGTCTCTCTGTCTCTTTGTCTCTCTGTCTGTCTGTCTGTCTCTCAACATGTTAAGCCCTGAAACTACCATCCTATATTTTCTTCTTTTGCACTCCCAAACTTTACAGAAGAGAGATCTAATACATTACTTCTTTACTCCTCAGTCCTTTCCAATCTGGCCACCATCTTGACTGCATTATTGAAACTGCTTGCTTATAGGTCACCAATGACTTTCTGATCACCACCAGCTCCATGGGCTTCTTCATAGACTTCATTGTCCTTGACCTCTCAAAAGCACAAGTGCTCATCTCCTCCTCTCTGAAGCTCTTTCCTGATTGGCTTCCACTGCATTATCCCCTTCTGGTTTCTTATTTCCCTGTTTCCTTCACTGAATCCTCTTATTACGGTATCATAGACCTTGAGCTGGAAGGAATCCTAGGGGTCATTTAGGACTAAGCCACTCCTTTTATAAAGAAGGAAATGGAGGTGGAAAGGATTTAAGTGGCTGGTCCAAAGCCACCTAGGCAAAACTAGAATTTGAACTCAAGTCTCTTCCAAGGTCAGCAGTCTTTCCAATGTACCATGTCGCCTTCTCTGCCCCTCCTGATTTTCAGTTGTAGGTATTTCCCCATCCTCTCCTTATACCCAACACAATATCCTTTGGTTTTCTTTTTTATTTCCCAATGGGATGGAGTAAGCAGAGGAAGGGAAAAGTAGGAAGAAGAGAAAACAAATGCTTGTTAATTTAGAAAGAAAACACTTTATCCTTTGGTCAGCTTACCTATTGTACCATTCCCATTTGAATGACTCCCAAATCTATTTCTAATCATATCCTTTGAGTATTTTCTGAGCTCTAGACCTTCATTTCCTGATATTATAGAGTTCACTACCATTGAATATTTTGCCTTTCAGCCAGCCCCAAACTGAAATCATCTTTTTCCCAAGCTGAGTCCACTTCTGACTTACTGATTTCTATGAATGATATTCCCATCCTCTCAGTTACCAGCCTTGAACTTCATCATCTTTTCACTTTTTCCTCTTCAGAAAGTAACTGTCTAGTAAGCTTTCTCACTCATGCTTTTGTCTCTGCCTTGAATCTGTCATACCCCCTCCCATCTCATTCTGTCATTTCTACTCATCCTTCTCAAATTTTGCCCTTGAGTGACACTTTAATGAATTGGGAATATTCAGCCCAGAGAAGAGAAGACTTATTGTGAATAATGGTAGCTGTCTTCAAGTAGTGTTCATTCAGATACATATTATATATATATATATATACACATATATATGTATATTTTATAAATTTTATAAATATATATAACATTTAATTATTATACATGCATTAGATGTATTACATGTAATATTATACATTCATACATCTATGTATTACATACATGTATTATAAATAAGTAGTATGTGTAATATATTGTTATAGGTATATAAGTATATAATGGTATATATATTGTAATACATGTATTACATGTATTACATGTAATATAATACATATTATAAAATGTAACATATTATATATGCATTTATGTATCATATGCAATGTGCATGTGTATATTATGTTCATGTGCTATATATATATATATTATATTATACAGTCTTATGTATATTACACATATATTATATTTATCATATATAATATATGTACATTAGCAAATGCTATGTGTATTATATTTGCATTATAGTATTACATGTAATGTAATAACATGTACATTATATAGCTATGTTATATATAAGTATTGTATTGATATAATGCTTATATATATTATATATAAATATTATACAGTATGATGTATAAGTATATATTTTATATGTATCATACATATGCATTATATAAAATATAACATTTGTGTATTATATCCTTTTATCCATGCTTTACATACAAGTATGATACACATGCATTATATATAAGTATATGTGTTATATATAAGTAATATATAATACTTACATATAACACACATATATCATACTTTATATATAACATATATTAACTTGCATTCTAATGGATCCAGGCAAATATGTTTTTGTTTATTTCCCCAGTAGAATGGAAGGTTTTTGCATGAAAGGATTATTTCATTCTTTGTTTTTCTATCCGCAGCACCTAAAACAATCTCTGACATATGGTAGGGGGCTTATAGATTAGACTTGTGATTTCATTAACACAGAGAACCCCCTCTACTACTGAAGGTTGTAGACATTTTTACTATAAAATTGTCTTAGAGAATGGCCTGAAGCATCAGGAGACCAGGTCACACAATCCATGTCAGAGACAGATTTTGAAACTCAATTTTTGGTTTTATATAAATAAATAAATAAATGTGTGTGTGTGTGTGTGTGTGTGTGTGTACATATACACACACACATATATATATAACATATATATGTATATATATATATACACACACATATATATATATAAATAATATATGTATTTTGTTTGTTTGTTTGTTTCATGTTCAGTCATTTTAGTTGTGCCCAACTCTTGAAGCTCAGTCTTTGATTTTCCATATATATTTTGGAGTTTTCTTGACAAAGATACTGGAGTGCTTGCTATTTCCTTCTCCAGCTCATTTTACAGATGAGGAAACTGAGGCAAACAGGGGGAAGTGACTTGCACAGGATCATATGGCTAGTAAGTGTCTGAGACTGGATTTGAACTCAGAAAGATGAGGCTTCCTATCTCCAGACCCAGGACTACGTCCACTGTTCCACCTAATTGCCCCTATCTTGACACAAAGCAGGTGCTTAATAATGTCTTTGATTGATCAATGAACTTTTTGGTGGATATGCCATAGAGGAGATTCTTTTTTTTCCCTTCAGGTACATGCTATACTTATAGAACAGAAGCCTCCTCAAGGGCAGAGACTATCTCACCTTATTTTTGTATCCCCAGCAACTAGCGAGTTACATGGCACCTATACAGTAGGTGCTTAATAAACCCTGGTTGATTGATGAGTGACTGCTTATTGGTTATATCATAAAGGGCATTCTTTTTTTTTAATACAAGTACTGAACTAAAGAATGGAAGGTCCTGGAGAACAGAGACTATTTCATTCTTATTTTATTGTAGCAGCACAGTGCATGGCACATAGACAGTAAGTGCCTAATAAATGTTTATTGATTGATTTATTGAAATTTTGAGATTCTGTAAATCTCACCTTAGACTTTTACCAGCTATCTGGACCTGAGCAAGACTAAACTCTGGGATCCTCAGTCTTCCTATTTATCAAATGGGGCTAATGCTACTTGCTTCATCAGCCTCCTGGAGCTGTCAAACAAAGCTCCTTGCAAACCTTGATGGGTTACAGAAATAGGAAAAGGAGTTTTTGTCTCTGTTGTTGTTAACCATCTGTAAAATTAGCCAATATTTCTGAATGATCTCCATGGTTCTTGTTAGTTTTAAAACTCCATCCGCAGGCTCACTAAGAAGAAAGGAGCCACCTTTCATAGAAGAGGAAAACCGTCTCCAATCTCAGCACCACAAAGTGGGATATTTAGGAGGATCTTGCTTGGTAAAGATTGGGGGGAGGGAATTTTAGGGGAGGGGAGTGGGGATCTCAAAAGAGGAAACAAAAAGCCTCAGGCCCAAGTCCAAGGCTGCCTGACGGAGCTGCCAGGAGGCCAGGTGCTGCTTCTGGAACCTCTCTCTTCACTTGGCATTTCGGCTGACGATGACAGCCTGCTTCCTGTGCTGAGCTGGGAGGGTCTCTGCCTCCCCACCGGCAGGGGCTGAGGTGAAGAGCAAAGAGGGGAGCTCTCCGATCATTTGATCCAGAGTGAGAAATCAGAGGCCCAGCGGGGCAGCATGTCTGGACTCCGCAGGGCCACGGGGAGGTGGTGGCGATGAAGGCAGTTCTTGCCCCATTTCTCACCATCCGGCGCCTCTTTTTCAGCCTTCTCCCCAACAAGGTGAGGGCTGAGGTGACAGAGGCCTTCCTTTGAGTGCCAGAAAAGAAAGATGGGGAGGCTGTGGGGAAACCTTCACTGCTCTCCTCTGGCCAAACTCCAGCCAAGATTTCCTCCCGGTGGTCCCTGTAGCTCTGGGGGCTACCTTTAAAACTGTTCCAATGACAGCAATGGAACCTCTGCTGTTGCTGTTGTTGAGGGGGAAAATAATGGAAGAGAAATTTGAATCTCTCCTTCCCTCTTACTCTCAAAGATCAAGAATTTCAGTGAAACGTATTTTCTTTCCTGTCCCTATGTTTTGCTCCCTCTGATATCTCATCCTGGCATCAAGGTGACCTTGGATTGTCCAAAGCCGGGTCTGTGGTCATTGTGCTGAGCCAGAAAGGCTTTGAATGCAGGCCTAGAAACTGACTGTGCAAGGCTCAGCTTTACTGAGAGTCAAGTAGAGAGGGCACTGGCTCTGGGGTCAAGTACCTGTGTGATCTTGGGCAGTCTCTCAACCTCCCCAGGTCTCAGTTTCCTCATCTGCAAAATGAAGCATCTGAACTCTACCTCTGAGCTCATTCCCGGCTCTCAAACTGGGATCCGAAGTTAAAATAGCATCAGTTTCAGAGCTGGTTCAAGAATTCTCATCACCAGATTGGCTGCCAATGCATGCAACCCTGGCTCTGGAACCAGGGGATTCTGCCACCTTCTCCAGGTGTCCCTTTGGGAAAAGTAATTGACCACTATAAAATGAGTGGCTTGAACTAGATGTCCACTGAAGCCCATTTCGGTTTCTTGATTGATAATCCCGTGAATGAGATGATGGGGTATTTTTTTTTGTTATGTTTTGTTGTTGTTTTGCTACAAGCAAACATCTCTTAAAAGCATGGATGGTTTACAGTCTGCATCAGTTGAGAGGATATCTTTGCCAATGGAATCATGGCTCTTTGGAAGGATGCTGCATCCATGTAAACAATCTCCTGTTTAATCACATCTGTGGGGGACCACAGAGTCCAAGCTCAGCCTCCAGCCAAGCCTATATTTTGCAAACTCCAGGCTGAGGCTGATTGACTTCAGGGTCTGATGCACAAGATTATAGGATCACCAGATCATAGACTCGGAGGTAGGAAAAGACTGGGATTCATCAGGACCAATCTGCTCATTTTGCAGGTGAGGAATTGAGGTCCAGAAAAGGGAAGCAATTTCTTCAAAATCCCACAGCTGGGTGTTTGTTTCAGAGCCAGCCAGTCCTCTGATTCCAATCCTATCCAATTTGGCATATATTTGTGTTTTTTAAAAAGTTTTCATTTTTGTTGACCACTTCTGTTTTTCATTTCTAAATGTGTCATTCCTACCCTTTTATCTAGTAAATCCTTCCATATAACAAAAAATAAGAAAGAGAAAAAAAGAAAAACAAAGAAAGAAGAAGTGGGAAGGAAGGAAGGAAGGAAGGAAAGAAGGAAGGGAGGAAGGAAGGAAGAAAGGAAGGGAAAAAATGAAAGAGGAAAAGAAGAATAAAAGGAAGAAGTAAAGAAATGAAAGAAGAAAGAGGGAAAGGAAGGAAGGAAGGAAGGAAGGAAGGAAGGAAGGAAGGAAGGAAGGAAGGAAGGAAGGAAGGAAGGAAGGAAGGAAGGAAGAGAACAAATGAAAGAAAAAGAAGAATAAAAGGAAGAAGTAAAGAAATGAAAGAAGAAGGAGGGAAAGGAAGGAATGAAATAATAAAAATTAAGAAAAGAAGGAAGGAAACAAGGAAGAAAGACAGAAAAAGAAAGAAAACTAACTTGCACATCAACTGAATCTGACAGTATATACAGTGTGCCACATCCGTATTCCCCCACCTCTCCAGTAAAGAGAGGGAAAGTACAATCTAACTTAAGATCATTGATTTAGAGTTGGAAGAGTTATTGGAAGCTATTGAGCCCCCATTTTATGGATGAGGAAACTGAGGCATAAGGAGGTTACATTACTTGATTGTAGTCAAATTGCTAATAAGTTTCTGAAGTGGCATTTGAACTTGTCTGTGACATTCAGTGTTCCATCCACTATTCTCTGTTGCAGAAAGATTTTCAGAGTTCTAGCTTGTTCTTTATAATTGAGTTAAGTTTAATGATTTTTCTATTGTTATTCTTTTTATTTACATTTTCAATAACTATCTACCAAGTACCTCAAGTTGAATTTAAGCACCTTAAGCAATGGTACATCTGTTTGTATTTGTAACCCCAGTACCCAGTGCAATGCTTGGAATATAGAAGCTACTTAACAAATGTTTTTGATTGATCAGTTGATACTATGGGTTATGCTAGGAGCTGGGGCGCAAAAATAGAAACATCACTGTACCTGTGCTGAGGGATATTACCTTCTTCTTCCATTACCAATCAATTTCAAAAGGAAGTTATGTTCCTAACGGGGTAGGAATGAATCAGGAAAGCACCTGAGCTGGGCTTTGAAGGAAGCCAGGTTCACATAGCCCTTGCTCAGACCTGATTGGTGATGGAGAAGGGCCAGTGTGGGTTTGAGAGTCCTCAGGAGACTTATTCTGTATCTTCCATCTCGTATTGTTCAAAGGCCCACACAAGATCATGGCAAATGACTGACTCGAATTAGAGATCTGAAAGGGTAAATACGTTCCCAAAAGGGTCTTGTAAGCCAATATTTGCCTTTTATAAGAAATAGAGTGTCTGAACAAGTAAAATAATGAGCAGATTGAGCAGGGGAAAGAAGCAATAGACTCTGAGATGGTGTTCTTGCTTGTGATTTGAATTCGACATGATTTCATTTTCAAAGCATAAAGGCATGATTAGGAAAGAAAAAAGTACAAGAGACAGAAACAGGTCTCCCTTGACCCTTTAAGCAGCAATTATGGTTCCAATGTTAAATGTCTTGTAAAGGAAGTAAGCCACTTCTTTGTAATGCTTGAAAGCCTAGCCCTTTGTCTGAGGTTCAGGTATAATGGGAGAATGTAAGAGATAAGAAGAAAGGCTGAAGCTTTCACAGTCTCTTGTCACTCTGGGTTCCAAGTCCTTAGAACTTTGTAGTAATACCCACAGGGGCAATAACATACCACTTCTTTGATGTGCTTCAATTTATTCCATCTTGCTGGATTTGACCCTGGAGAGGATGGCACAATTAGGAATATGGGAAGGATATTGCAGATTTCAATTCCACTTAAGAGAAAAAAAAATCAGAGTTTGTTAAAAATAAATAAATTCAAATTGGTATTGGATTCCTGGAATAGAGGGGCTCTTTTCATTGGAAGTCTCCAAGTGGAGGCTGAGAGACCACTAGTTGGGGATTCTCAGTCAAGTATGGGTTGGGCAAAATTTCCTCCCAAGGCTCTTCCCATTCAGAGTCTGTGATTCTGTGAATTCTTTTTCAGATTCCCACAGGATTTAGAGTAAAGAAACCCTGTTCAGGCTGGGGCTGGGGCTTGTGTTTTCTTTATAAAATAAGTAAGTTGGCCTGATGGCTTGTATAATCCTTCCAGTACCAGGTCAATGACTTTATATGTCTTAATCAACAAGTATTTATCAAGTTCCTGCATTGTACTAAATATTGGGCATACAAGACAGATACAAAGGTGTCTGCCTTCAAGGGGCTTATACTCTTATAGGAGACACAATATGCACACTTGCAGAAAGGGATAAAACACATGCATTTCTAAGTCAGAATAGGTAGGATGGTATAGGAGAGGAGAGAGCAAGGGACATCCAGAAAAGCAGCTTCCCAAGTCGAAAGGAAAAAGGATTGGGAGGAGAGAAGTTTTAAATCTGCCTCTTCCCGAATTGTCTCCTCCTGCCTCTTCAACTGTCCAGGATCAAGTAGAAACTCATCTGTTTAGCATTTAAAAACCTTGACCACCTGAGCCCCTTCCTGCCTCTCGGGTCTACTCATACTCTACTCCCCTTAATGACCTCTTTGACTCATCTACAGATGAGGATAAATAAGGCCCAGATTCAAAGAATTAAAAAGCATTTGAGTCAGAATTTGAACTCACCAAATAGTTTTATCCACAGCACCACCTAGCTGCCTTAATGGGAAAGCTTGGATAGACTGAGATCTGTACTAATCTGTATGGATTGAGAGAATAAACAAGTGAAATCACAGATCCACTGAAATGATTGAATATATTTTATATATTGTTACTTCCATCTCCTCCCAAATAGCTCCTTGAAAGCAGACTCTGTTTTGTTATTGCTTTTGTCTAGTAGTGTCTGGCATAAAAAATACAGTTAGATAGCACAAAATATAGAGAGCTGTATCTGGACTCAAATTCAGCTTACACACTAAGTCATCTAATCTTTGTTTGCCTCAGCTTTTTTATCTGTAAAATAGAATGCTAATAGCACTTATCTTTATCAGAGGAACTTGATATAAAAAGTCCTCAGTTTTTTGCTTTCCTTCTGATCTTGACTGCCTTGATTTTATTTATGCAAACTCTTTATTTTAATGTAATCAAAATCATCTACTTTACATTCCTTATTGCTTTTTATCTCATTTCACCATAATTTCTTTCCTTATCCATAGATCTGATAGGTAAACTATTCCATGCTCTCCAAATGTGCTCATAGTTTCATCCTTTATGTCTAAATCATGTACCTATTTTAACTCTATCTTGGTATTCAGTGTGAGATGCTGGTCTGTACCTACTTTCAGTCAAACTGCTTTCCAATTTTTCCAGAAGTTTTTGTCAAATAGTAAATTCTTGTCCAAAAAGCTTGGATCTTTTGTTTTATCAAATGCTGCATTACTATGATCAATTATTACTGTGTATTGTGTACCTAATCTATTCCTCTGACCTACCACTGTTTCTTTTCTTTTTTTGTTTTCCTAGAGAATTCAAATCTTCTTTTAAAATTTTTTATTAAGGCTTTTTATTTTCAAGACACATGCATGGATAATTTTCAACATCACCATTACAAAACCTTGTATTCTAAATTTTTTCCCTTCCTTACCCTCTCTCCTCCCCTAGATGGTAAGTAATTCAATATATGTTAAACATATGCAATTCTTCTATACATATTTCTACAATTATTGTGCCGCACAAGAAATATCAGATCAAAAAGGAAAAAAAATGAGAAAGAAAACAAAATACAAGCAAATAACAGCAAAAAAGTGAAAATCCTATTGCGTGGTCTACACTCAGTTCCCTTAGTCCTCTCTCTGATGAAGTCTCCTCTCTTCAGCATAAGATCATAAAATCCATAGGCCTGAATCACTTGGCTTTGAAAAAAGCCAAGCCCATCACAGTTGATCATCAGTTAATCTTGCTATAGCCATGTAAAATGATCTCCTGGTTCTGCTCATCTCACTCAGCATCAGTTCATGCAAGTCTCTCCAGGCCTCTCTGAAATCGTCCTGCTGGTCGTTTCTTACAGAACAATAATATTCCATAACATTCATATACCATAATTTATTCAGCCATTCTCCAATTGATGGGCATCCATTCAGTTTCCAGTTTCTAGCCACTACAAAAAGGGCTGCCACAAACATTCTTGCACATGTGGGGCCCTTTCCTTCCTTGATGATTTCTTTGGGATATAAGCCCAATAGAAACGCTGCTGGGTCAAAGAATATGCACAATTTGATAACTTTTTGAGCATAGCTCCAAATTGCTCTCCAGAATGGTTGGATCCATTCACAGTTCCACTAACAATGTATCAGTGTCCCAGTTTTCCCACATCTCCTCCAACATTCATCATTATCTTTTCCTGTCATCTTAGCCAATCTGATAGGTGTGTAGTACTGTCTCAGAGACACCACTACTGTCTTAATTTGCATTTCTCTAATCAATAGTACCGGTCTGTTTTTTAGCCAGTACCAGGTTGTTTTGATGATTACTACTTTGTAATACAGTTTGAGATCTAATATAGCTGAGCCATCCTCCTTCACATTTTTTGAGAACCTCTCTTTTAGGGGCTGATATGTTTTCAAATTATTATACATCTTTGAACCCGGAGACACCAAAATCAATGAAGAATCAAAACTGGGCAGTTGAAAGGCCCATAGTGAGTTCAACTCAACTGCCATCCATTACTATTGATGACTTGTGGAGGTGGAAGTGGGGAACCATAAAAAGCATGAATGGGAAAATGGAGACAGACCAATCAGGTAGGCAAAATAAGGAACAATAAATGGATAGCCCAAAGATCTATTAGACAAAGACTTGTGGCATATTGGGAAGAGTCTCCTTGGAAGATTTATGAGAGGACATGGCCAAGAAATGGTATAGGAGGTACACAAGGACTATGATTTGCACCAATGAAGTCAGTGCCCATATTGATGAGATTATGGATCTGTTAAAATATTTCGGTAGAAATATGAAGTTAAAAAAGAAATACTAAGTAAATTGTGGTCAAGAGAGTAAACAAAATTACAAAATCAAAAGGAAGTGAAGTATTTGACCTAGAGAAGATCCAGGGATGGTATAAGAGTTTATTTCAAGTAACTGGAGAATGGTCCCATGGAAGGAGGATTAGATTTGCTCTGCTGGCCCCAGCAGGCAGGACCAGGAGTCCTGGATGGAAAGGCAGCAGAGTATAGGGTATAAAGCTCTAGATCTACTAGAAGGAAGATCTGGATTCAAATCCTGATCCAATATTGTAACCCTGAACAAGTCACTTAATATCTCTATGTTTCAGATTTTTCATCTGTAAAATAAAAGAATTGGACTCAATGGTTTTTAAACATTCATTCTATGCCCAAAGGACTATTAAACTGTGTCTCTACTGGGTTCATATCCCAAAAAGAGCATAAAAGAGGGAAAAGGGTCTACATGTACAAAAATGTGTGTAGCAGCTCTTTTTGTGGTAGCAAGAAATTAGAAAATTGAGCAGATGCCCATCAGTTAGGAAATGGCTAGATAAGTTATGATATACAAATGGAATGGAATATTATTGTTCTATAAGAAATAAGAAGCAAGTCAATTTCAGAAACGCCTAGAAAGACTTACATGAACTGATGTTTAGTGAAGGAGAACATTATACAAGTAACAGCAAGATTATGTGACTGCCAACTGTGATAGACTTAGCTCTTCTCAGCAATACAGTGATCCAAGACAGTTTCAATAGTCTTGGGATGGAAAATGTCATCCACATTTAGAGAGCCATGGACACTGAATACAGATGGAAACAGCATTTTCACCTTTGTTTGTTTGTTCAGGTTTTTTTCCTTATGGTTTTCTTCTTTTGTTTTTATTTTTCTTTCCTAGCATAACTAATATGGAAGTCTGTTTAAAATGACTGTACAGGTACAAGTTATATCACAGATTGCTTGCTATCTTGAAGATGGGGGAGATAAAGTAGAGAAGAAGAAAAAAATTAGAACTCAAAATCTTAAAAAAATTGAATGTTGAAAACTATTTTTCCATATAATTGGAAAAACAAAATACTTAGGAAAAAATTTAAAGTAAAGTTCTTTCCAAATGCAAAGAAAGGCATTTAGGTTTGATATCATGAAAGACTTCCTAACAATCAAAGCATTCAAAAGTAGAATAGGCTGCTTTTTGGAATGGTGGGTTTCCCTTCATTAGAGATTTATTTCAAGCACAGCTTCTTAGATATGTTATAATGGGAATTTCTTCCAGGTTTCATCATTGAGGTCCTTTCCAACTATGTAATTTTGGATTCTGTGTCACTCATGATTTTTGGGCTTTGAGAATTTGATTTTGATGATGGATTTCAGAAGACACAGTTATTACCTAGACTTATTCAGTAGGTGTAGTAAAAGTATCATTTCCTTCATTTTGCAAAGGAAGAAATTGAGGTTGAGAGGTTATTATCTACCCATGATCTCACAGATGGTAAGGAAATAACAGAATTGAAATATGAACCTGTCTCCAGGTTTCAAATTCAATGCTTTTTTCTACTATATCTATTGGATATCTAAGAATTGGGGATGATGGACTGGAGGGAGAAATAGGGAAAAGGTCTATTGTGGCAGAGACCCCAAGCAAAGTCAGAGTTGGAAGACTAGGTGGATGAGCTAGGAGTGGAAAGTAGGGGGCAAATTGAAGAAATAATTTATAGTATATCAAATATACTACCTTGGTGGGGCCAAATATGGAAAGTCTTAAACGGAAGGCTGAAATATTTGAACTTGATACTATAGATACAGAGGCATTATTGGAAATTGTGAGCAGGCAGAGGTGTAGAAATCAGTACTTTAGCAGCATCAATCTGATAACAGGACAGCAGTAAGTCTCAGATAAGTCATTTTTAGTTTTCATCCATTAATCTTTTTTTGTGCTTTAGTAGAATCTCAAGTAGCAACACTCATGTGTCTGCAATTTTTTTTTTGATGAAAGAGTTTATCCATACTGGGCAGTGGAAAGAGCTATATTGGACATGAGTGTACTGCAAGATATTACCAGTGGTGACGTAGGTGTGAGAAGTGTCATGGAAAGCCTCACTGGGGGCATGTTTAGTTAGGAAGTGACCAGATGTGGACCAGTTAGGTAGCAAGAGCAATGGACAACATATACGTACACACATATATCCATATACACAAATATATATACATACTATCTCTCTCCCTTCATTTTGAAACTCTAGGGGCTCCCTATTTACTCTTTAGACTCAAAGATATCTCCTTTATTTAGCTTTTCTAAGCCCTTCCCAATCTAATCCCAATCTCTCTTTCCAGCTTGGTTGAACATTACTATCCTTCCTGCATCCTTTCATGTTGTTCAGTCTTTTTAGTTGCGTTCAATTCTTTATAACTCCATTTGGATTTTTCTTGACAAAGATATTGCAGTGATTTGCCATTTCCTTCTTCAGCTCATTTTACAGATGAGGAAACTGAGGCAAACAGAGTGAAGTAACTTTCCCAGGGTCCCCAACTGGTAAGTATCTGAGGTTAGGTCTTCCTAAATTCAGTTCTGACACTCTTCCCATAGCTCCACCTATACATTCAGTCAAAGTTGCCATCTTGTTGTTCCTCTTAGATGACATACATGGCATATAAACTCTCATTTCTGTATTTTTGAACTGCCTGGTCCCCATGTCTTACATTTAAGATGGAAGAGAATGAAAGGAATAAGCATTCATGAAGTGCCTACTTTGTACACCATGTTAAGCACTTAAATCCAGAGGCCTTTCCTCTGATAATTATTTCCTATTTAATATTATATAATTTGCTTTGAAGATATTTGTTTGCATGTTGTCTTCCTCGATAGATTGTAAGCTCCTTGAGGGCTATAGTCAGAGAGTTGCTCAGGGACTTGAGAAGTTAAGTGACTGACTGGTCGAGGGTTACATAGCCAGTATGAGTCAGAGAGAGGATTTGAATTCACATCTTACTAACTCCAAGACTGGCTCTGTCTCCTACAATTTCAGTAGAATGAAGACTATTGGATGCAGGTTGTCCCAAAAGTTTTAGTGCAGTTTCAAACTTTGATAACTTCAGAAAAATAAATGCTACAAACTTACAAATAGCAACATTTAAAAGTTTGACGATCAAAAAGTAAAATATTGAGGTATTGATAATAGGATACTATTGGAAATATTTCTTATTAAAATTCAACACCATCTCATGGTATATGTTGCTTTGGTCTATTTTCTAAGTTTGAAAAACTTCCATCAGTTGCCAGTCAGTGGCTGAAAGCATTGTCTCTGGGGCAGCTAGTTGGTGTAGTGTTCAAATCTGGCCTCAGACACTTAACACTTCCTAGCTGTGTGATCCTGGGCAAGTCAGTTAACCCCAACTACCTCAGCAAAAAAAAAAAAAAAAAAAAAAAAAGCATTGTATTTGTAACCTGGCCTTAATATTGCCAAAGAAGAAAGTTTTAATGCATCAATGACAGCTTTGATCTGGTCCCACAAGAAAGGGGCTAATGGAGACAGATCAGACGACTGAGGCAGCAAAGCAAGAATTGCTCTAGTGATGTGAAAAAGTGTCACTGTCCCACAGGCAACAATAATGTAAAGTTTTCCTGCCTTATTGAAAATAAAATAAAATTTGCTACTTAAAATTTGCAAAATTGTATAAGGTGAAAGTTATTAACTAACCTTTCAAATATTTTAATAAGTATGTAGCATAAACTTTCGAAATTATTAAAGCTTAAAGCTGCACTGAGTCTTTTGGGACACCTATATTTAGGCCCTTTCTTTCGGTCTTTGATATCCTTGGGGATACACAAATACAAGTCTGTTTGCTCATCAAGGAAATTAATAGTTTAGTGTATAATCATTTTGGGAGCCAAAGTAGCTCATTCTCTAAGGGGCAGAAGAATTTTGATTCATATTCATCAAAGGAGCCTCTTCATGGTTAAAATCTTGGATTTTTAAAGTAATCTTAAATCTGATTAATCCAATTTTCTGGTGATCTGATGATGCTATAGAAACTTGAACAAAGATCAGGTCAGCATTTTTTCTTGCTAAATCATTTCAATTGTGTCTGACTCCTGGTGACCTCATTTTCTTGGGAAAGATGCTGGAGTGGTTGGCTACTTCCTTCTCCAGCTCATTTTTATAACTGATGAAACTGAAACATATAGGATAAAGTGACTTGCCCAGGATCACACAGGCTGGATTTAAACTCATGAAGATGAGCCTTCCTGACTTCAGACCCACGACTCTATCTACTGCACCACCTAGCAGCCTGTTGGGTCTGCATACGCTAGAAAAATTAGGGAAGACTTTGTAAAGAATAGATTTTTTTTTTTTTTGCAAATAGGGACAGCATTCCCAATGCTCTCTACTCAGATCGCAATTTCCCTGGGTACCACGTGAATCATAATTAGAGTCATGGGATTTTAGAGCAGGAAGGGAATTCTGGGATCAATTCTTTACAGTTCTCTTCAACAGATAGTATTCTATTGATTACTGGTGCCTAATTTTCTTGCTTCTGAGGCTTCCTCTGGGAAGACCAAGTTTTACTTGGTTTACTTTTTCCATGAAGTTAAGCAATTGACCAACTTTGAGCAAGTCTTATATGACTTTTAGTATTGGTCCCTACTATGTACTTTCTATTAGAGCTACACTGGTTATCATGGTATTCCCCTCTCCTACCTCCATGCCAAAAATGCACTCCCTCCTCACTTCTACCTGCCAGGATTCCTATCTTCTTCCAGAACTCAGCTCCGGTGCTACCTTGAAATTACTCAAAACCTGGTTCCAGTTTGTTTTACCAATCATATGATGCATGATTTCATCTACAATCCATCTAAAATGACCTTCTTGTGGTGCTCTGAGCTGGATGAAGCTCAGATGAGCTGGATAAGGAGGTAGCTAACCACTCTAGTAACTCTGCCAGGAAAACTCCAAATGGGGTCAGACTTTCATCTCTAGTGTCCATGCCTTTGCCTTAGCTGTATCCCATGCCTGGAAGGCACTCCATCATTACCTCCACTTCTTAGAATCTCAGTTTTCTTCAAAGAATAGCTCAAGTTTCAGCTTCCACAGATTGCCCTAACTGTTAAGGCTCCTCTCTTTCCTAAAATATTCTTGAATTTAATGGATATGTACTTTTTATGTACTTAAATATGGACATATTATCTCCTTTAACTGGATAGAAATTACTGGAGGACAGAGACTATTTCATTTACCTTTATATATCCTCAGTGCCCAGCACAATACCGGCATATAATAAGTTTATTAATTGTTATATTTTTGTATTTTCTTATCTACATCCTCATGAATACACTCATAGCATGTAAATACCTTAAAGATAGGAATCTCTTTAAAAAGTGTATTCCTAGCACCTATCTCAGTATTTCATGTGTGTTTGTTGAAATAAATCCAAGTACCTTCTCCCTTCTGGAAGTCCTTTTACTTCTCTGACAAAAAGGGAAAAGAATTTAGGGCTGGAAGTTCCCTCAGAGACCATCCTGTCTAATTCCTTCATTTTACGGGTTAAGAAACCGAGTCCCAGAGAGCACCAGTGTATTTGCCGAAGTGGCGGAGGCAGCAGGAGGCAAACTCTTTGATTCTGATTGACTGATGAAGCCATCCAGACAAATCCATCTCGAAGGTGCTTCCCCCATCTCCCCAGCACCCATCCCCTTGGCCTGGCTTCAAGGCCTCAACCAGCCTCAGGATTTAGCAGCTGGGAGGCCCAAGCCTACGGCCTGGCTCTGAGTGCGGGCCACTTTGTTCCTGGGCTTTTTCGGGCTTGAGATGTTTTCTATCTTTTCCATATTTCAAAGCTTTGTGGTAAATAATCAATTCAAACCAGCCCAGAGTCTCTCTTTCTGTAATTCTAAAAACCCATTAAATTATATTGTTGGGAGAAAACAATAGCCGTGCTAATCATGCACTGTGCATGTGTACCTTAATTTCCCCGGGGGCCTGAATATGAATTTTTACTAACATGTTAATTTTGTGTGTTAATCAGTAGCTGTAGGCCCAATGAATGGATTGACTATGTAAAACTGTTTGATATTGAAACAACTCCTTTTGACCCCCCTCAAATTGGCTTCATTCCCCTAAAGACGGTTAAAGTTAATTAAGCACTCAATAGGTTTATGGTGTTTAAATTAAAATATATTACTCCTCATTGTGTAGTCATCAAGTGAGAAAGACATCCTCCTCCTGGCTGCTTGGCTGGCTAATGGGCTTATCAAAATTCATGATGTAATAAGAAGGATTTGTCGAGGGCGACAAGTGCGTCAGGGATGCTGGCTGTCAAGCAAGGGGAGGCACTGACCACCTTTATCCACTGGAGGGCGAGAGGTAGTCATGAATGGCTTCTGCAAAGGAGTTGGTCTTTCTAAGAAAGCCTTGATGTTTTCCAAGCAAGGTTTGGGGTTTCCTCTAAAGACAGAGCTCTCTTTTAAAGTTTTCCAATCATTTTTTAGTGCTTCTTTCTCTCTTCTATGAATTTTCTTTGTCAAAAGAGCTGAGCATCTACACTGGCCTTTTGTCCATGGGTATTTTCTTTTCTTTCTAAGAAAACCTTGATGTTTCCTAAGCAAGGTTTGGTGTTTCCCCTAAAGATGGAGCTCTCTTTTAAAGTTTTCCAATCATTTTCTTTTAGTGCTTCTTTCTCTCCTCTATGAATTTTCTTTGTCAAAAGAGCTGAGCATCTACATTGGCCTTTTGTCCATGGGTATTTGCCTTTTCCACCCATTAGCTTCTTACAGGATCATAGATTTAGAGGTGGAAATCGTCTAATCTGGTATCCTCATTTTTAAGGGCAGGAAACTGAGGCTCCTTATGTCTTGTTTTCTTCCTTTATAAAATAAAAGGGTTGGAAGATAGACGGTTTCTCCATTCCCTTCAAGTTTAAGATCTATGATGCTCTACGGAGTATCCCCCCAAATCTCATTGCAGTATTAAGCTATTAAAGACTTTTTAAATGCCCCGAGACTTTGGGGCTTGTTTTATATGCCCGGTAGACTGCAAGAACTACTTTCTTATTTGATCTATTTCCAGACCCAATATGTTGCCATCTTGGTACAATAAATATTTGTAGATTGAATTTAATTCTGTGGTTCTGTTTGTCATTCACATTTTAGAGTTATTAAGAAAGTGAAAAACAGAGTGACAACTCCAGTCTTCAGATACAGTCTAGAGACAAGACACTGGACAATCACTCCAGCATCTCTGCCAAGAAAACCCCAAATAGGGTCATCAGGAATCAGATATTTCATCTCTAGTGTCCACACCTTTGCATAAGCTGTCTCCCCTACCTGGAAGGCACTCCATCTTCACCTCCACTTCTTAGAATCTCTGTTTTCTTCATTGAGTAGCTGGTTTACTCATTGAACTAAACCATCTTTGTTCTGTCCCTATTTGCCTTTGTTTTGCCTTGTCATGAAAGGATGAGATCTTTTGCTCAAGTTTTAATCTTGATAGAATGAGTGTTTTACCATAGCCCATCCTCTAAAATCCCCTAAAATCAAAGTGTCACAGTATAACTTAAAATTCTTGTGTACTGTGGACAGCAAGGTGGCTCAGTGGATGGAGAACTAGTCCTGGAATCAGGAGGACCTGAGTTCAAATGAAGCCTCAGATATTTATTAGGTAGGTAACTCCAGGCAAGTCACATAGCCCCAAATTGCCTCCAAAAAAATCTTCTTGTTTCCTTTAAAAATGTAATTTTAAAAAATTTTTCCCACTTACATGTAAAACAACTTTTAACATTTGTTTTTAAAACTTTGAGTTCCAAATTTTCTCCCTTCCTCCCTCCTCACATCCACCCCCTCATTGAGAAGACACATGTGGAACTGTGCAAAACATTTCTATAAAAGTCATGTTGTAAAAGAAAATATATATTCCCCACTTCTTCCTCCCAAAAAACACTCAAGAAAAATAAAGTTTAAAAAAAGTATTCTTCAATCTGTATTCAGACATAATCAGTTAAATATTCTTGTTCTTAAGAATTCTAATTAACATATGATTCTTGTGGTCATTGAGCAAAAAATGCAACTTAATTCAACATGCAGAATAAGATGCATATTTTTGGACATGGTCAATGTAGAAATCAATTTTGTATGACAAGGAATATTTGTTAAATGATTGTTGTTTTTCCTCCCTTTGATAATTGAAAAACATCTAATTAAAAGAACCAGGTTCATGGCAAAGACACTGGAGTGGAGAGGACATGGCAAAGACAGCAGCTCATTTTACAGATGAGGAAACTGAGGCTCAGGGTCACACAGCTGGTCAGTGTCTGAGGCCAGATTTGAATTCAGCAAGATGTGTCTTCCTGAGTCCATTGTCACCTAACTGCTGGGTAAATGTGCCCTCCCTCCCCAAAAAATTAGATGCCAAAGCAAAAAAAAAAAGTCACTGGAAATGCATTTCTCTGGTCAGACTTGTCGATCGGCCTCTGCCTATGAAATTGGCAGATTGCCTATTTAAAATGCATTTCACTCACTCAGAAGCCAATGGATAGCAATTAAACCATAGTCATAAAATCCCATTTGTTATTCTCTAGTCAGTTCTAATCTTAGCAACTAGCCAGTGGGTGCCCACATGAAGACAAGTTCATAAGTTAAAAGAAAATTGGGATCTCATTATCAAATTTCTCTTCCCCTGGGCCATTTAAATATTCAGCAAGCTCTTCTGGCTATAGGTCATGTTCTACTCTGTTTTCCCTGAGAGGATAATTGACCTGAACCAAGTCTGTCAATGTAAATAATCTTACCCCATAAATTACTTGATTAATATCAGCTGGCAATAGATCCACTCTTATAGAGTCTCTGAAAAAGACTTGACCATTTCCTACCTGTTTTTTTGTGTGTGTGCCTTATCTATCAGGCTGCTGGTTCTTTGGCGATAAAGGTATGATTAAGAGAGAGAAGGGAAAAACTCTTTCCGTTCTCTGGCAGCTAATCTCTGAGTGTGAGAAAGGGAGGATATTTTTCTTTGCTTATTAGAATTTCAGTTTCTTCATATTATATCCCTTCCAATCGCTCAAAGGTATTTACCTTTCTGTATTTTTCTTGAGTCTTGTGATTGCATTTCATAGTTTGTTTGTTTTCCCCCTGTTGGATAATACTCAATTTTGCAGGGGAAGTTATTCTTGGTTGTAAGCCTTTATCTTTTGCCTTTTGGAATATTATATTCCAAGATTTCCTCCTCTGTACAAGGCATCCAGAAGCCTGTGGGCATTAAGAAAGGGGAACTACCTGAAAAGCCAGTATGACCACAGACCAAAAAGATGGAAGCTTGCCAGGTCTTTTGTGATTCTAGCTGGTTCCTTAGTACTTGAACAAGTCTTTCTTTATTTAAACTTTTTTTTGGATTACTTCCCCCCCCCATATCTCGTAGATTTCCCTAGAGGCAGCTAGGTGGCACAGGAGATAGAATAGTGGCCATGGAGTCAGGTTGATCTATATTCAAGTCTGGAAGGAAGAATAATACTAAAGATAAATACTAAAAATAAATAAAACTTGACCTATCTTTCAGAGTTATTGAGAGGATCGAATGGGATCATATTTATAAAATGCTTAATTTACTATCTGGCATGTAGCAGGTATTGAATAAAAGCTTATTTTCTTCCTTCATTTTCCTCACTTCTTTCAGAGAACTATGCCCTAAAAAGTAAAATTTTATTTAACAAAAAGAAGAGAAGAAAAAAAATCAAAGAAACAAATTAGTACATTGGTAAAAAATGATTATTGTATGGAATTTTCTATATCTGTGCCTTACCTCCCAACTCTGTAAAGGAGTAGGGTGAAATATATTTTCATATCATATTCTTTGAAGCCCAAATTGTTCTTAACAATTTTGGAAACTTGAACTCTTTTGAACCTACTTGTAGTTTTTTTTTTCTTTGACCTGAAGACTCTGGCATTTACTCTGGTCCACACTGGTAAACTTTCATCTTATTTGCCTGTGCTCTCACTCACTGATCTTTTTAAAGAAAATCCCCTTTTCCTAATGTCCATAAGCTCCTGGGCATATTTTTATGTACAGTTCTGGGGTATATAAAAGCATGTACTCTGAGTTTTCTTTCTATTTCTTGACAATGATTTGGTTTGATGTTATAGTTTAGGTTTTGCTGGAGTAAGCTAGATGAGATCTGGGCTGCCCAGTCACCCCTCATGGAACCATTTTAACTAGAAGTCTCATTCTGAGGCTTTGGGGAGTGATTCATTTTCCCAAAGAAATGGGGAGGAGGTGTGGAGAGAAATTATGTAAATTTATTTATTTGGATCTATGTCTATCTTATAGGTTTGTCAATTTATGACATGGCAATGGTTGCCTCAACTTGTCCATCCAAAAGAAGAGGTGAGATAGCCAGTCAGTGGGATTTGAGATTGAATTTTGTGAATTTGAACTAGTTGTCTCTAATTTCAGCTTCTTTCACAAATATTACGGTCAGTGAAACACATGGATCATTTTCTCTGATTTTAGTTTTTATAATCTATATAATTTTAGTGTATCTGTATAGTTCCAATTACTCCTAGAAGTTGACTAAGGGACCACTATGGCAGAAGGGTAATAATTCTGCATGAGTAAGAATCTATTGAATGATTCCTGATCATCCAAGCTGTCAGAGGGAATACCCACACTGAAAAGATCACAGTGGACTAGTGTATTATGAGATTATCTTATTAATGATGTTGGACAGGAGGGTGATTATCATTATTATCAATAATTTCTACATCTATCTCCTTTCATTAGGTATATATTTATTTAAACTAATTTAGTTCTAATTTAATTGAGAGACTTGTTCTTAGCACATGTATCAATGAAATATCAGAGAACCTTCAAGATTTGGTAACATAGATGAGTACTTTCCACTTCTGATGATTTCTGTGGGCATACAGAAAGAACCTAAAAGTATCAGCAAAAATTACAAAGCCTTAGACAAGAAACTGAAGGTCACTGTTGCCCAAATGGTTTCATCTTTTATTCTTTCAATATTTAAGTATTTGTTATATGCTAGAATTTGGGATTAAAAAAACAAAGAAATGTGTCCATTTGTAGGAAATGATATATACACATATAAATAAATATATGCTTATAAATAAATATAAAATATAAATACAAATATACAAAAATAAATATATAAAATATATGAAAATAAAAGGATAAAGTTATTTCTAAGAGAAAGGGCACTAGCATCTGGAAGGATTGAGATAGATCCCATGTAGATGCTGGAATTTGACCTTGAAGGAAGCTGCAGATTCTGTCAGACTGAGGTAAGGAAATAGTGCATTGCTGATAGAAAAGCAATCTCCAAAGATCCTAATTTGTATACATCCAGGAAACTAATGAGACAACTTCACTGCTGTCTATTAAAAAATGCAAGAGATCTTGAAATTCTGATTTGGAGGGTAAGCAACTAGATTCAAGATGATCTCTGGGAAGAGGATTTGAATTTTTGGCCCACAGCTTCAATTATTGAAATAAACTCCTCACCAGTGTCAGAGTATAAACCTAACAAAGATGGATAAAAATGCCTTTTCCTTGTGCAAATCTTATCAAAATGGTTTCAAACTGAAAGAGATGGAATAGTGGGTGACAGAGAGGGTTAGAAAACTGCTTAAACAAGCTAGACACCTTACAGAGAAACTTTAACACAGGCAGAAGATAAACAGTGAGATACAGAACATCACAGGAGATAAAATTGAAGAAAACAGCTAGTAATAAAACTCATGACTTAAAATTATAGAGAAATGCACAAAGTTTAGGCCAAAGCAAGTTATATTACATTTCCCAACACAAGAAAGCAAGAGTAAACTCATAAATAATACTGAGATTTGGCAAAATGAGAGATGATTGGAATATGGCTCCGAAGGGACATACTTTACTTTTAAAAAATGAGATGGTGAAATGGCAGCGGGGATGATATTGAACATTAAGAAGGTATAATCTTGTGAAGAAATCTAGGGACCAGATGGGGAAGCCTTGTGGAAAGCATTTGGATGAAGATTAGTGAAGGGAGAAATGAAAGGAATATTGTCTTTGGAATATATTACAAACCACCTGGACAGAAAGAGGAAATAGATAAAGAGTTTGGGAAACAGTTCAAGTCTGGTACAAAGGCATGATACGCTGGAGATTTTCTAATTTTCTAAACATCTTCTAGAGATCTGTTTCTCTGTGTGTCTCTGTATGTCTTTGTATCTTATCTATATCTCTTTGTCTCCTTCTCTCTGTATATTTCTTTCATTCTCCCCAAAGCAAAGGAGCTAATAATGTTTCACCTTGATATATTCACTTAAGCATTCAAAGGATGGAGAAAACAATAAGGGGAAATTTCATTTGGGACCTGGTATTCATCAGCAAGGAAGAACTGGGTGATTACTGAGGTGGAGATGATGGAAACCTTGAGCAGAAGTGAATGTTTTCTTAGTTTGTGCTAGAGAATAAAAGGAAAACTGGGAAGAGTGCAGCATGCATCCAATATTTTGGGAGAGCAGATTCCAAAAAGATTTGGGGAAAAGATGGTTTTAAAACCCCATAGGCTAAAAGGAAATCACACTAGGAAAGATGAGAAAACTTCAAGAATGAAATTCTGAAAACACAATGATTCACATAAGATGGGGGGAAATAATTGCTCGAGGAGACCAATATGGATGAACAAAGAACTCACTAATTACCAAAACAAAATAATTTTGTATTATTTTGGAACTACAATTCCTCCTCATTAGAAATAAACCTTCTTTTGCCTGCAAGCATGTATTCCCATGTTGTTTGCCGTGATCATTAAGGACTAAAGCCAGGATTCTCCATCCTTCTGAAGGAGATTTGTCTTAGTCCATCCCACTGATAACTCTTCTGTCTGAGAAGACTTTCCATCTATCCTATGTCTGTATTGTTTGTACATAGTTGTTTCTTGTTGTCTCTTCATTTGAAGGGGACAGGGACTGGTTTTACCTCTCTTTGGATTTCTAGCATTTAGCCCTGTGTGTGACATACAGTAAGTGTTTAATAAATGCTTAATGGTTAGTGGAATCCCAGCTCCTTGACTAAATCTTGGACTCTTTTTTTATTACACCTTCCTATTTTTATTGCTATTTTTTTAGCTGGCCCTGTGATTTCATTGTGGTAGGTAACATCCAACCAAGTTCTCCTTCTATCCATGGAATCCAAATTTATATTATAAATTAATTATAATTATATAATTGTAAATTGGATTATAAATCCAAATTTATAGCCCCAGAGTTGTCTGGGTGATTGAGAGGTTAAGTGATTCCCTCCCAGTAACCTCACCAGTAGAGTCAGATGGCTGGCCACAAGCCCCGGTCCACTTGACTTCAGATTAGCTCTTTCCTCCCTCCGCCATACCTGCACTGCACCATTTTGTTTCAGGAAGTGCATCTCAGCAACATGGTCCTAGAAGCCATGCATGTTGCCAAAGTGGTTTCCTTGCCTTCCGTAGGTCCCAGGAACTTTCCCATAAAATTTTCATGGCAAAACTTGCCTCTGATGTTTGCTCTTCCTGAGAAATTCCCTGACACAGTGCATGAAAAATATATAAAATAACACTTAACTCTTCCCTTCAGAAAGACACATGAAAGCTATAATTGTGCATGCTGACTTTCCCCTCTGGGCCTCTCACAGGCTAGGTGATGTGACTTTTCAGCCTTCCCTGACAGTTAGTGTTCAGATCTCCAGGAGGAACTGCATAATGAAGCCGGCAGAGTGCTAGCATAGGCGGTAATGGTAATTCCTTCAGGAATACATGTTGGAAATTAAAAAGGTGCCCTGGTGTCTTGGATGGCGGGCAAAGTGGTATGAACTGAGCCTGTCTCACATCTCTCCTCCCGGCACTCCCATCACCCACTTCATTCTGGGGAAACGAGGGGCCTCCCCCCAGCCCAGGACAATCAGGACTTCCATGCAGCCTGAGCATTTGCATCCTGCTTGTGGCCAGCATCTGAGGTCCCTGCAGAGAGTTTATTTGGGATACATATCTCATTTTGTTCCCCTTTGTCTCTATGGGCCTATCGATGCTAGCTAGAAGATCCAGGTGCTAGAAATAAGATCCAGGAGCTAGGTGGGTAGGGCGCCGACTTGGAGGTAGTAAGAACTGAGTTCGAATATTGCTTCAGCCATTCACCAACTATGGGACCCTAGGCAAGAACTTTAATCAGGTTGAGCTACAGAGTCCTCGATTTAAATTAAGGATAATTAGGATAAATTAGGATAAATCGAGGGTGATTAGGATAAATTAGAATACATGGAGGGTAAATTG
>JAJPUD010001556.1:74749-127668 GCA_023553655.1 Myrmecobius fasciatus | reverse complement strand
TAAATCTAGAATAAGTTAGGATAAATCTAGAATAAATTAGTTAGGATGAATCTAGAATAAGTTAGGATAAATCTAGAATAAGTTAGGATAAATCTAGAATAAGTTAGGATAAATCTAGAATAAGTTAGGATAAATCTAGAATAAATTAGGATAAATCTAGAATAAGTTAGGATAAATCGAGGATAAATTAGGATAAATTAAAACCTGCCTCACAGGGTCTTTCTATAGAGCTATCAAAGGCTGTGCTCCCAACATACTGGGCACTTTCCTCATATTTTCTTAGCGTCCTGGGCTGTAGGGATAACCTCCCTTTAAGGTCAGTAAAGGTTAACCCACGGTCTGCATTTGGACGCTCACAGGGTCCTGCATTTATGCCTCTGGGTCTTTGTGATGGGTAGATGTGGGAGGGGGGGAGAAGGGGAGGGGGAAGTCTTCCAAGATGATTAACACAGGCAGGATGGGGGAAGGGTTGGGAGGAGGGGGGCCGAACTCAGTGACAGCAAGTGGTCTCAGAGGGACAGGGAAGGAGTAAGCGCATCCATTTTCTGGCTTGGGCCAGCAGGGGGCAGCAGCGCACCAGCGAGCAGGGGCTGCAACCCCTCAGCCTTGGACGCCCCAGTTGCAAGAGAGAGAAAATCCCTGCAAATACTCAGAAATCCTGCCTGTCCCGGGGGAAGCAGGGGCCCAAGGCTCTGTGACTTGAGCAGAATCACACGGTTAATGCAGAACAGCGACCCGTCTCCCAGGTCAATGCTGTCCCTTTCACCATTTGATGAGGATCATCATAATAACAATTTTAATAGAATATAATCTTTCTTCATGTTCCTACCCAATATCAAATGAGGGGACTGGACCAAATAACAACCACCACCGCCACCACATCTAGCATTTTTAAAAGAAATTTTTAAGGTTCTCACTTTATTCTCACAACAAACCTGGAGAAGTCCTTGCTACTATTTATTATTCCCATTGTACAGATGAGAAGACTGAGGCAGAAATGAAATGGCACATGCAAGGTCACACAGCTTGTTTGTATCTAAGGTAGGGTTTGATCTGACGTCATTGGATGATATTTTTTTTTCTACTTTGTTTTTGGAAGCAATCAGGATTAAGTGACTTGCCAAGGATCACAGGGCTGGTAAGAATCTGATTTGAACTCAGGTTCCTGACTCCAGGTTGGTAGCACCATCTTTTTTCCTGAGGCAGTTGGGGTTAAGTGACTTGCCCAGGGTCACACAGCTAGGAAGTGTTAAGTGTCTGAGACCAGATTTGAACTCAGGTCCTCCTAACTTCAGGGCTGGTGCTCTATCCACTGCGCGACCTAGCTGCCCCTCCAGCCACTGTCTTAATGGATATTTCTTTATAACATCCATTATATATATAAGTATACATATAATCTATATGTATATATATTATATAGATGTATGTGTGTATATATATACATAGATTATCTATATATGTTATATTATAGATGTCTATATTATATAGATGTGTCTGTGTATGTATATATAATCTATGTATATGTTATATTATAGATGTCTATATTATATAGATGTATCTGTGTATGTATATAGAGATTATCTATGTATATGTTATATTATAGATGTCTATATTATATAGATGTATATATGTATGTATACATAGATTATCTATGTATATGTTATATAAATTATAGATGTCTATATTATATAGATGTATCTGTGTATGTATACATAGATTGTCTATGCATATATTATATATATTTATTACATATATAAGTATTAAGAGTAGGGTGGTTTCTGGGCTGGCTTTCGAAGTTATTCCCTCAGCATGGGGCAGTGGAAAGATACCAGATCTGGGCTCAGAACTCCGGGGTCCTAATTATGATTTGTGCAGCATGAGGACGATTCAGGCCGTCTCTCTGGGTCTCAGCTCCTTCATCTGTAGAAAGAAAGCCTGGGAATCCGAGGGGATCCCTTCCCTGGGGAGATGGAAGCGCACAGTCCGGCCCCAGAAGAGCCTGGCTTGGGAGGCCCTGACCCCCCTTCTCGGCCATCTCTTTCAGCTGGGATCCCAGGATGCTTTGTTCTCCTGTTCATTTTTCAGGTAGAGAACCGCAGTTCCCACCACAAGGCGGGCTCTTTGGATCCCTGAGCCCGAGCAAGTGCAGCCCACTGAGCCCACATTGTCTCTCTGGGGAAATGATTGACTTTTTCTAACTGGGGGTGGGCAGAAGCCCCCCGCTCATGCCATCCATCCTCCCTGTGTGGCAGAAGCCCCCCATTCTGAATTACTCCCATAACCCCAAACCTGTTGACGGGGCCGTTTCATTCACTCCATTAACCTCTTCCCCCACCTTCTTTAGTGTCCCCAGCTGGTTCTTCAAGTTAACCAGTAACTGGACTTTTTGTTGCCCCCTTTCTGTGATGCGGGGGCCTGCGGGGACCCCCTCCTCTTGCTCCTCTCAGAGGGAGCAAGGTGCTTTGTTGTGCCTGGTCCAGCCGAGGGTCCCCCAGAGTCCTTTCATGTTCATTTGTGTCTGAGAGGACTTTAAGCGGCCCCCTCCCCGCCTCCATTTGCCCGCTGCCTCTTCTCCCGCCCTCCCTCCCAGCTGATGGCCAGCCCCACTACCCCCCCCATGCTCATCCCTGACAATGAAAAGGGTCTCCAAGCAGTAAATCGGAGGAGGCGTTTGAGCCGGCCCTTTGAAAGCGGAGCACAAGGCTGACTCGGTTTGGTTATTAGCCTTCCTCCGGCTGCCATTACATAGGTTCTCCCCAGAAGCCTGAAAAGGAAATGGAGAAAGGGAAGGGGCTGGAACCCCGCAAGCCCAGAGAATCAGTGGCCATAAAAAGAATGGCAATAAACGCCCAAGGAAAGTCCTCCGGCGGGCTGACCTTTACAAGTTCCGTCAGATGTGCCCGGCCGGGCCAGGGCCCCGCCAGCCTTGGGGAGACCCAGAGCTCGAGCATCGGGAGAGGGCCCTTGGGCCAGAACGTCGGGGGAGAAATCTCTCCGGACCGCTCTCGTTGGCGCGTTCGTTTGACAGCTTGTTAACAGTTCGTTAGGAGCATTGGAAAGTGGGACAAAAACAAAAGCGGGTCGTGGGGGGAGTGGAGGGGGACCTTGTCCTGAGCCTTTCCTCTCTGGTCAGAGACGTGGGAAATGACCGAATGGATGCTTTCAAACTAGGCGAGAGAAAGCACAAAATGAAGGCAGTGGGTGAGACCTGCAGGATTATTATCTGTCAGATCCCTTCGTTTGTCAAATTGAGACCCGCCGGGGAGAGTCACTTTCTCTAGCTCCCAGACATGAAGGACGAGGATTAAGATTTGAACCTTGAAATGTAGTGAGTGCTTTTGGTACTAAAAGCCTGGTGGGTAGAGGGCTAGACTGGGAGAAAGGAGGACTAAACTTCATGAGTTCAAATCTGACCTCAGACATTTTCTAGATGGGTGTCCCTGAGTAACTCGCTCAGCCCTGTTTGCCTCAGTTTCCCCATCTGTAAAATGAGCTGGAGAAGGAAATGGCAAAACCCCTCCAGTATCTTTCCCAAGAAAATCTCCAAATGGATCACAAAGAACCAAATACGACTGAACAAAAACTGGGTACTAAACCAGGCTCCTTTTTTCCCATCACAAACTTAGTTTTTTTTTTTAGTTATTTCCCAAACCCATGAACCAGCAATCTATAACTGAACCAAGTACAGGAGGAGAAGGAGGAAATAAATCATCCTTGAAGACTGGCTCAAAGGCCTCTGAGAGCCAGTGGAGCCGAATGTACCATTTTCTACGGTTTGGGTTGTTTCATTGGGCCCCCAGAGACCTTGAATGTTATCTTCACACAGGTTTCTAACCACAGCTACTCAAATACTCATATTTTTAAAATGTTGGTTTTAGGTGACTTTCTATCATTAAGCTGAATTCAACAAATCTTATTTAAGAAATAAGACACTATTGGACTTCCTGCCATCTAGGGGAGGGGTGGGGACGGGGGGGATGTTGAAAAATTACCTGCGTATATGTTTTGCAAATAAAAAGCTTTAATAAAAAAAAGCGAGAGACAAGAAAGTGTGTGTAACTGCTAACCCTGGAGATTCAAGAATTCTCTGTGTGTTTGTGTGTGTGTTTGTCTCTGTCTCTGTCTCTCTGTCTTTCTGTCTCTTTGTCTCTCTATCTGTCTCTCCTCCTTCCATGTATATCCATATATGTGTGAATTATATATGCTTTTGTATGTATACATATACCTATACATACATGTGTATATACACAATGCATATACATACACATCCCCCAATCATATGAAAGGACTTGCATTGGAATAGGAATATAATTTGAAGTTTGAGTCCTGTTTTTGGTGCAAAATGAACAAAAATATATTCAACATCTTTTGGGTCCTAGGGATTAGGAATGCAAAGAGTAAGAAAATGAAATAGGCCTGACTCTCAGGGAATTTAAAATTCCAACCTAATTACCCAGAAAATTTATGTTGAATATATAGTTAGGACAGCAGTCAATCAACAAGCATTTATTAAACACCTATTACTTGTCAGTCATTCTGCTAGGTGCCAGGGATACAAAGAGAAGAGCAGGTTCTACCCTCAAGGAGATTGCATTATGTAGGAGGAGACAAAATGTAACTATTGATATCAATAAAGATATATATATATATATACATATATAGCTATAAATAAATAGGTGTATTTCTATAATGACACAAATATATTGTATATACAGATATATCTTTTTATTTATGAACATATATTTACTAATAATATAAATGGAGATTAAATATGGAAACATAATATGGAGATGGAGATAATATAAATTTATATTTCTTTGACATAAATATATAGATATAGATAAGTGTAATATATAGATATATCTATTATCAGATATATCTAATATGTTATCTAATACATAATATTTGTATATTATATTATCTGATATATTAGATATCTCTAATATATATTTATATAGATATATGTTGATTTATGTATTATATATTGACATATACTTTATTATGATAATGAATATAAACTTAATGATGCACAATTGATTAGCTATTTGATTCAATTAATTAGATGGCTATAATTTATGCTAATTAAATTAATTTGCAGTCTATTATATGATTGATTAGAATATCAATATAATTAATTATATCATTATTAACATGCACATGTGTTTAATAAATAGATTATAATATAATTGGTTAATATAGAATATATTATGGTAGTTAATATGTAGCATATGATAATTATATAAAACATATCTATGTAAATAGATATTGATATATTTATGTTATATATTTCTATAAAAACAAAGATAGGGTAATTGGAAAATGAGGAAAGGGGGTCTGTAAAGGCCCTGTATATAAAATAGTGGTTGAGCTGAGCTTTATAGGAGACCAGGGACTCTGGGGTGCATCTCAGCATGAGGATTACCTGATACAAAAATGGGGATATGGAAGAGGAAAGGTCAAAAATATAAAGAAGTCCAGTTAACTGTATTATTGCATGTGTAAAAGGAAGGAGTATATAAAAAAGCTGGAAAGATCAGCTTGTGAATGCTTTAAATGTCATAGTTATTAGTTAGTCTTAGAAGTAATGGGGAGCCAGAGAGTATAAAGAGTAGGAGAGTGACCAGGTCACATCTGGACATTAGGAACTTGGAGGATTGCACCCCTCAAATGGGTTGGTAAGGGGGGAAATAGATTGTAAACACCAGAGCGGATCAATCATCACAAGAATTAAGCCCTGTGTATATTGCTGATTTAAGAGGGTTGGGGGGAAGACCTAAAGCCCTTCTCAGAAATCTTGCCTGGGAAGCTTCTCAGTTCTGTCACCAGGTATGGGAAGATGCTCCAGCCACAGGCCTGGCTGAACTTTGCCTCTGAAGACTCCACAGCCATCTCAGGGTACCCATTAACCTTTTTCACCATATTTAATTCTGATAGAGAGATTGCATCTCCATGAATTGGGTCCAATCTTTTAATGCTGTTTTCTGGGGGAAATCTATCAACAGAAGATGGGGCTTGGTTTTTTGTTTTTGTTTTTGTTTTTTAAGAAAAAAAATCTCAGAATTGTGAGATTCTGAGTCACTATGGTCTCTAAGGCCAAAGGAGTCCACTGGATGGATTCAAGTCAACTAGCCAATGTAACCACTGGAAGGAGCAAAGAGGCAGCGTTGCTCTGTAGGAAGAACTGAATTTTTAGAAGCAGAAGCCCTGGGTCCAGAATCATCCTTCTCCTTATATTCTTTATCAAGCCACTTACCCTCAATAGGTCTTTTTTCATTTCCGAAATGACCCCAAAGGTACCTTCCAACTCTAAATGACACTTGGATAGATTGTAAAGTCTTCTGGCTTTATAATTATATCCTATATAATCATGTGTAATCATTATATTATAATAATTTATCATTATATTATAATTATAATAATTTATCATTATATGTAGACTTGGGGAAATTCCCTTCATTTTCCTCCTGTAGAATGAAAATATAATACTAAAAATTCTCTGAAGTCCTTTCCACATATTGGCAAAAGTCATATTCCTACAGTTCAGATCAGACTCATCATTCCTCTGCTCAAAGAGCTATCAGGGCTCCCTATTATCTCTACAAGCAAGTACATACTCTTCTGTTTGCCTTGTGAAATCCTTTATAATCTAACTTTAATCTCCCCGTTTCAGGATTATTCCCTATTAGTTATCCCTTCCATATTGTGGTGATTAAGGACACAGTACCCTGCAATCTGGAGAATCCATATAAATTTTTTTTGGTCCTTCCTTCACAGCAGAAAAATCTGACTCATCATTGTATTAAAAAGACAAAATGGGTTGATATTATGCAATACTATGCATATATTTTATGCATTTCTGGGTTTCTAGATCTTTTCTGTGTTGTTTTCCAGCTTTCTCAGGTCATCTACAACTTGGTCAAAACTCCCGTAAAACTTGAATTTCTTATGCTGACCATGATAAATCATGATGGGGAAAATCACAATGTGGAAGGGATAACGGTACTCCCTTTTACCCATGTTCCCGCTAAGCAAAAGTACCTGCAATCCTTCCCATTCTCCTTCTCCATCTTTGCCTCTTAGAATCCCTCAGTTCAATGTCCTTTTGTACTTTGAAGGCCTTAGAGACCAGAGTGACTCAGAATCTCACAATTTGAAGTACTTATATATTCCTACATAACTCCTTCCTGACTTCCCCCAAATGCCAGTGATCTCCCCAAAGTGATTTTGTAATTTATTTTTTATATTTTTATTGCATTATATACATACTATTTCTCCTGATAGGATATATACTTCAGGAGGGAAGGAATTGTTTCTGTCTTTGTATCCCCAGGGTTTAATGAAATACTTGATGAAATTATTAATGAAATAATGGAAATTCAATAAATGCTTGTCAGTGGATTAATTCCAACTCTGACATACTCAGATTCTAGGATAATGTAGGTGCTATTGGCAGTGAAGAGGTGCAGTGGATAGAGCACTGAATTTGGAATCAGAAAAACTTCCTGAGTTCAAATCCAGCCTCAGACCCTTTCTAGCTGTGTGACTCTAAGCAGGTCACTTAACCTGCATGACTCAGTTTCCCCATCTGTAAAATGAACTGGGGAAGGAAAGGGCAAACCACTCCAGTATCTTTGCCAAGAAAACTCCAAATGGGGTCACAAAGAGTTGGAAGCAACTGAATGACCTACATACATATGTATTTGGACATGGCCAATGTGGGAAATTATTTTATTTGACTACGTATTAATTATGAAAATTTTGTTTTTCTTTCTTTTCTCCCTCAAGGGTGGAGAGAGAGTGGGAAAAGAATAAAATAGATTTTTGTTCACTGAAAAATAAAATAAGATTTAAAAATAAAATTAAATGGTGTGGGCTGGGCGGTATAATAGATAACCTGTAAGATTCTTATATGGACCTTAGTTTCTTGGTGGAGTTTGGGGGTGGAGGAAAACCATGATTTATTATTTTAGAGAAGATTATGTAAATTAAAAATATTAACTTTTACTACAGCCTTGTAAACTTCAACTTTAAAGGTCAGCTACAAAGTATGGTCTTCCCACATATCCTACATGCTTATTCTAGAGACCACAGGCTTAAGAGAAAAATACCTGGATGAAGGGAGCTCAGTAAAGATGCATAGTAATTGCCAGTAGCAGAAGCTTTTTTTTTAATCTCATGAAATTTTTTTTTTGAGATTGGGAATTTTTTTTCAAAATGTTCATGAAATTAAAGGCCTCCAGTTTGACACCAGTCTAGACGTCCTCTGTAAAGTTCTTTCCTGCTCTAACCTATGAACTTTCTATGAAGTTTTTTCTCTTTGTGGAATTATTAAATAATTTTAAAGATTTTTCTTGGGGGATAAGGGCACTGACAAGAAATGGAACCTTTGTATCTCTCCAAACTTACTTTAAACCTTGCACTTATTAAATACTTAATTATGCTTGTTGAATTGGTTTGGATTGGATTTTTATAGCACATTACGGTTTATAAAGGGCTTTCACCTGGTTTATTAAGTTTATTAGATATATTGTACAAGGATCATCTTTTCCATTTTAAAGATGAAGAAATGGAGGTTCAACAAAGGTACAATGAGTTCCCCAGAGGGTTACACAGTTCATAAATATCATAGCCAGTATTCAAATCCAATTCTCCTGTCATTGAGGACATTTTAAAAAAATTTGTTGGTAAGAATAAATAAATACTTAGGGCCTTACATGGTACCCAATTCCCAGAGTTGTTATGAAGCTCCTATGAAATGATGGATGCAAAGCACTTTGAAGACTTTTAGCACATTGTATAAATATCAGTAATTTTTATCATTATTTTTTATTATTTCGGAGGAGAGAAGTTTAGAGACTTTTTAAAAGATATGATAAAAAGGATGCTTACAAGATTAGTTTATTCTTGGTCCCAAAGATCAATGGTAGTTTCTAGATTAGAAAACTTTCAATTGTTTATAATAGGGTTTTTTTGTGGGAGGGGTAGAGGAAGGAGGAGAAAGAAAAGAAGTAATAACAAGAAAGGAGGTAATAGAGAGGAGGAAAAATACTGATCAGAGGAGAAATAAGAGAGGAAACTAAAATTTACTGAATGCTTACTATGTCCCAGACCCCATGTTAAGCACTTTATAATTTTCATTTGTTCTTACAACAACCTTGTCAAGCAGGATATGATCTTGATTTGATAGCTAAGAAAACTGAGGTAGATAGAAGTTAAATTAGTTGCCCAGTGTTACACAGCTACTAAATGTCTGAACTCAGGTCTTCTTAATTTTTTTTTTTAGTCAATCAGGGTTAAGTGACTTGCCCAGGATTACACAGCTAGCAAGCATCTGAGGTTAGATTTGAACTCAGATCTTCCTGACTCCAGAGCTGGCATTCTATCCACTGGGCCACCCAGCTACCCCCAAATTCAGGTCTTCCTGACTCTATGTCCAGCTCTATGTATGAGACATCATTCAATTTCTAAGTGGGAAAATCCTTGGAAGGTTATCACCCACAGTGATTAAAGTTTGAAGTAAAACTTCAAAAGTAAAGTAAAAACTGGAAAATTAAATGATTGCTAAGAAAAAGAGAGTTATAGAAGTGAAGAATCGGATTGTTAAACATTTCTAATACCTATTCAAATTGGTGGCCATATCCTTGATTTGTTACAAATAGATGAGAGTCAATTGACTTAAAATTGCATTTCCAATCTGAAAGGCAAGTATAAATAGAGAAAAGAAAACAATGACATTGACATTTCATTAAGGATGAAAGTTGGGGACTATCAATAATAGAATGTAAGCTCCTTGAGGGTAAGAATTCTTTCATTTTTTCTTCTTATATTTCCGATGACTAGCATTGTTACTACTAAGTAGGCACAATAAATACATACTGATTTTTTGAATGATTTTTGTTTAATTTATTTAATACTATTCTTAGTATGAATAAAGCAAAGTTACAACTAAGGTGGAGCCATTAGGGCTCTGTCCAATGGCACTGACAGTTAGTGGGTGCAAAAAATGGAGCACGTGCATTCTTTAATAGTAAGGAAATTGCTATAGTATAGTCCCATCTCTTGCTCAAAGGATATTATCTTAATTACTTCTCGAATTATTTTCACTTGATGAATCACATAGTTCATTTGAGAGTCCAATTTGTGCTGCTTCCCTTGGATGGCCAACTGGCTATTTCTGGCTGGGGAATAAGACATTCTGACTGTAATATTCATTTTTTAATGAATGAATATTATAAATATAGTCATGTAAAGATTCACTGTCTTGGTGATGTTGCATTGCTCCATGCAATTTTTCATGGTGAAACAGTTCTCTGAGTGTTGAAAATCTGCTGTTCACACCATTTTGATTTTTAATTTGACAAAATGGCAATCTCATACAATAAAAATATACATATATATATATATATACTAGATGAATTTAGCAGGGTTTATACTTTTCAACTGAAAAAGATCAACAGTGAGACATTATAAAAATCTGTATTTAGTTCTTTGTTGGAAGCTTTTTGGGGGGGATTTGTTTTCTAAAATTATTAAACTGTCTAAAAAAACCTAAGTTTTCAAAAATGCAATATTCATTCAGAGGACTTAGGGCTCTGACCCAAATTGAATACTATCTTCTCTGTTATGGAGTGTAGAGCTTATCTGTGAGCAGCGTGATAATGCCAGGAGATGATTAACAGCTTATGACATGGATGGGAGGATGACCGTGACTTTATTTAGCCCGGGATCATTTTTTTTTTAATTGGCAGCAGATTTGTTCCTGATACTCAGCAGGATTCAGAATGCCTGAAATGGCTGAGCAACTGTGGTACACGAATGCCCTGGAATATTATTATTCAAGAAGAAATGACGATTATGAAGACTTCTGAAAATTTCATATTAATGAATGCAGAGAACTAAAAAACCAGTGACTACAACAACACAAATTAAAAGATCACTGAATGGAAGCCAAACTTGGAGAAATTGAAAAACCAGTCATGGTCCCTGAGGACAGAAAATAAAAGATCCTGCCCACCTTCCCATAGAGACAGAGGCTAATGAGTACAGACTGTTCGGTATATTGCCAGATACAGTCCAGTAATGAATATTTTTGCTTACCTATTTTCATGGTTATAAAATAGGGTTGAATTTGAAGGAAAATGAAGAATATTTCCAGAAGCTATTGTAATGTAAAAATAAAAAGCGTCAGTAAAACTTTAAAAAAATGCTAAATGCTCTTATGTTAATACTATAGAGGAAATGGAAATCCCAAAATATAAACCAGAAGCTTTGTTCAGGAAGAGACAATATTTAGTTCCCAACGCTTATGATAAAGTGATTTTTCAAAAACTGGGAACTGCAAAAGATGAATTGGAGAAATTGAAAACAGAAGAAAACCATAGATATTCTCAATTATATTTTGTCAATGCCAAAATTAAAATTGTTTTTAAGCAAATGTCAAATGTCCAGAATGGATCACACTGTTTATTTTCTATGCACCACTAATGGTACTTTTGGATAATGCATTTTAATGGTGTATTTGGTGGTCTTTTTGGATTTGGTCATCCACTCTATGTGATATAACAATAAGCCTTGCAATCTTGATACTGTAAAATATACCTCCTTATGTGTATGGTATTCTTAACTTAAGGATCCCAAAGAGTAATTTTTAAAATTTCTATTAAAGATGAGATTTTAAGATTTCTTTTTTGCGCCTTTTCCTTTTTTCTTAAGCTAACAAAATTAGGATGATCATAGTGAAAGGGGGATGAGGAAGTCAACTGGTATTCTTAACCAATCCATCATTAAGCATTTATTATGTGCTTACTGTGTGCCAGGGATCATGCTAAATTCTGGAAACACATTCTAATGGGGGAGACAACTTAGTTATAAATAGACTTATAACAGATACAAATGGAATAGATGGAAGGCAGTCTTAGTGGGAATGGTTCTAGCAGTGGAGGGATGGAATAGGGTCTTTCTATAGAAGGTGATCTTCTCAGTTGAGTTCTGAGTTGAGTCTTGATGAACTCAAGGGATTCTAAGAAATGAAGGTGAACAGGAGGAATATTTCCAGGCATGGGGAACAGACAGTACAAAAAACATTGAAAGTGTCTTGTCCAAAGAAAGTCACCTATGTCAATATAGCTGGATCATAAAGCATGCAAAGGTAACTTTGGCAGAATTCAAACCCAGAACTTCTTGAGTCTAAGTCCAATATTCTATCTACTAAAACTGTTGATGATGAATGATGCATGGATCATGATCAATACATAAGTATTTAAGCCAAAGTTACTTAAGGACTGTGAGCTCCTGGGAAAATCACTTAAGTCACTCTGTAAACCTCAGTTTCAGTAGCTCTAAAATGGGGATGATAAGAGTACCTACCTTGGTGGTGGTGGGGAGTGGGGTGGGTAGGTTGTGAGGCTCAAATGAGATAAGTAAAACATTTCATATAAAACATTCTTGGAAGATCATAGTGACTGCTCCCTGGTGCAAATTTATATTAGAGACAGTGGCAGCTGTAAAAAATTCACATTTTCCCCCCAAAACAGAAGACCACTGGGCCTTACTCTCTGGCCCATCTCTGTACCTCCGGGCCTGTTGGAGCCTTTCTATCTGACCTGTAGCTGAGCCCTCTCATATATGTTGTCCCCCCTCATTAAAATGTGAATTCTTTAAGAGTTGAGATATTCATATAGGCACTGTATTCCTGTTTTACACGTACAGAAACAGAGTCTCAGAGGAGTTAAGGGATTTGTCTATGGTGATATGACTAGTGAGGGAAATTTGAATTCAAGTCTTCTGGATTCCAAATTAACATTCTGGCCACTTTTCCTTCTCTTAGTATTAATAGTTGCCAGTGAGAGATAGGGAACCCATTGACCTGTTTTCTGAGACCCTTGTTAGAATACTCGATTCCCTACTCCCCAGCTCCCAAATTTGTAAGAGTTATATGATAAACCCTACTTTGCTTTCCAATAAACTTAAATTTTATTAAACCTTGGTGTGACATTGAAACATTAGGAAACAGGTCTGTCTGCAAAATTTCCAAATTGTTATTGGGACTTTCTCCCCATACACCAAAAAATAAAGGATATTAACTGCATTTGTGTTCATTATTATCTAGTTAAAAAGAAAAATTACATTAGGAAGCTATGGTTCTCTTCCTTCCTGGTTATACCCTCAATAAGTTCCTCCCTAGTTCAGCCCAATCTCAAGAAATCTGTACAAGCTCTTGGTGGCCCAGGATCTTCACCCATGGGGCCCAAATCTTATGGGATCCAATCTACCTCCCTACCTTCAGTGCCCTAAGGTCTACCCTCCACCAACTATGTTTGTTCTTTTTTCATTTTTTCCAGAAGCATGCAGAATACTTTCTCACACAGGCAAATTTTTTTTAAATGGGCCAGCTGGAGAATGTGCTAACAATTCTAATTCTCTGGCTTCACTTGTAAAAGTATTCGTGAGTTTATTTGTCCATTTACCACTTATGTATTTAATTGCTGGGAAGATAACCTTAAAAAGGCAAAATGACAAATGAAGCAAAAAGATTTCCCTGCTAAGTAGTTCCTAGAAGCAGAAAGGAAGAGATTTATTCCTGCAATTTAATTATCTTTTTTTTTCTTTTAAAGCATTTTATTTTTAAAAGTTAGTTGTTTTTCTTTTTCAAATTAATAAGCATTTTAAATTAATCTGAACCTCCCACTCTTCTCTCTCCATTGAACAAATTCTTTTTCAAAAGTGAAATCTCGCTATATAGCAGCATAGTCTGGCAAAACATTTCCACATTAGCCAGGTCCAAAAAATGTCTGTCTCTTTCTGGATCTTCAATCCATCACTCTCTGCGGGTGGGGGATAAAAAGGGAGGTAAGGAAGTAGGGAATAGCATGTTTCATTCTATATTTCCGACCCTTGATTCATCATTGTATTGATCAGAATTCTAAAGTCTTTCAGAGCTGTTTTTCTCTCTAATGCCATTTTCATTGTTTTAATTTTTCTCTTGGCTCTGCTCAATTCATTCTGATTAATTTCATAAATGGCTTCCCAGTAATCTCTTAAATTGTGGATTTTATCATTTTGATGGCTCAACAATATTGCATTACATTCATACACAACAATCTATTTAGTCATGAAGACAGTCCCTTAGTTTCCAAATTGGGACTATCACGACAAAAGCAGTTATAGATATTTTTATTCATGGAGTCCTTTTTTTTCTTTGATTTTTCAGGGGGTGTCAGCTTAGTGGTATAGTTGGGGCAAGGGGCAGTGAGGTGGTGCAGTGGTTAGAGTTGGATGTCCGCTGAAACTGTAGGCAGGAAGACTCATCATCCTGAGTTCAAATATGGCCTCGGACACTCCCTAAAAAATCACTCCACTATCTTTGCCAAGAAAACCCCAAATGAGATCTAAATTAGCTGTGTCACCCCAGACAAGTCACTTAATCTTATTTGCCTTAGTTCCTTCATCTGTAAAATGAGCTGGGAAAGGAAATGGCAAACCACTCTAGTATTTTTGCTAAAAAAAAATAATTCTCAAATAAGATGATAAACAGTAGGACATGAATAAAACAATTCAGCAAAAGCAAAAGCCAGGTCAAAAAGTACATAATTTGGTGACTTTCTGGGCATCCTCCAGAATGCTTAGAAACTAACTTTGCCTTCAAAATTCAATTTGGGGATTGTGTGTTTTTTTTCAAAGACTATTCAGAGGGCCCAAATTGCTAGTTAGGGTATTTTATATTATTATTTTTGACTCCTTTGAATCCTTTACAACTTAATCAATGAATAGTCAGAAAAAATAATTCATATGATCCCTTTGAATCTTTTACACTTTCGTCAATGAGTAGTCAGAAAAAAAATAATTTAAACAATTCCATATTCTATAGCCATGACTGAGAAGGCCTTACCCCTCCAAATCTGGCCTTCAGGAAGACTGAAAGGTAGGGTAAGTCCCCTGTGATGCTTCCTTTTTCCTGCTTTCCTGCTCCATCGAGCTCTACAATGGGGCTGCCATCCCATTTTAATGCACTTTGCATTTGTTTCAAGATGATTTGGGCACTGACATTTTGCAAGCATCCTTTTCTTCCCAGCTCCCTCCTCCTCCTGTTTTGCTCACAATCGGGGATGCTTACAGCCATCATAAGGTGCAATTAGCACCACAGCTCTGGCAGATAATGAGAGGCTCCTTGTAAATGTACTAAAGAGAACAAATAGCATTTCAGGCTGGATTTAATCCCAAATACCTGAGGCATTGTGGTAAGGAGGTACAGAAAGCCAGGAGAGTCACTATGGTGCCTGAAAAAGAGAAAGGGATTTGTGATCCGTCATCCCTGAGCACATCATCTCAATGGGTCCCAATTTTCTATGAGTAAAATGAGGAGATTGGACTAAGCAATATCTAATGTTCCCTCCAGCTTCTTGGGACCCAAGCAAACTAACTTTCCCATGAGCAAATGAGTAGGAGGAATTAAAACCAAACTGGTCTCTAGGATCACATGTCCATCAGGACTGTGCAATGGGAATCAGTTCTGGAAATTCAGAATTGAAAAGCAGCCACTTTCTAATAATTGAGGTTTGAGATCCAGGACTATTTCTGTATGACTCTGGGGAAATCACTTGCTTCTCAACACCCCAGACAATGCTAAGGGTATAAATTAGAGAGTTGTTGTTAATCTGCATTGATGGAGGGAACTTCCATGCCAGGAGTTCTCAACCCAGATTAAATCATAGGGCTGGACAAAAAAAAAATCAGAGCTAAATAGAGTTATGCGTGAGGATGTGTGTTTAAGGGAAGTCTTTGGGTTTCCTGTTTTGTTCTAGTTGTTCTTGTTGTCTAAAGATGGGTTGGAAAAAATTTAGTTGGTGTCCTCCAACTCTTCATGATCCCATTTGGGGTTCTCTTGGCAAGAATGCTGGGGTGGTTGGCCATTTCTTTCTCCAGCTCATTTTACAAATGAGGAAACTGAGGCAAACAGGATTAAGTGACTTGTCCAGGGTCATACAGCTAGTAAATATCCTAGGCTGAATTTGAATTCAGATCCAGCACTCTATCCACTTTGCCACCTAACTGTTCCAGGGAGAATTAGTGAACTGAATTACTAACAAAATAGCAGCTTAGTCCGCTGGATGGAGCCCTGGCTTCTGGAATACCAGACCTGGTCTTGAGTGGGTCACTAGCGACTGTAATTGGGCAATCTCCCCTAAGCAGTCCAGCTAATTCCCTGATTCAGGGTCACATATTCAGAGCTGGAAAAGATCTTAGTGGTAATCTAGTCCAGAGATGGCAAACCCTGGCTGCATCAGAGGCAACATCTGGATAGAGGTAGGAGTCTGAACCAGATTAAAATGTAATTGGGATATATTGAATAAAATAAATAAAAACACAGTAAAACACAGATCTAGTCCTATCCCTTCATTTATTATAAAACTGAGTGAGATCATATCTGCAAACTGCCTTGTATCAATGTTTCTTCTCTTTCTCCTCCTGCCTTGTATCAGTGCTTCTTCTTCCTTCTTCTTCTTCTTTCTTTTTTCTTCTTTCTCCTTCCTTTTCTTCTTCTTCTTCCTTTTCCTCTTCTTCCTTTTCTTCTCTTTTTCTTCTTCTTCCTTCTTCCTCTTCTTTCTTTTCTTCTTCCTTTTCTTCTTCTTCTTCCTCCTCCTCCTCTTCCTCTTCTTCCTCTTCCTCCTCCTCCTCCTTCTCTTCTTCTTCTTCTCTGCTCATTCTTCCTTTTACTATAGCACTTTAAGTCTTACAAAGCACTTTATATGTTTTAGCTCGTTTCATTCTCACAGCAACTGTTTGACAAAGAAACTGAGGCTAATTCAGGTTAAGTGACTTGCTCAAGCTAAAGAGTGGTAGGGAGAATTTGAACTCACAGCTTCCTGATTCCAAATCTGATGCTCTATCCACTACACCACCTAACTTCTTCAAATCAAATGTATTAAATAATATATTTATATTTAACATAATAAAACTTATATAAACAGCTTTGCAGAGTTTGAAGTGCTTTAGCAATGTCAATACTTATCATTATTGCTGTCTTGTCACCATTATTATCATTGGGGAGAATTGTCTCAGGTGTCCGATTCATGGTTCTGACCATAACCCAGAGAGTTTATTACTGACAGCTAGAGGTGGATTCTCTGGGGACTCCGAAAGCAGCCTCAAGACTGCCCCTTTCCCTCCAGCCCTGCTCATAGAATCCCTGTGTGTCCCCAAAGTGAAATAATCATCATCAACAAAGCTATGGGCCCTGAGGGAAGAGGAAAAACAACAGTCCAGAGCCATGCAAGAGTCAGCAAGGCTGGCAGGTCAAAGAAGTCCTGCTGGGCAAAAAGAGCTTACTCAGACTTGTGCTCAATGAATTGGTCCTGCCCACCTGATCTCTGCATCCTCCTGCACTGGCAAGTGGCTGGGTCAAGCAGGAACAGTGGGAAACTGGAGCCCTCTCCCAGCATCCTCCTGATCTCTTATTCTACCTGAGCCAGGAGTAAGGTACACAAGGTGGAAGTTCTACATGCAAGCACCTAGGAAAGTGCCATAAAACATGCTTTTCTACATAGTTTTTTTTTTTTACAAATTTTCATTTATTCACTGCCAGAAAATTCCATTCTCCAGAGCGTGTATGTATAAATTTTGTCCTAAGCCAGGAAAGAGGGGAAGCATGGGAGGGTGAATGAAAGGCTAGCTCTGGATGGTCAAGTCCTGGTTTTAACCCACACTTCCCATGGGCAGCTTACTCCTTAACCCTTCAGTGTACTCTCCAGGGTTACAAATCATGGTCACGTTGCCAATCTGGATCAATAGAGGGAATTTCCACCCGAGGAGTTTCCTGCACTTTTAGAATTAAGAGTCCAGAACAAAATATAAAAGCACAGAAAAACTCTTGCTTTTTGTGGGCTCAGTTTTAATTGCTGGAGAAGGCAGATGAAACAAAGGGGCCAGTTGTTCTATACCTCAGTTTATGCTTTAAGGAAACTTCAGACAATGGGTCAGGATTAAGCCAATTCCTCCAGCGGGACAACAGAATGGGCAAAATCGATGAGTCTTGATTCCTGCTTTTCTTGCCCGGACATCAAGCACAGATGTCCTGCCATGGAGCATCAAGTGCAGAGAAATCATCATTTATTAATTATATTTTCCAGATGGAATGGTAGCCTTCAAATGAACACCCAAGTTGCTGAGATGCTAAAGTATGTGACAACTGACCCTAGCACAGACTCCTGTAATCAGTCCTAGAAACAAGGCTGGCAGTGTCAGGTCAAGCTGTTCCCTCTCCTGAGTGTCTTTTTCAGTGTGTGGGAAGAAGGAAGATCTTTACTATAAATTACAGTCAGCCACACCAAAAAAAAAGTAATTTCCTTGAGCCCCATACCCATGGTGCCTAGGATTTAATTTCACTGATTCCAAGGAGTATCACATCAGCATCATGAGAGCATTTCAGCTGAATGGATGGACGGATGGATGGATGGATGGATGGATGGATGGATGGATGGATGGATGGATGGATGGACAAGCAGACGGATGGATTGATGGATGGATGGATGGATGGATGGATGGATGGATGGACAGATGGATGGACAGATGGACGGATGGATGGATGGATGGATGGATGGATGGATGGATGGATGGATGGCTATACACAAGAGTGATGTCTGATGCAGGCTCGATTCCTTTGTTCTACTCCAGAAATAACCCATGTGACAATGGACCTTTACATGTCTTTTGCCCACTTAAATTTTTCTTTCCCTGTTAATAAAACCAATCTCCTGCCTAGATTCAAATGTGTATTACTGTGTAAAGAGCTGAAAGCTTTTAGCTTAGAGTTTATCTGCCAGGAATACTCCTGAGCTCTGGTTATTAGTAATAATGATCATGTGATCCCAAAAGTTATAGAAAGTTAATGTGGAGTTTGGATGGATTTTTGTTGTTGTTGTTCATTTGCTCAGTGTGGAGATGATTTAATTCTCCAATTTGTCATGCTGTTATTATTATTTGTTCTTTTTTGTATGGTACTTATGGTGCCCACAGGAAGGAAAAGACTCCCTTATTAGATGTCATTTCAATTTTCACAGTGTGGATTTTTAACATCAGAAAGGGATTTTCTCACAATTAAAAAGTCAAATAAAGTGGAAGGGCTGGCAAGTTATTATAAAAGATGATTCTTTGAAGATGATTTGCTAAGGATTAATTGGGAGAAAAAGAAACAGGAGGCAGGTGCTCTGTATGTTTACAGGTTAAACATCCCATAAGTGACTTGAAATCCGTCTGCTTTGGCACAACCTGGAGGCAGGTAATTGGCAGAACATCCCGCCAATCCTTCTACTTCTTCCCTTTTCAAGCGACACTCACAACGGGCTAATTCTTACCCTTATGAGCACCACAGTAGGGATTCAGCATAATTTGCTGATATGATATCAAAAATAGCATTAAGGTAATTACATTTTGCACTTGTAATATTTCACAGGCAATAATCTGCTTGAAAATTGCACTTTTGGGGCAACCCAGTCATTTAAAACTTTTAAAAATAGAATGGCAATGAAGCTGCCTTACTTGATTTTTTTCAAAATTAAAAAAAAAAGTGTATTTAATTTATAAAAGCAATCATTAACCCAGTCATCTATTCCAGAGTTAGCGACCCTGAGTTACAATTATTAAATGTTTCTACCATGTACAGTTTCTTTTAATCATGCTATTTCTGAGAAATGATGAAAAAAAATATTTCTCTTTAAGGTATTAGTAAGGGGAAACTGCACTAGGAGGGAGTGGGCTATTGTAGAAATAGCACTTGCCAGGTCAGAGGTCCTGGGTTCCAATCCCATTGATGATGCTCACTACCATGGATAATTCACTTCCCTAGACCTCACTTTCCTCATCTGTGAAATGAAGTCACTACATGACTCTGGGGTCATTTCCTGTGATTTTTGCCATGGGTTTTAGCGCTTTTTTACTTTTACCACTGATTGGCTGAGTGTCTGTAAGCAAGATGCTTCATCTCTCTGAACTTCAGTTGCCATATTTACTTTCTTTAAGGCAGGAGACTGGACCAGATCTTTTGATGTCACATCTTGCTCTAGGATTGTAAAATCATAGATTTAGAGCTGGAAATGCTAAAGTCTCACTCCTTTATTTTATAGATAAGGAAAATGAGGTGCAGATTAAATAAATTGTCAAAGATTAGAGATGTTGGGATCAAAAGACCTGGATTGAAATCCCAGCTCTATCACTTATTCCTGGTATGGTCTTGAGTAAGTGACTTCCTTCCTGGACCTCATTTTCCCTCATCTGCAAAATAAAGCTAAGATTCTTACCAGCTCTAAATCTATGATTTGACAACTCTAAATCCTATGCATTGTCTATTTCTCTTTTGCTTAGAAATAGAGAGTTCACAGTGCGTCTGATTGTGATCATTTCCTTTTCACCACTTAAGATATTTTTGCATCACCTTTTGAATTGCTGTATGTGTAATCTGAATGAACAATGTAATAATGGCATAGTGAATAGTGCCAGGCTTGGAGTCAGAAAGACCTGAGGTCAGATATACCTCAGACGCTAGCTGTGTGACCCTGGGCAAGTCATGGAACCCTGTTTGCCTTGGTTTCCTTATCTGTAAAATGAACTGGAGAAGGAAATGACAAACTACTCCAGTATCTTTTCCATGAAAATCACAAAGAGTCAGACAGGACTAAAATATGACTCAATAACAAAATTTCATTATGTCCATTTCATATTTTTCTTTTCATTATATTCATTTCATTTCACAAGGTATGACTCAATTTAACAGAATTTTTTATAAACTAAGCCCCCTTTTCATTTGTGAGGATCCATCACAGTCCTCCTTGGCATTGCAGCTGTCTGAACATCCTTTTCTTCAGCTCTTTCACCAAATACACAGATGACTTTAAGCTAGGAACTTGACTTCTCTACTAACAACTTTTTTTGCTGAAGCAATCGGGGTTAAGTGACTTGCCCAGGGTCACACAGCTAGGAAGTGTTAAGTGTCTGGGGCTGGATTTGAACTCAGGTCCTCTTAACTTCAGGGCCGGTGCCATCTAGCTGCCCCACTACTATCAGCTTTCTTGTGTGCAAGTCCCTAATTGGGTGCCATTCTCTCCAACTATATAAATGAAAAGATTGGAGGAGATGATTTCTAAAATGAGATTGTTGGACTATTGAATTCAATTAGACAGACATTTAAGTTCCTACTATGTGAATGGCACTGTGCTTGACCATGGGAGTCCTCTGAGGTATTTTTGGATCCCTTTGTGGAATCCCTTCCAGGTCTCTTCTCTCCAACTTGATATTTAAAAACTTATAGGTTGAATCCCAGGGGTGACTCTTCCCAGGTTCAAAGACACTCTGTGGGTATACATTTCTAAAACTATAGCTCATGAGTTCCCATTAGTGAGCTTACTTTTAATAATCAGACAGTAGGCACAATTAACTCAAAGCAAAGATATTTACTAAAATAGCATGAGAACAGGAGCTATAAAATATTCCCCTTACACTAAGACTGGGTCAAGTCCCCCACAAATTCTCAAAGCATCTGTATAAGAAGAGGCCACAAAATTAAAATGTACTCATAATAAAGTCAACATGAAGGCAACACATTTCTGATTTTGTAGGACCCTACTATGCCCCCTCCCAAAGATCACCATGAGATACCACCCAGTAGAACCAACCAGGACAGCTGATGGAGACCCCTTTGCCCACTGGACCTTGCCCATTCAGATTGATCATAGCAGGGTCAGATTGAGAAAAGAAGAGATCAAGCATTTGTTAAGTGTCTTTTATATGCCAGAAACTTTGCTAAGCACTTTACAAATATTATTTCATCTGATCCTATTATGTAAGTGATTATTATAATCTCCATTTTTCAGTTGGAGAAATTGAGGCAGAGCTTAAATGACTTTCCAGGATCACACAACTAATAAATCTGAACTCAGATCTTCCTAACAACCAGTTTATCATTCTATCCATTGTCATATTACTGAAGACTTTTGTATTCTCTAATGCTCATATATAAAATGAAGAAGGTGGACTAGATCATCCCCAAGGTTCCTCCCTCTTAAAATTCTATTTACATGATAACTTAATTATATATTTAAAAGGAATAGCAAGTCGTGCATAATAGATTTGCACTTTCATGTGCAATCATCTTTTTTTGTTCCACTAAGTTATGGAAATGCTCATTTTATTTCATAAATTAAAGATAAAATAAATATTTCAGTTAAAAAATTCTATTACTATATGATGGGAGTTTTGTAAAAGGCTTTTTGGAAAGATCTCAACCATTGGATTTATCTAGGGAATATTGTGTCTTAAGACGACAGGATCATCCAGATGTATAAATAGGGGGTTTATTGCTGAGGCAGGTTTATTTCCTGCAATTATGCTCCATCCTTGCTTTCTCATCCATTAAGTGAATCCTCTAGATCCTCCATCCCCCAGAAAGATGGACTTCTGTTCTTTGCCACTTAAATAAGTTTGGATTGGGTGGAGATGAGTAACAGAACTTGCCGTTGTACTTGGAGAATGTGGATCCAATGGAGCTTAGAGCAAGGAGGTATGATGCATCTTAGATCTGTACACTGGGGTCTCAAGATCTCCTTTGTCCCTATCACTTTCTACTTTATCTCATTTCTTTGAGGTTTCCTTCCAGGAAGACCTTTTAGTCATCCTAAAGACCTGGAAGCAAAGTGGACGTCCATCCATTGGATTGTCTATAAATCTGCGAGGATAACTATGGCCCTCAGTTTCCTTATTACTAGGACAGAGATGGTCTCTACGATCCCTTCCAGCACTGGATCTGGTGATTTTTAGTACATACTATCAAATCAGTTCTGACAATGTCACTTGGGCGCTTATCACTTCTAATTTTAGCATTATTTCCATATTGTCATTGAACTATATTAAAAACCTTTTCACAGATGGACGAATGTTTGCTGTTATTTTCCGCTTAAAGGCAACATTGAAATTGACCTGAAAGAGGCAAGAACAGGCTTTCACCCACTAACACAACATGAAAGTTTTATCAGAATGGGAATTTTCTGTCACAGATAATCAGTATCAGTACACATTACTACTGACTTTCACTAACTCCCTATGAAAAATGCCAACAGGAGGACCATTTAGTTTCAGTGGCGATGACAGCCCATTGTTGTGGGAAGACCTGGGATCTGGGGATCTGGGTGAGAGTTTTGGCTTGCTATAATATGTCTGACCTTGAATAAATCACCCCGAGCCTCAGTTTAATCATTTTTAAAGTGGGATTTGGACAAGATGATCTCACTCTGTAGGGTTCAAAATGTACTAGAAAAAATACTGACTTTAGAATTTTAAAAAATTGAATTAGAATCTGAATATTGTTAGGAAGTCCCTTAACCCTGTTTGCCTCAGTTTCCTCATCTGTCAAGTGGCTTAGAAAAGGAAATGGCAAACAATTCAGCTATCTTGGACAAGAAAACCCCAAATGGGATCATAAAGAGTCAGATATGACTGAAAAAAAAACTAAACAGCACATCTACTCTATTTATTGAAAAACAACTGAACTGAATTGCTATTAATATTGATTTGGCAAGTCACAATCTCTCTGGGCCTCATATTCCTCATCTATACAATGACTGGTTGGTTGGATAATCTCTAGAGTCATTTTTAGCTCTCTAATTCTGGTGTTTCTGAACCTCCGTTTTCTTATCTTCAAAATGTGAATAATAATATTTGGATGAGTGCTATTGCAGGTTCTTCACAAATATCAGATGGGATGATGTGATGTAAAGTACTTTATAAAATACTAAATGATTATGAGTTACTATCATTATGAAGAGACAGAAAATATCAGAAAGATAATGACCAGTTTCTAATGCTTGATGCTTTTGAGAAGGACATGGTTTGAGGGTTTTTTAATTTCATTTTTACATCTCCCCCATCTCTGTGTCTTTACCACATATGAAAGCACACTCTCATTTCCTGTTGAAATCCTATCCACCCTTCAGATCCCAGCTTACATACTTTCTTCTCTAAAAAATTTATCCTGACTCACTCTGAGAATCATTTTTCCCACTCAAATCTGTGCATTAGTGCATTACTTAAATTTCATTTCATATAATGGTTATTTGTGAATGTGATATATAACCCTTTTCTAAAACGTAAGCTCCATGAGGGCAAGAGATTTGTCAAATCTAAATGCTGCATCCCTTCTGGTACCCACCGCAGTGATGTTACCTTGTAGGTGCTTAATAAATGTATATTGATATGCACAGAAAGGTATTAAACTATGCAAATCCTCTGATCCAGCAATACCACTACAAGGTCTGTATCCCAAAGAGATCATAAAAAAGTGAAAAAGGACACACATATACAAATATATTTATAACATCTCTTTTTGTCATGGCAAAGAATTGGAAATGAATGGTTTTCCCATCAATTGGAGAATGACTGAATAAGTGTGTTAGATTAATTAAATGGAATACTATTGTGATAAAAGAAATGACGAGCAGGTAGATTTCAGAAAGAAACCTGGAAAGATTTATATGAACTGATGCTGAGTGAAGTGAGCAGAACTAGGAGAACAGTATATACTGTAATAGCTACATTGTGTGATGATCAACTCTAACAGACTTAGCTCAATAAAATGAGCTAAGCCAATTCAAAGGCTCAAGATGGAAAATGCTGACCACATTTAGAAAAAAAAAAACTATGGAATCTGAATGCAAATCAAAACATACTATTTCCATTTTTTGTGTGTGTTTTCTTCCTCATAGTTTTTCCCTTTTATTCTGATTCTTCTCTCACAATGAAATTAATATGGAAATATATTTAATATGATTGTACATTTATAACCTGTGTCAGATTGGTTGCTATTTTGGGGAAGGGAAAGGGAGAGAAGTAGGAAGAAAGAAATCGGAACTCAACATTTTAGAAGAGTGAATATTGAAAACAATCTTTACATATAACTGGAAAAAAAATACTATTACATGGGAAAGAATAATAAATGTATGTTGAATTGTACACATCTTTTTTCCCCAAAAGGTTAGAGATTATAATTTTATCAAAGTTTCCTAGAAATATCTAGGATTGTAGTCTGTAGACATCCCTCCTATAAAAGACAGATAAGAAGCTTATTTCTAACAACCATCCCTATAACTCCTAACCCAACCCAAAAGTCTACCCTAGGAACATTTGAATGTAAATTAGGCCATAAAAATATCTCTAGCAGGTACAGCTAAGTAGCATAGAGCATCAGTCCTGGAGTCAGGAGGACCTGTGTTCATATTCATCTTCAGACACTTAACACTTACTAGCTATGTGACCTTGGATAAGTAACTTGACTCTGATTACCTTACCAAAATGATGATGATGATAATGATGATGATGATGTTGATATCTCTAATCTTGGGAGAGCAGGTCTTTCTTATCTTGAATTGTATTGAACCAGACACTTTTCTTTCCCCCTATAAGTGAGTTACAATCCTCTCAAACTCCTTGTACCTCAGATAGAAAGGTCCCAGAAATTGGAATGGAATCTTGGGTCCCAGTGGTTCACCTGTTTCTATCCCTCCTGCTGTACAGATCCCTGTTATGGATCCAGGAGCTTCCCCATTGATCCCTTTCTTTTCTAGCATCCCTATGGCCATTGGTCCAGCCCTCTCACTTTCGTCTATACCCCCAGAGTCACTCGCCACATATCTGTGTCTTGGTATTGCTTTCTGTCTCCTATGTCACCCTGTGCCATCCTTAGCCAACAGAGACTGTTATATTCACATACAGAGACTTGTCTCCTTCAGCAATCCCTTCTCAGAGCTTTCCATATATGTGTACAATTAGGTCCTCTTCTAGCTAAAAGTGCAGCTGGGAGGGGAGGGGCTGACCCCCTTTCCTTGGCATGTGCGCATTTGCCACATTCACCTGCTCTTGAGACTGAGGGGGAATGTTCTCCACCTACTTGTTTGAAAAATTCAGCTCACTTGATAATTGTACATAATCTTTGTTTCTGTCTCTGTCTCTTTCTCTCTCTGTGTGTCTCTTTCTCTGTCTCTGTCTCTGTGTCTCTTTGTCTCTGTCTCTCTCTCTCTAGCTTTCTCTCTCTGTCTCTCTGTCTCTGTTTCTCTCTGTATGTGTCGGTCTCTTTGTTTCTCGTTTCCTCTCTCTTTAAATGTTTTCAATGCATTTTAGAAGTGTCTGGGGAATTAATTTGGATCAATAAGAGAGATTTTACAAATTGGATGCTAATTGATTAGCGAGGTGATATGATACAATGGGAAAGGGCTGAATTTCAAGTCAGAGGAACTGAATTTGAATCTTATCTCTGTCACTCCCTATGGGACATTAAATTGCACTGTGCCTCAGTTTCTTCATATGGAAAATAAGGACACTGGACTAAAGGATTTGTAAATTTCCCTTGAGATTTTATCTTCCTATAATATTTTCAGTGATCTTCAAAAGTTGTTAAACAACAAAAATAGCCCGTGGAAGGAAGCAATGGCATCAGGTAATGAGAAGCTAATTTGTAATTTGCACATTGTCTTTGTAGGTAGGTAAGAAGGAAAGAAGGAAGGAAGAAAGGAAGGAAGGAAGGAAGGAAGGAAGGAAGGAAGGAAGGAAGGAAGGAAGGAAGGAAGGAAGGAAGGAAGAAAGGAAGGAAGGAAGGAAGGAAGGAAGGAAGGAAGGAAGGAAGGAAGAAGGTAGGGAGGGAAGAGAAAAGGAAACATTCTTTCTAAATGTCTTAAGGAAGCAGCTCAAAGTACATGCTTCAGTTTATGAATCAAGATGGATATTTTGAATCCCCAAGGGTTTAAATGCAAAGCAAACAAGTAGATTGGGCCCTGGAAGGAAGCTATTGCTAGCTACTCTTTGTGGAGAAGAAAAACTTGACAGAAGAGACACCTTTCTTCCACATTCCTCTAAGATGCTATTGAACTTGCTCCTTCCACCCTGGAGAAGGCTTCTCTTGGGGAAGGGCAGTGGTTAGTGGGGACAGAGCAGGAGGGTCTGCAATGTGAGACTGGAATAGAGGGATGGATCAGATTTAAAACAATAATTATAAAATGAAATCTGGCTCTTTTTGTACACTCTTGCATGGCTCAAAAATAAAGTCAGCCCCCTGGCCTTTGTTTCCAGCCCAATCCCCAGGAGTCAGCCTTCTGTCATCCGGGTGGGCCTGATTAAACAAGACCTCTCCCTCACCACCCTCCGTCATTACCACTGCATTATCTTGCTCTTCAGACTGATTTTTAATTTTTATATTTGCCATTACAAGTGATTTAGGGGGACATTCATTGCCTGGCTTGCCCCGAGTCATTAAATTTGCCTAGGTTGAATAGTCTGATGTTCACCTGAAATTAACCAAATCAGAGACATTATCTTGCTGGATTTTCAGCGGCCTGAGAAATGGACCAAAGACTCCTTCTCTACTCCAGCGCTTAACAGAAAAATATTTTTAATTGATAAAAGAGGTAATTAGCCAGGTCTAAAAGATGCCTGCTAATTATGCTGTATATCTTGCAGTTTTACTTTACCTATGGTTTCCAGAAGGGGACCCAAGCTGTCCTAAATTTTGTTTTAGCCCACATCCATTTAAACTCATGGAATAATTGGAAGGAGATTTACTTTGCTAAGGCACTGGGGTATCTGTGTAAATTGTGTTGAGATGGACGTTGAGCCAATTTAATATTAAGGACATGAGGAATCCCCACTGAATTTGTAGCCCTGATTATATTAGATTGCCTAGTTATATTTGGAAGAAGTGCCAGACCTAAGGAAGAAGAGAATCCAGGTATTATGGGGGATAGCCAGGGAAAAGACATGGAGCCAAAATAAGGAGAGTTTTGTGGGGGGTATAGCCATACTATAGTTACTAGAAGGAAAAGTAGGTATTGGGAAAAAAGGTGAAGAAGACGGGAAAGGTAGAAAAGAGATGGAAGGGCTTTGGATGCCCAAAAAAAAAAAGAGCATTTTGCATTTGTTCTTGGAGGCGACTGGAAGTCACTGGAGTATTTTGAGGGAGGAAAGGGGGTTCTGTGACATGATCAGATCTGCATTTCATGAATATCACTGTAGGGGTTGTGAATAGATTAGAATAGGGAGAGACTTGAGGCAGGTAAAAATATTTGCAGGCTGTTGCAATAGTCCAGGGATGAGAAGGATGAACATGGGAGCTTTGTTCTTCTGTCTCTGATCTGAGCTACTTTAGTGTGTGTGTGTGTGTGTGTGTGTGTGTGTGTGTGTGTGTGTGTATTCACACACAAGTAGACCCACAGATACACAGTCTTTAGGTTCACATCTGATTTACTCTCTGAGCTTTAAAATCTATAAATACCACTAGTCAAAGCCCTTCTGTCCTTGCAAGCCCACAACCAAATTTGATTTTTTTTTGAGATTTGGATGCAGTCTTGAGCATTTTCTGGCCCCAGAAAGTATCCAAGAGGCTGAGGGTTATTCTTAGCTGGAGATCAGGTTACCTTCAGCAGCAGGTAACCAGCCTTTCCCACCCTTGATAAATACCCGAGATTTTCCGCAGAACTGTTTAAAAGGCTGGGCTCACTGCTGTCAAACATGCTTTTGTTTCCCTCTCCCTCTTCTGTTGGACTGGCTGGTTTTCTGCTGACCACAGCCATCACACACATTTCTGTTCTACACAGCCAGGATGGAGACCAGTGGACTTTTAACCTCCTCCAGGAGCTCATGTGGATCCTAAGGAAATCGAGAAGCCGGGGAATCCAGGGGGCTCATTTTACAGACGAGGACCCTGACATTTAAGGACATTAGGTGATTTGTCTGAGATCACGTGGGGAGTAAAGGTCAGAGTCAGGATTTGCTCCTGAGTCTTTCCTCTGACTCTTTTTGGACTGAATCATTCTATACTTCTATGATTAGACTTTCTCCTATTCCACTTCTCTGATTTCATCAGCAAGGGGGACTCCTTGGTGTAAAAACTTTCTCCAAGGGTGCAAATCAGCAACCCTTCTTTAATTTAGAATTGGAGGGGGTTAATCTGGGGCTCTGAGAAATTAATCTCTCACATAAAAAATAAGCAACCATTCAAGGAAGATGTGATGTCCTGCTGTCCCCTGGGGTGGGCTTCTTTAGAAAGTTGCAAATTCTCCCTTTCTGGAAATTTCCCCTTTATAAGATGGTACTTATCTCTCATTTAGGAGAGGGGAATTCCCATCAGTGGCCAAAGGAATACTTTCCAGTTCTGATTCTGTGATTCTTTCACGTTTTGTTCTATCTCAGAAAGACTGGGAGCTAGGAGGGCATACAGTAGGCACTTAATAAATGCTTACTTTGTTATCTTGTATGAAAGTATATATACATACATACACAAACACATGTGTACATATAACATGTATGTGTATGTAGGTATATCCAATACAAGGTCAAAGTACAAGATAAAATAACCCTTCAAAAAAACCCAACTTAATTGATGTCAGTCTTCAAAAGACCTTGATCAATTTTTCAGCTTAAGCTTTTGCTTATAAATAAGAGCCAGAAAAACCTGAGAGTGTGTTCATTCATTCAATTAACAAGCATCTATTAAGCATGTCCCACATGCCAGGTTATGTGGAGGTAGGGAAGGGAGAAGACACTAGCAACTGAAGGGATTAAAATTGACTTATATAATAGATAAATTTTGAATTTAACTTGGAAGGAAAAGAAGGAAGGAAGATGATGAGAGGCTTTTTTAAGATTGATTTTTTTTGTTACATTTTAAATCTCAAGCTGTCTACATTGTGTTTCCTTTGTCTGATATGTCTTTTATGTAGATATGATTTTTCTTGCACAACAATGATAAGTTTGGAAATATGTATACATATATTCGATTTGCCAAGTATTTTAACATATTTAACATGTAGTGGATATCCTGCCATCTAGGGGAGGGGTGGGGAGCTGGGGGGAAAAATCTGTAAAAGAAAGCTATGTAAGGGTTAATGTTGAAGCATTACCCATACATATGTTTTGCAAATAAAATTTTAAAAAATAATAATAAAAGAAAATTATTAAGAAGAAAAATAAATAAATAAATAAATAAATGTAGAGCTGTCTCCTTTCTTCCTTCCAACACTGCAGTAGAGCAAAGCTTTTTAAATTGTGTATTGCAGCCTCATATGGAATGATGTAACTGAATGTGGGGGTCATGAAATTTTGATTTATTATTAGTAAATGTTTGGTTTGTTTACCTATTTTATATACCTTTATGCCCAGTGTCACATTAAAAATTTCTTGGGAGAACAGGGTTCACAAGTGGAAAAAGTTTAAGAAGTCCTGTCCTAGAGAAGACCAATATCTGATACAGTTATATAAATATATGCAAAACTACACTATATATCCTTCAATTAAGCAGTTCTTTCCCTGGAGATAGATAGCATCTGTATTCATACATCCTTTGTAGTTGAATAATTATTGCTCACTGTGACTCTTCAAACAGCGTTGCTGTAGCTATATCCAACATTCTCTTGGTTCTGCTCATTTTGCTCTTTGTTACTTTATGCAGGGTTTTCCATGGTTTTCTAAGATCAACCTATTTATCATTTCTTACAGCACATTTCATCACAGGTGAATGGCCTTAAAAACCTACATAGGGAAGGAGATTTTTTTTCCTAGTGATAGGAGAGAGCCACTGACATTTTCCAAGTAAGGGCAAGATATGATGGGATTTGTGCTTTATGAATTTTGTAACTCTGTAGAGGATGGGGAGGATCGAGGAGAAAAGTGGATTAGAGAAGTTGCTCCTAGAAGTATTGGGAAGACTTGGCTAATGCAAGTTTCTAAACTTGTATTGAGCAAAAGTTACTTTGGGTGCCCTTACTGCAAACAGAAATACCAATGAAAAATTGCTTGAGTTCAGAAATTATATCAGGTTGTCGCAAAATATATTCATTTTTAAATAACAGAAGTACTTATTGAACGCAGACTTTGCCAACTGTAGCAAATGAATGTCATTTTAGGTTTGACTGTCCAGAAATCTTATAAGTTCTTTTTCAGTTAATAGGGCTCTTTGACAAAATTGCATTATTCCCCTAACTTGAAATTAGAGGAAAAACTGGGGGGTCTTGAAATAATGCCCTTAGGTTTCATGTTTTTCTACTATGCAGCAGCAAGAAGTAAACAAGAAGGACAGAGAAAGTGAGTTGTTTAATTATTTGTGACCCCACTTGGAGTTTTCTTGGCAGAGATACTGAAGTGGTTTGACATTTCCTTCTCCAGCTCATTTTACAGGTGAGGAAACTGAGGCAAATAGGATTACGTGATTTGCTCAGGGTCACTCAATGTCTGAGGCCAGATTTAACCTATCTTCCTGACTCCAGACCCAGCATTCTATCCACTGCTTCACCTAGCTGGAAAAGTAGGGGAGAACACAGATTCTGAGTTTGAGTCCCACCTCCCCACTTAAGCCATTTATAAAAATGACATGTATTAGGAAATGCACACCAGCTCATTCATTTAGCACTGTTTTCCCAATGTGCTTCTCACATTTTTCTTTGGGTCAATATGAGTCAATAACCAGAAAAGCTAATGTGTTTTTAGGCTGAATTTAATGGAGCTGAAATGTGAAAACTGGAGAAACAGGTTTTTATTTGTATCTAGGCCACCCAGAAAAAAAAGAAAGGTTTTCTTCCTCCTCACTTTCCAGCAATTAGAAGCCACTTATCCAGGGAAAGTAGAGGAGGATTGTCAGTAAAATTTAAGTTTCCTGAAAAACATGAACTGCTTCAGTTTTTGTCACTGTATCCTCAATACTTAGCACAGAGTCAGGTACCTGGTAGGTACTTAACAAAAAAGCCTGGGATGAGCCCAGCAAGCATTTATTAAGTTCTTACTGGTCATTTACTCAGATAGTGAACATTTGTGAAGTCCACATGTCTTGCACTGTGCTAAGTGCTGAGGATACAAAAAGAGATGGTCCCTGCCCTCAAGGAGCTTACAATCTAATGTATACAAGGTGTAAATGAATATATACCAAAAAGGTATACATGTAGATAGGAAAGAATTAACAGAGGAAAGGCAATAGAAGAAAGAGGGATTGGGAAAGGCTTCTTGTGGAAGATAGCAAGCAAGGGGGCAGAGATGAGAAGAATATTCAAGATATAGGAGAAAGAAAGAAAGGAGAAATCCAAACAGAGGATTTTAGATTTGATCCTGGAGAACATAGGGAGGTACAGGAGGGTACTGAGTGGAGGGTAACATGATCAGACTGAGGGAGGATTCTGGGAAGATCATAGAGCTCTCTTGATTTCTGCCACAAATAGAACAAATTTGTCCCTCAGGGCCAACAGAGACTAGTGAAAAATCAAGAATGAGAAAAAAATGGACATCCAATGGACTTGCAGATTTTCAGGATTTTCTATCAACTTTTCTAACAACTGGACAGGAGCTGACAACTGCCAGAAAGTTCTGACCAAAAAGAGAACCTTGACATGATAATGCAGGAAATAATCCAAGGAAATTGTCCTGGAGTGATAGAACTTGAGGGGAAAGTAGAAATAGAAAAAAATTACTGAACCCCACTTCAATGATGGATTACCTTATGGAAAACACACAGGAATATTCTTTCCAAATTTTAAAACCTACAGATCAAAGAGAAAATTTTGCAAGAAACAAGTAAAAAAACATTTCAAATATGCTGGAGCTATCGTTAGAATTTTGTACAAGACTTATCAACAGCTACCATAAAAGACCGCAGGTCCTAGAATCATATCTACCAACAATCAAAAGAACTAGGCCTGTGGCCAAAAATATCATATCCAGCAAAATTATTTGTAATTCTGAATGAGAAAAAAATGGACATCCAATGAACTTGCAGATTTTCAGGACTTTCTATCAACCAAAACAGAACATAAAAAATTGAACATATAAGAGCTAATATGAAAGATCAATTTTAAGGAACTTAACATGGACAAACTGTTTAAACATGGACTAATTATTTATGTTTATATATATATATGTATATATATATATATACATATACGTATGTATATAAGAATCACATCAACAATAGTGTAACTCAAAAGAAAGCCTGGCAAAGTTAAGGTAAAAATAGCAATCATATTATACAAATGAGGTGCAGGAGAAGAATAGACACAAAAGCATTAGAGGGGGGAAGAAGGGCTTGTAGTACTGAAAATCTACTCCATTGGGAATGGGCTCAATACACATATATTCAGTAAAGGGTACCACACCCTCCAAAATCCATAAAGAAATAAAAGGGGAGAGATGGGTGGATGGAGAAGCAAAAAATGAAAGAAGAAGACAAAGGAGGGATTCTTGGATGGGGGGAGATTAATGGCAAGGCAAGTTATGGAGCAGAATTTAATTAAAGAGTCTTCAAGGATAGGAAAGACGTGTGTATGTGGGGTGGGTATGTGTGTGAGTATGTATATATCTATATATGTATACATAAATATATGTTTTCTTAAATGTAGCTTGCTTAGGAGTGGGGTGAAGAAAGGGGAAAAAGAATAAAGTAAATAAGGAACACAGCAGATAACAAAAGAACAATTTACAAGGAAGTAAAGAAAATATGGACACTCATGAATATAATTTCTTCTACTAATATATATATACACTTTCTTGATCTAGTAATCTGCTGTTATATATTTTGTATTTTCTCTGATCTTCTGCTGGGCACATGACAATGTTGTCTTTTGTTTTGCTTTATTTTGTTTTGTATTTCTTTTATGTGTTCCTTTTTTCTTACTGTTTTTTTTTCAATTAAAAAAGGGGGAAAAAAGGTCAGACCAATACTAGGAGGCAATGTACTAGGTGTTGAAGATATAATGACAAAAATAGAAACAATTCCTGCCCTCAAGATGCTTAACCTACTATTGGAAGAGGAGAGAAGCAACATGTACATAGAAAATTAAATAGAAAACATCTCTCTCTCTCTCTCTTTCTCCATCTCTCTCTGTGTCTCTGTGTCTCTGTCTGCCTGTCTGTCTCTTTCTCCCTCTCTCAATGATATCTAACATTTATACAGCACCTCCAGATTTGTAAAATACTTTGCATGTATTTTCATATCTCTTATAATAATAATCCTGTGGGATAAATGACTTTTTCTGCATTTTACAGATGAGGAAACTGAGGCAGATAGAGTTTAAGTGACTTGTCCAGGGTCACACAGCTAGTAAGTATCTGAAGGTGCATTTGAATTCAGGAAGAGGGGTCTTCCTGATTCCAGGTCCAGTGCTCTTTCCAGTGTGTAACGTAGCTGCCCTCCAGTTTATGGAAGTTTTTAGGTTAACTTATCAATAGTATTTCTTAATTTATTGAAGTACTTTTTTTTAGACAATAAGAGTACAATGTGAAACTGGGGAAACTTGAAATCCAGAAGCCCTGGATTCAAATCCTTGCTGTGCAACTTGGTGTTTGTGTGACTTGGGCCTCAGTTTCCTTGATTGAAAAATGAGATGGTTGAACTAGTTGGCCTTTGTTCCTTTCTGATCTGAATCTATGAGCCTATAACATCTTAACCCAAAAATAAATCATGCAGTTCTTAAAATGGGGATTCACTAATTTAATAATTGTTTTTCAATGTATTTGATTTTCCTTATAAACGTGTTTTATTTTGTACATTTTAAAAAAAATATTCTGAGAAGGGATCAATTACCTTTAGCAGATGGCCAAGTCCCCTCCTCATGTCTTCCTAAGATTACTTCTCATTTACACTAAATATATGGTATAAATAATTATTTCCTTTTTGTCCTCTCCTCTTAGAATGAGCTCTCCAGAGAACTTGTGAATTTGCCTTCCTTATATACCCAGCACTTAGCACTATGTCTGACACATAGTGACCTTAATAAATCTCATTAACAGTGATGATGATGATAACAATCCCTGTCTAGAGAGGCAAAAACCTTATTAGAGTTTTTCGTTCAGCCTTCTCTCCCTTCTGTAGAACGTTAGCTTCTTGAGGGTATCGATCATTCCACTTTTGTCTCTATACAATGTCTGAAAGAGACCTAATACTTGGTAAACTGAACCAAATGGCGGCTATTGATCTCTGATGTTAACCTTCCCTCATGTCGGTTGTTTGGGATGCTGATGATTTCACGCACTAATGAACAAGAGAACAATCTCAATAACCTGAGTTATTCTAAAAAAAAAAAAAAAAAAAACCTTCGGGTGAGAGTATGCATTTTTTCTAACTAAAATTTTGCTGTATCACAATTTATTACTGAGACCTGCAGGGACTGACAAGGGAAGCACAAAATGTGTCCGCATGTTGCTAGACCAGATTATATCTCCCAGCAATTAATGCTTTTAGTCACATTAAGCCCGGAAATAATGCTTTCTGACATTACAGTATTTCCCATTACAACTGCATTCTGTTGCATTGGTGCATAATCAGACTTGAAATATATTACCTAGGAAGAATATGTTTCTCTTTGAAACAGTCAAACCTCATTAGAAATCCAAGGTTTGAAAAAATCATGTTGTTAACAGTTATGTCCCCTAGCAAAGTTTTGCTTCCCCTAAATAGTGTTAAGCCCAGACCCAACAGCCCCGTCTCTCCCAAGTTTTTCCTCTTCATTGCACTGGAAGGAAAAGAAAAAGCCCAGAATGCACTTTATATGGGCTAATTCTCCCTATGTGTCTCATTTTTTGGAAACTACATTCAGAGTGAATGGAAGAAGATATTTTGTAATTAAGTTCCAGTCTCACCTGTCTCAAAGACAGTGTAGCATATGTTGAGAAATCCTGTTTCTAACACATACTTTGCAATTAACTGAACTTCTCATTGCCCACAGGCAATGATCTAAGATTGCAAGTCTCAGATGAACCATCAGTATTCCTAGGGAGTTTTTATCCCCACTCATGTCTTTTCATGATTTTCTGAAGTCATCCTTCTCCTCATTTCTCATAGCAAAGTAGTATTCCATTACAATCATCTATCACAGCTTATTCAGCTATTTCCCAATTGATGGACATCCCCTTAATTTCCAATTCTTTGCCTTCACAAAAAGAGTTGCTATAAATATTTTTGTACAAAATTTTCTGTTTTTTAAAATTTCTTTGGGATTTTATTTGGGATATTTTGAGATAACCTAGACCAAAGAAAATGCATAGTTTTTATAGCCTTTGGGACATAGCTCCAAATCGATCTCCAAAATGGTTGGATCAGTTTACAGCTCTACCATTAATATCCCAATTTTCCCATAGCCCCTCCAACACTTATCATTTTTCTCTTCTGTCATATCAACCAACTGATAAGTGTGAGATGGTACCTCAGAGTTGTTTTAATTTTCATTTCTCTCATCAACAGTGATTTAGAACATTTTTAATTCATCAGTCTACACAGAAATGTGTGTATACATGTAGTATTTTTGTGTATATGTATGTACATGTAATATATGTATATGTTATATACATATTTAATATAGTTGGACTCTCTTTGAAGGTAAGGAAAGTTATTTCTTAACCTCATAATCCTATATTATAGAATTGCAAGCTGGAAAAACTAGAACTTCCTTTTTTAATTTATTAACAGTAGATTCTTCTCAGAAATGTTCCCCTTGGCGAAGGTTCCTAATCTGTCTTTAAAATAAAAACAGCAATAAACCTAACTTGTAAATTCATAAACTAGGAGAGATACAGAAGGTATTTTGAGCCCGATCACTTGCAAAATGCAAAAAGGCCCTACAAAGCTGGGTAAATCCTAAACGTTTTGATTTTGTTTCAAATCTTAGTGCGTACTGCTGGAGATCCCATTAAAACTTTTTACATTTTCATGAATACTGAAGTCATCTACATTAATAATAAAATCAAGAGAAAGGACGTGGAAAACTCCCATCAAGATCCTTTATTGTTTTTTGCTTCCGAGTTAGAACAAGATGGGATTTTCAAACCTGTGAGGATGTTCTCAGCCATTCTGTTGGCTCCATCACCTCCTCCTTTTTCCATAGTTTTGGTGAGAACTGACCACCTGAGTCTTTTTTCACACGGAAGACTCAGGCTAAGTTCAATGGAATCTTAGAAAAATTCTCTTCATTATTTGAAAAAGAAAAAAAAGAGCATCCTTGTTAGAATGCTTGAGAGGCAGTATGGTGGTGGACAGAGGTTGCCTTGCTCAGAAAACCTGGGTTCAAGTCTCACTTCTGAAGATGACTGAATGGGTGAAGGGGGCAAATTACTTCATCTGTTAATGTCCCAAGCAACTCTAAGTCCCAGTGGATTGTAGGAGTTGACTAGAGAAAGGGAGTTTCCCCACTGGGAGTTCCTCACACAGAGATCCCAAGACCAAGATGGAAAAACAAATTCAAATGTCTTCCTTAGAGGTTCAAAGAGTCACTCATTCTGTCTCCATCTTGTCTAACCACTCAAGCAGTATTTTTGTAAAAGTGTGGATGGGGGTGGGATTATTGTACACATTAATAGATCCATACAGAACAAAAATACAAAGATTATAGAAACCATTTACAATAACAGCTCATGTTATCAAGTTCAGAATGAAGAGTGATTTGCAAAGGAAGCTTTCCAGAGGACTTATCTACAATGATGGATGATTATCAGCTTGAGAGCTTTCCTTTCCCCACCCAAATTGCTATCCAAACCCACGTTCATCTGGGCCCCCACTTCCTACACTTCTCAGGGATTTGATGGAATGTCTTGGCCCTATCTAAATTTTATTTCCCTCTACTTAAGAAAAAGCAAAATAATAACAAAAAAAGCCTTTAAAGAGCGGAGTTGTCAAAGTACATTCCCCCGATAATATTGAACCTTCTGAGAACAGAAGACGTTTGAAGAGAAATTTAACTGAAACAATAGTGAAGACTAAATCTCTTTGGGTGAAATCCCAAGTAACAGACTATTTTTCATCCACATTTTGAGGTAATAAAACTGCTTGGTCAGAGATAGGCTGGTGCAAATTGGAAGACCATCACGACTGTGGCAGCCAGCAAGGAAGCTGGCCAGAGTCCGAGATTCTATGGAGAGAGAGCATCATAGCTCATCGTGATTCTTTGTGAGGTCTTCTCCATAGTTGGTAGCTTGGCTGCCGACAAACATGTTCCAGTTATCGAGTATCTCTTCTTTGGTTAGCTTCTGATCCTGGAGAGGAGGAGGAATGGGGGATGAGGAGACGGGGAGAAAGCTTTTTAGTGATAGGGATGTTTTTTTTTCCAAGTATGCTTGATACTTGTACCCCATTTGGGGTTTTCTTGCCAAAGATACTACAGAGCTTTATCATTTCCTTTTGCAGCTCATTTTACAGATAAGGAAACTAAGGGAAAGCAGGTAAAGTGATTTGCCCGTATTAAGTGTCTGAGGCTGAATTTGAACTCAGTTCTTCCTGACTCTATCCTGACTGGGAAGAGGGAACTAGATTTGGGAATGAAAAGGATTGGGTTCCTGCCCCCATTCCCTTCTGCTTCTTATAATCCCTCGTGTTCTTTAAAGCTCTACCTTGGGCACAAAGGCTTCCCTGGTGCCCTCCCACCCAAACATCCTTATAGCTCTCCTGTATGTACATGATTTTAAGTATGCCGTCTCCTCTAAGAGAATGTAAGCTTCCAGAGGGCTGGCCTGTTGGTCTTTGTATCTCTAGCACCTACTACAGCACACAGGGCAAGCTACTCAACCTCAGTGGGTCTCCACATTTTTAAAATTAAAATTTAAAATTTAAAATGAATGGACCAGAGTCCTTTCAGCTCTGACTTTATGATCCTATGAATAGAACTTCTTACTTGCTTTTAAGTCTTGCACATTATCTGAGTAGTTTTTCCTGGACCTCAGTTTCCTCATCTGTTAAATGAAGGGATTATACCCAATGATTTCTGAGATACCAGATAAGATTTGGGTTGAAATACCACTCTATTTGTGATATTAGACAAATTACCTCACTTGTCTCAGCCTATGTTTCCCTATCTATAAAATAAGCAATGGGCTTGATGGGCTGAGGTCCCTTCCAGTTCTAAACCCTTTCAGTTATCCAAGTGTGAAGAACAGCACTATGATGAAGGTCAATGGCAACTCCGCCATGTAGGTCAGGGTCAACATGTCCAAAAAAGAGACTCTGACCTTGAAGTGATCTTAGGCAAACTGGGTGGAAGCAAGTAACATTGCCCTACCTTATCCTTGTCTGACTCATACACCAAGTGCCTGGCCTCCGCCTGGGCATGGTCATAATCCTGGGGAAGAATCCAGTGGCGAATCTCCTCTTTGTCCATCTTCCCATCCTTGTTCAAATCGCGGAAATCTGAAAACTGCTCCCGTTCTGTGACCACCCAGTCTGGCTCCGGGCCATTCTCCTCGTGGGCAAACATATCAGCTAAAAAGGAAGGAAATGCTGTTTTTAAAATGTGTCCTCTTCACAGAATACAACCATCAGTGTACAAGTTAAAGATGGAAAAATCCCAACTTATGGGCTCTTGCTTATGGAGGGCATCAGTAAGCCCAAAGATGTCAGGGCTTTCCCATCTCCTCACCACCCCTAGGTAGAGTTCAAAAATCACTGGGCAAAGGGGGCCCAGCTAATCAAAGATCCGGTATCATTTGAATCCCCCAACTGTCTGCTGTCAATTCAATTCCATCCCAATTGTCAATTTGATTCCCTCCCCCGCCCGATGCAGAATACTTCCCTCGATTATGTTCTAGGCAAGGGAAGACGCCTGGTACACACACTTATAAGGCACCTGTCAACATCTGTTATTGCAAGGAGGGATTGACGCCAAATGTACTCTAATTACGGTGACGCGCAGGCCTGTCTGTTATTTCTGTTGGACGTGAAAAGCGTCCAAATCTTAAGGCTAAATATGATTTATACTGATTAGAAAAGCTCAGCTTTTAATTAGCATGACATGTGCTGGGTTGCAGAGCTGTAGGATGACAGCCTTAGAAATAGGTGAAATTTTAAATCTGAGCTTTGATGAAGAAATCTTAGGAGAGGAAAGAAGGTTCTACAAGGCTACATGTCCAGTCATTTTTTTGTTAATGAAAGGTGTCTGGGGACACGAAAGGGAGGTGACAGAGAAATGTAGTAGATACAGGTCAGGATCTTAAGAAAACCCAAATTCTAATTCTGCCCCACTCATTTATAAACTGAGTGACCCGTGACAAGCAAATCACTTGACTATGGTCTGCCTCAGTTTCCTCACCAGTAAAATGGAGATAATGCTAGTTCTTCCTTTCAGGTGAGGTTAAAATAAATTAATATTTGTATTAGTGTCTTATATTAAACCTTCAAATGAGGGATAAGTATTAGTTATTATTAATATGATAGAGAATAGAAAGACAGTGGAGGTAGCAACCACACTATCAATTTACCAAAATGTATACAAGCCAACCCAAAATGAAACGAGTTCAGAGACAATTTCTACTTTTGTATTTCTATGTCCAATAGAGAATTCCTGAATTTCAGACTGAAAGACAGCTCAGTGGCCAAACAATCTAACCATTATATGAAAGGAAATCCCCACAATACTCCATGGAAAGATCTCCAAAGAAAGGGATCCCCTACCTCTTAAGGCAGCTCATTTTACTTTGGAACAACTCTAAAGAGGAGAAAATTTTTCCTGACTTCAAGTTCAGTTTACCTCTTTGCAACTATTATCCAAAGCTCCTGGTTCTTCTATCTTCTGGGGTCAATTAGACTAAGTCTAGCCTAGTAGGCTATAATATAATAGTAGGCTAGTATTTTTAATTCCAGATTGACTTTAAAAATGGTTGATTCAATGAATGAATGAATTAGTTTTTAGCTTACATAAAGCTAAATGTGAGCTGGGACCTTGAAAGGTATGAACAGAGTATGAAAATGGAAAGAATTCAACAATATAATCATGAGTCCCATGAATGATGAAATTTCATAGGGATAAATATAAAATGTATTTAAGGTTTAAAAAAATCCATCTCAGAAGCAAAAGATGGAAGAATTTTAAATAGACCATAGTGTGTCAGATAAAAAAAGTGGGTGTCTCATGGGACTGAATGATGGTGAAAAGAAATTGGGGTCCTGAGAATTTACAGGAAATTATAAGAATCATAGCATGTAGACTTGAGATCATCTAGTCGTACGATTTGTGCACCAGGGATTTAAGCCAAAATGGGATTTAAAGACCATTCAGTTTAACAATCTCCTTTTACAGAGGAGAAATGAGGTCTAGAGAGGCCCAAGGTCTGTCTTAATTAAGGAGACCCTCTACAGCTTAAACACTGATTTTCCCTCCCACTGTAAATTCAGGGATCTTTACATCACAGTACAACACCCACACCCACACATTTATTTATTTTATTTTATTGCCTTTCTTTGTAATCCCATTATGTTGTTATTCTTCAGTCATTTTAGTCATGGTCCACTGTTCGTGACCCCATTTGGGGTTTTCTTGGCAGAGATATTGGAGTAGTTTGCCATTTCTTTCTCTTGCTCATTTTACAGACAAGAAACAGATAAAGTTTTAAATGACTTGCTCAAGGTCACACAGATAGTAAGTGTCTGAGGCAGGATTAAATCTTCCTGACTCCAGGCCCAGTATTCTATCCAGTACACCATCTACCTGTCCTAGCATATAGTAAGCACCAAATAAATAATACTTTGCTGATGACCATATTGAAATAATTTGACCCAAGAAGAGGAGATGAATCTAGAATCCAGCTCTTGTGACTCAATCAATAAACATTTAAACAATATATTAAGTAATAATCCAGGGCTCAATCAACATTTATTAAGCACCTACTATGTGTCTAGCACTATACTAAATTCAAAGGATAACATAATCCCTCCCCAAAAAAAGGCAAAAGACAGTCCCTCTTCCCAAAGAATTCACATTCTAATGGCAGACACAATTGTGAATAAACAAGTTATGGACAGAATGAATTGGAAATAATCAACCAAAGGAAAGCATTAGGACTAAGGGGAACTGGGAAAAACTTCTTGGAGAAGGTAGGATTTTAGCTGGAACTTAAAGACTGGAAAGCCAGGAGGTAGAGATAAGGGAGAGAGAGCATTCCAGGCATTGGCGATAGCCAGTGAAAATATCCAGAATCATTTAAGCAGAGGACTCCCTTAAGGGGTCCTTTAAATATTCCCCTTAGAAAAATGGAACTGTCCTTTTGGGTGGACATCACCATTATGTAAAGTGGGATATGTCTGTAATTTTGTCCAGTGTCCAGTTTCCAGGCCCTCCTGGGTCTGCCCTGACCTTCAGCTCGTCTCCTCTTACACTATAGCTAGGTATGGGCAGGACAGACTGGTACAGATGACGGAAGGCTGGACTTACAACCAGGATGACCAAATCTGAACTCATGGATGTGCCACCAGTGGCTCCAATTCAATACCTACCAATGTACTCGTCCTGATCCACAAATCCATCACCATTCTTGTCAATATCTTCTAGTGTCTCCTGCATAGGGAAGGCAGAATGGAGAAAAGAAAAATGAAAAACTTCCCTGATGTGAAAGTGGCAGGTTTCCCCCCATCTGGCTATCAAAGGCTTTAAAGAGGCTATTCTTATAATCCTGGTTAACTTTCAATAATCTGCACCAAAGTAAAGAATTAGGATCACAGAAAAATCCAGAAACTAAGATTTAAAAAAAAAAAAAAAAAAAAAAGACTAACCATCAATCAATTCTCTTTGGCTCTGGAATCATTTTTTTTTTTTAATTTTGCAGCAAATTCAGTATCCTAACTGTGCTTTTTTATTATTATTTTCATTTCTATCTTTTGTTTTCATATTATCTACTGTTCCAGTGGACACTGCCCCAACTTTCCGGTTTTATTTCAAGTAACTCCCTTTTTGCACTGGCTCCTGCAAAGCTAGTCTACTTACTGCCTTGGGTTCTCATCCTGTTTCTGGCTTATGACCTTTTCTTCCATTTCCCTGACTTTCCCCACCCTCATTATACTTTTTCTTCAAATCCCACAAATGATAAACACCCCAGTAAAACTTTATCCAACCTGTACTGACATTTGCTGTCTGCATGACTTTGAACAAGTTATTAACTTTTCTGTGCCTCAGTTTCCCCCTCTGAAAAATGAAGAGATTTCACTAACGACCAGTAGGGTTCCTTTCAAAGCTTTAGGTCCAGGATCCTACGATCCTTTCATCCCCCAGTCCTGGCTCTGTGTTGTTTCTCACCAAGACTACAATGTCTTTCATGTGCTCAAACTCCTCTGGGTGCATGAAGGCAGTGAATTCCTCCCGAGTAGCCGCTTTGTCACCATCCAGGTCAGCCACATTGAACCTCCTCTCGTCACGGGGCAGCATCTTCTTAAAAGTGTGTTGATCAGATCCATCCTGAAACTCTTCTGGGTTCTCTAAATAATACGGGAAGAAAAGAGAGAGAGAGATAAGTATTGTCTTTGCATTTCAGGGTCCATCACAGGGCATCACACCCAGAGGGAGCTTAATAAATGCATCACTGCTCCTTGAAAATTAAAGATCCTTCTTCTTTTCCAACCCCTCAGTCACCAAGTTGAGGGGAGTAAAGTAACATGTTGGTTATGACCACATTGTGGCAGGTCACAGATCAGGCTAGGAAATACCATGCAATTTAGGATGATACGGGCTGTTGCTTATGAGTTATGTCATGGATGTTAATCTACTCTTCCTCTTCCTCCTTCCTTTCCCCTCTCCTATCTGTTTATCTGACCTTCTTTCATCCTTTCTTCTCTTTCTCTCCTCTATTTTCCTTTTCCCTTTCTCTCTCCTTTTTCTTTTTTTGTCCCTTTTCTCTCTTTTTTCTCCCTTCTCTCTCCTCTCTCCCTCTTTCCCTCTCATTGATTCCTCTCTCTGTCTCTCTCTCTCTGCCTCTCTCTCTCTGTCTCTCTCTCTGTCTCTCTCTAAGCTCTGTCTCTCTGTCTCTCTGTCTGTCTCTCTCTCTCTCCTCCCTCTCTGTCTGTCTCTCCCAGGCCTCTAATTTCATTCCTACCAGTGTGGAAACTGCCTTTGTAACTGGACAACTCATCAATAATTTAAGAGTCTCACACTGTTGTTGCCTGTGGCACTTATTCAGGGTCATAGAACCAGTATATGTCAGGGGCAGGACTTGAACCCAGATTTTCCTTACTCTAAAAAGCTGACCCTCAAACTATTATGCCTCCCTGTACGTTAGTCTAATCTCTCCAAAATCTCATGTCTTACATTTTTTTTTAATTTTTATTTTTATAGTTTTTTATATTTTTATTTTTAAATATCTGGCTAAGTGAACACACTTCCCACCTTAAAAAAGGACAGAGACAGAAGTACAAAAAAATAAGCAGTAGTTCTTCCCCAGAGAAGGGATTGAGGGATGAGAAAGAAAGATAATGTATTTTCACACTTCCCTCCTTTCAGTAGAAAGGTGGAGGACTATGGAAACAGAATGCAAAAACTCCCAAATGTGGTTGTTTAAATATATGTATTTTGTGAGAAGGTTCAAGTTAGGGCCTGAGGAATAATTCTGAAAAAGAGAATGTGTTTCCTGAAAGAGACTCTTACCCAGGTAGTAGCCATATGTAGCCTGCTTATATTCTTCCCAGGAAATCTTATCATCTTTGTTGCGATCATAATCTTTCCAGACTTTGGCCACGTTTTCATAAATGTACCGCTTCTGCACCCGTTTGATCCAAGTTTTCAGCTCCTCGGTTGTGACAAAGCCATCTCCATCATTGTCTATCCTGCCAACAATCTTTCTGTAATGAGAAACCGGGGGTTATTGGGAGGGCAAAGGTGGTCACGGCATGGGAGAAAACAGAAAACCTGACTATCTAAGCATCCCCAGTGCAGGAAAGCTGCCAGACGCTGCTTTTGGCTGGACCAGCATTTCCCAACCTAATTTGGCCACAGAACAATGTAGGGCTTGAAGCAGACGAACGGAACCCCATCAATGCCTATTGGGGGAGGGATCATAGGGTTTGGCGTGCCTCCCAAAAAAAAAAAAAAGGAGGGGGAATCTTGGAGCAAAATAAGATTACTGGCTTTGTTTTCCCGTTGAAAAGCTGTTGCACAGAAAACATATTTTGAATAAATACATAATGTTGTATTTCACATTTTAGAAGAGGAAATGGCAAAAGCAAGGGATGCTTCTCACTTAGTCACATCCTGGGGAACCCGGGGCTTCCCATGAAATTTTGGAAAATATTGGTAGACATAATCATAGAGATGACTGCACTTTCCTTTTTCACTCAGACCTGCACCTGTGCTGCTGTAACCCCCCAGAGAGGAACCCCACCTCTCTCTCAATGCTGATCAATACCTGCTGGGCCATCTAAGAGTACCCTGGGAGTCCAGAGAGCTTAAGGGATTTCCTCTAGGTTTTATGTACTTACCAATCAATCAATATTTATTTAGCACTTACTATGTGTCAGGCACTGTGCTAATCATCCAGGATACAAAAAGAGGCAAAAGATGAACTCTGCCCTCAAGAAGCTTAAAATCTAATCAGTTTACTCATCAGATATTTAGTTTTTATTTTATATAGCAATTACTCTTAAGAGTGTATTTCCATTCCCTTCCAATGGACTGTAAGCTCCATGAAGGCAGGGGCTATATTTTACTGATCAGTATATCTTCCCAGTCAAAGCTCATCATGATTGAACTGTGCAGAGAGGTCCTATTGGAAATTTCTCTACCAAGATAAATCTGAATTTTGCTTGCTTATTGAAATGAATTTGTTGAATGGGGGAATGGAAGGAAAAAATTGGATGAATACTAAATAACAACAATAATGATAACAACTAGCATTTATATAGAGAGTTCTACAGCTTATAAAATGTGTTTAGATATTACTCTATTAGAGCTTCACAATAAGTCTATGAAGTAGACAGGTATTCCTCATTTTACAGATGTAGAGACTGAGGCCTGGAGAGATAAAGTAATTGGCAAAGAATCACAAATCTAGTGTCAGAGAGAAACAGGATCTGAAGCCAGGCCTTCCTTAATACAAGTCCTATGAGCAAAGATATTTTGCAGGTCTTTTTTTTTTTATTTTAATTTTTTGTTTTATTTCCATTTATTTATTTATTTTAAATTTAGAAAAAAAAAAAGACAGGGAAAAAAATAAAGCAAATAAACAAACAAAAAACCATGTCATGCACCTAGCAGAACATCATGGTCAAAATATCTAACAATAAATTTCCATTTCAAGAAAGCATACATAATAATAGAAGATATTATATTCATAACTGTCCATTTTTTCTTTGCTTCCTTGTAGCTTTTCCTTTATTCTCTGCTTTTACCTTTTTACTTTATTCTTTTTTTCCCCTTTCCTGCCTCTATACTTCCCCAAACAGGCTAGTTATCCACAGATATATTTAATTATACACACACACATGCATACATACATATATATGTGTGTGTGTGTGTGTGTGTGTTCATATGTATATCTACCCAGATATATCTTTTTGGAGATAGACTTTTCCACTCAAGACCCTTTTTTACTCAATAAATTTTAATGTGACCCCAGGTATATAAGAGAAGGGTAGAAATCAATCAAGAAGTTGGATTTTATAGGACTTTTAACTGCATTATTTGTTTCAGATACTTTACTGAGGCCTGAAGGCCACAAAATCAGGGCCTGAGATGAATTACTCACAAAGATCCCAATTGCTTGGTCACAATAACTATGGACTTTAGGTCCTAAAGATATCCTTTAAGCCATTTCGTATTGATGTTCAGTCATTTCAATTGTATCCGACTCTTTGTGATCCCATTTGGGTTTTGGGGTTTTTTTTGTAGAAATACTGGAGAGGTTTGCCATTTCCTTCTCTAAATCACGTTACAGGGGAGGAAACTGAGGCAGGGTTAAGTGACTCTGTGTGACACCATTTTGGGGGGTTTTCTTGGCAAAAATACTGGAGTGGTGTATCATTTCCTTCTCTAGATCACGTCACTCTGTGTGAGTAACTGTGTGACACCATTTGGGGGGAGGGGGGTTTCTTGGTAAAAATACTAGAGTGTTTGCCATTTCCTTCTCCAGCTCATTCTACAGATGAGGAAACTGAGGCAAAGTGAAGTGACTTGGCCAGTGTCACACAGCTAGTGAGAACTCTGTGGATGAGTGGGAGCTCTTAGTGCAGTGGGGAAAGCCTGGGTTCAAGTCCCACCTTAGACACTTACTGGCTGAATGATCTTGAACAAATCACTCAATCCCTCAGTGACTCAGGAAAGTCTCTAAGACAAAGCTGACCAACAGTTGCCAGTCTTTCTGGCAGAGGGAGTTTATGCAAAGAGATTTCCTTCTGCCAAAGAAATCACGTGTCTAAATCACCACACAGAGACAGAAAATGGAGACGCAGAATCCGACTCTCATAACCTGGATCACCGATCTGGAGCTAGAAGGAAGCTCAGATGGGCCTCTAGAACAGCCTCTAATGAGGGCTCCTGCAGAAGCGTTGCCGAGGGAGAAGCCGTCACAGCTCTGGAAGCATCATCCTTCCGGACGGCTGGAATAGTTAGGAAGTTAGTCCCGACACCAGCCCAAACTGGACTCCTTACACCCGAGTCCCCAGTGGGGCTTCCGATGATTCCTTTGGTGAAAGAGCTTCCAGGAAGAAATGTTCCTCCCAGTGCAGCTTAGCACCTGTTCTGTACTTTCTGCTGCTTGGGGCACTAAGACTTTGGTTAGTTCTGCCAAAAGGAGCAAGGTTAACCCTCCTTCCATAGGACAACTGATCCTTTCAGATATTTCAGTCCCTGAATTTTTTTTCCAGTTAAACATAATTAGTTCCTCCAAGCGTCCTCATGGACCATAGCTTGGGAGCCTTCTGTCCCTCTCTCCAGAGGAAGACTAACACGTCACTTCTCAGGGAGCATCACATTGTGGAACAAGCACCAGAATGGGCTGCAGGTCCTCCCCTTTGACTAGGGGTTCCATGAGAGTGGGGCAGCTCGTACCGGCTCACAGACTGACTAAAATGTTCAGTGGGTGCCTTTATACCTTGGAAATCAGCAAACACAAATCAGGATTGATTGTTTTTGTAAATTGTCTAGATTGTTGAAGTCCAATCTCAGACACTTTGTAGATGTATCACTTCATCCTTATTTGATTTCAGTTCCTTGTTTTTAAAATGGGAGAAGAAAATTTAAAACACTCCAGTCTCTGCCAAGAAAACCCCAAATGGGATCACCAAGAGGCAGACAAGACTGAACGCCATGTTTCCGGTAGGAGCTCTCTCTGATCCCATCGGTGTAAGAGCTTTCTCTCCCAGTGCAAATTTCCCAATTTCTGTACCTTCTGCTCTTGGAGAGCTGCTTGGGACACTAAGACTTTGATTAATGCAGTTCAGCACTAGAACACTGAAGGATCAGACCTCAGTGCCTAATGCACTTATTATATAGTTGTTTTAAAGAGTCACACAAATCAGTTTATGTCAAAGGAGAAACTTGGATCAGGTCTTCCTCGGTTCTCCAGGCCTGGGCCCTTTTTCTGGAGGGTTCAACCTACTGAGTTCTCCATCCCAAATTCCAAAATCCTCCAGCTTCAATCATCCCACTCATTTCTGATGCTCCAGGCCCACTAATGAATGGGTCCCAAGCTCCGCAGGGCCGGGGCCTATTAAAGGCCTTCTTTGTTAAGTGAGAACCAGAGGGTGGAGCGGTTGGTCTCCCTTGGTGAAAAGATTGGACTGTTTGTACCTAGGATTTGGAAAGCCAGAAATCTGCTTTCATGGAGTTCAGCAAGGATTATCTAGCCAGGATCTATCATTTCCGTGAATATCCCAGGAAAGCAGTCTACTGACACAAGGTGGAGAGATGGCCTTGGAATCAGAAGGCCCAGAGATCAAATCCCACCTCAGATACTTAATGTTAGTGTGACCCTGGGCAAGATCAGTAGCCTCCCAGAGACTGTTTCCCCATTTGTAAAAAGGGAGATCTCTAGACTACCTACCTCCCAAGGGAGGTCTACATGAGGTACAAAGCACCCCCTATCCCCATCCTTTCTACTTATGCAGGTGGTCCCGGCTCTGCTGACTCACTCCCCCATCACCTTCAGAAGGCCTTGAGTCCAAATCCTGACTCCTCCTGCTTGTTACATTCCCTCTGGTATCCAAACACAGGCCTAAGGGAAAGGTCCTTGAGTGGGATAAAACAGAGTCACTCACACATCTGGCATCAGAGGATCAGGGTTCAAATTCTGCTCTGAGGCTTATTGCTTGTGTGACCCTGAAATGTCTTGTGCCTCGGTTTCCTCTTCTGTAAGATAAAAAGGCCTCTCAAATCCTTTCCCACTATCTACAATCCTATGAGATTCAACTAGGAAAGGTCATGCAGCATAATGGAAAAATGATTTGGGGTCAGAAGAGATCCAAGTTCAAATCCTGCCACAAGTCAGTCAATTAAACTTTCTAAAGCCTCTTTTTGCTTATCTGTAAAATGGGGATGATAATGCCGTGCCCATAACATAGAGTTGTGATTAGGAAAAGGTGAATGGGAAGTATTGTGAATAGCTCACCACATAATGCCAGCTATAACTCCCCTGAAGGACCCCCAGGTAGAATTCTAGAAAAAAATAATCAACCTACAACCAAGTGTTCCTCCCAAAGCCAAGACAGCAACTGATTTTTATTACAAAGTCTTTAAAGGCTCACAAAATGGTTTACATACCTCATTTCATTGGATTTTCACAATAACCCCTATGAGGTAGACGCTGTGGTATTATCTCCATTTTACAGATTAAGAAACTGATATTCAGAGAGATGAAGTGAACTTTGCCTTCCAATTAAGTCATCATGGGTCCCACGTGATTCATTGGCCCCAGGCTCAAATTCTAGCTCTGGCACTTACCAAATCTTTTTATGGACCTCAGTTTCCCCACCTGGAAAATGAGAGAGTTGGCTCTAAAGCCCCCTTCTGACTTTCTACCCATGGTCCTAATTCAGAACTAGAACTCAAGCCTCGGACATTTCTGGGTACAGACTTTTCATGCTAGAACATGCTGCTTTTCAGGACCCAGCAACCCACGGGCAGCGACCAGCATGTAATATTTCACCAATGATCTATCTAAATTCAGAATCATTTTCCAGGGGTCCAACCACCTCCTAAGAGTAATGGGCCACTTTAGAATTTAAAGGGCAGCGCAGTATAAGTTCAGGAACAATGTTTCTCCTGGAAATCCCAAGATGTCGGAAGATTCCCCATTAATTCGGTTAAGTTTCATATTAACCAGGAGAAGCAGAGAAGCAGCTTGGGATCCAGCTTCCATGCTTATTTATCAGTGTGACCCTGGGTTAGTCATTTCTGAAGCAGATATTCACTGAGGTCCCTTCCAGCTAAAGATCCCAGTTTCTCTTTTCCCTCCAATCCCTCAAGCTTCTTTCCCATGGAGATTGGGGGGCTGCCTAAAAGTTGGATGTGTCTTGGCGGCTGGATAAGGAGGTGCAGGGTGTGTGCGTGCGTGTGTGTGTGTGTGCGTGCGTGCGTGTGTGTGTGTGTGTGTGTGTGTGTGTGTGTGTGTGTGTAAAATAACTTACTTTAAAGAGGGTTAAACCCTCCTCGGGTCAAAGTTAGAAACTTGCTCCTTTGTCATCTCCCTCCCGTCCCCTCCCCTCTGATGCAATAATGGGGGGTGGGAGGAGAGGCGGAGAGGGAGCTCTCCTTCCTTCCCCCTCCCTTCCTCTGCCACGTTATCGTCTTATCAGGGGAGGGGAGAAGGCTTTCGGTTTTTTTTTTTTTTTTTTTTTCTGGTGCGGACCGAAGTTGGAGGAGCGCCCCCCCAGCCCAGCCCAGGCCCGGGATCCTGGGCGATCGCCCTGCCCACTCCGGTCCTCGCTGCTCCCGGGAACCTCTCCCAACTTTGTCCCAAGCCGCAGCCAGGCCCGGCCCGGTGGGCAGTCCCAAAGCTGCCCTGCCCAGAGCCCTGCCCCCAGAGCAGCCAAGAGCCGGACTCACTTTCTCTTTGGCTCCCAGCACCTGCCCCGCGGCTTCTCCCTCGCGCCCCCGTGCCCCGGCCTGCCCGCCTCACCCCAGCCTCTCCTTGCTCTCCTCCGGGGTGAGCTGGTCAAACGTCTTGGCCTCCTCCTTGCCCAGGAAGGCCTCGTGGTCGTACTGGAAGCTCTGGTTGTCCTCGGCGGGCCGCTCGCCCAGCTCCGAGTCGGGCCGCACCACGCGCTCCTTGCGCACGGTGGGCTTAGCCCACAGATGGTCGGGCCCCAGCAGCAGCAGCAGCAGCAGGAGCCCCAGCCCCGGACAGCCCAGCGCCATGGTCCGTCCTGCGGCCGCCGCCGGCGGGGAGGAAGGACCGGAGAGGAAGGGGAGGCGGAGGGAGGACTCTGCCGGGCCGGGCCGGGCCGGGCTGGGCTGAGCTAGCTTGCGCGGCCCTGAGCTCGGCGCGCTGTCCAGTGCGCCCAGGCGCAGTTCAGGACTCCCCTGGAGCTATGGGCGGGGCTGCTTCTAGAAGGAGGGGGTACCGAGGAGGGGGCGGGGACCGGGACGGGCTTGCTCTCCGAAGGGCCCGCCCCTCCAGTCTCTAGCGGGGGCTGGCAAGTGGCGAATCTTCCCTGCAATGGGCACGGACCGAACTAGAGCTTTTGCTCTCAAGTGTATAGAGCTGTGTCCATTGGACCGGAGCCGGCCTCGGGGTGGGGGCGGAGGAGGGGAGAGAGTAGCGCCACGTAGCCGGGCCCGCTGGAAGGGAGAGCGGGAAGGAGGGAGGGCGCAGAGGGGCTGGATGTGGGGGAAGTAGGGGCTAGGGGGCAGGGCTGCCTGCTAGAGGGAAGAACGGGGAGGCGGGAAGAGATGGAGGCAACTCAACCCAGAAAAAAACGAGCGAAATAAAGAAACCCCTTTCCCCCGAAACTCAGTACCCCCAAGCCAGCGTCGCAGTCTGCGGCCAGTAAATGTAAGCTCTCGGAAGGCGTCGGATAGTTCTTGTTTTGTTTAACTCACACGGGGATGGAACTTTGGGACTAGAAGGAGCAGGGGTTTTATTGATCTGGGAAAGCTCTCTCCACCGATGCACAGCCCTCAACCCTTGGTATCATCGATCTAGAGCTGGACGGGAACCGTAGAGGCCAAACTTCTCATTTTACAGATGAGAAAACTGAGGCCCAGGGGCGAGAAGTGATTCGCCCAGAGCCAACACAGAGAGCAAAGGGGCAAAAATCAAGATCTGAACTCAGATCCTTTTACTGGACATCCGGGGTACCAAGCAGCCTCCCTAATAAAAGAGTTGCTTGAATTAGCTGGGAGTTTTGTCACTTACACAGGATCACCCAGTAACCGAGAAAGGACTTGAACCTGAACTTCAAATCTCTGACTGTCCCTGACAACAACGCTTTTTCTGGTCTTCTTTTTATATCCCTTACTTTATATCCCACAGTGTCTTGCACATAGTAGGTATTTAATTCAAACTCTATTCCGTTCATAATGACAGATCTTCATTAAGGACCTTATTAGGTCGAGGAGGTGATAGGCAGAGCCTGGAGAGAACAAAAATTATGGAACCGAATCAGATCAGAAAAAACTTACATGCTCCCTGGGGATAGGGAGAAGGAAAAGAAAGGGAGAGAAAAGATACAGTACCAGTTAATCAGTCATCATGCATCTATATGTTAAGTTCATACTAAGGGGTGAGGATCTTGAGCCAGGCTCTGGACCCTCAAGCAACACAAATTTGAATGTTAATAAATGTTTGTCCTCGTTTTCTGTTTTAAAAATATATTTAATATTTTAATGGTTTTGCATGGAAAAACAATTTTTAACATTCAAACAATTTTTAACATTTAAATGTTTTTTGAGTTTCAAATTCTCTCCTTCCCTCCCTCTCATCGAGAAGACAAGCAATCAGTTACACGTGTGCAGTCATGCAAAACATATTTCATATTAGTCATGTTGTGAAAGAAAACAGCCAAAAAAAATCTAGAAGAATAAAGGAAAAAAGTATGCTCTGATCTGCATTCAGAATCCATCCGGAGAGAAAGAAAAGAAAAAGAAGGAAAAGAGAAAAGAAAGAAAAAGAAAAAAAGAAAGGAGGAAGGAGGGAGACAAGGAAGGAAGGAAGGAAGGAAGGAAGGAAGGAAGGAAGGAAGGAAG
>JAJPUD010001556.1:37131-74739 GCA_023553655.1 Myrmecobius fasciatus | reverse complement strand
AGGAAGGAAGGAAGGAAGGAAGGAAGGAAGGAAGGAAGGAAGGAAGGGAGGGAGGGAGGGAGGGAGGGAGGGAGGGAGGAAGGAAAACAGAAAGGGAGGGAAGGAGAGAAGAAAGAAAAAGAGGAAGGAATAAAGAAAAGGAGGGAAGAAAAGAAGGACAAAAATAATATGCTTCTGTCTGTATTCAGGCAATATGTGCATTTTTCATCATGAATCCTTTGGGATTATTTTGGACCATTGTATTGTGGGGAATAGCTAAGCCATTCACAGTTGTATATCATACAATATTACTGTTATGTGTATGACATTCGGGGTGGTTCTCACTTTACTTTCCATGTGAGTCTTTTCAGAGCTTTCTGAGAAGCATTCTGATCATCTTGTAGCACAATATTTCATCACAATCAAATACAACTTGTTCAGCCATTCCTCAATCAATGGGTATCCCCTTAATTTCCAATTCTTTGCTACCACAAAAAGTCTGCTATAAATAATGTTTACATTTTTCTTTTTTTAAATAAAAATTTGTTTGGGATACAGACCTATTAGTGGTATTGGCTGAGTCATTGGGTTTGTACAGTTTGATAGCCCTTTGGGCATAATTCCAAATTATTCTCCAGAATGGTTGGAACAGTTCACAACACCAACAATATATTATTGTCTCAATTTTCCCACATCCTCTCCAACATTTATAATTTTCCTTTTCTGTCAAATTAACCAATAGATAGGTGTGGGATAGTAGTTCAGAGATGTTTGAATTTGTATTTCTCTAATAGTGACAGAGCATTTTTCATTTGACCATAGAATACTTTTGATTATTTCATCTGAAAATTGTTTGTTCGTATCTTTGACCATTTATCAATTGAGGAATGGCTCTTATTTTTTTTTATAAATTTAACTCAGTTTTATAAATATTTCATAAATGGTGCCTTTATCAGTGAATTTGCTAGAAAAATATTTTTATGGTTAAGATTACTGTTCATTTCTCTCTATTTTATTTCCTCTCTCCTCTGTTTATTCTACTCTCTCCTTTGATTGTCCATTCTTAAATGTTTTGCTTCTGACCACCACCTCCTCCAATCTTCCTTCCCTTTGATCAGCACCTCACATTCTCTTTTTGCTTTCCCTTTCTAGCTTTAGATAGGGTAAATAGATTTCTACACTAGATTTCTATTCCGTGTTTGAGGTAATTCCAATGAAAATAAGGTTTAAGCACTCTTTACTTCCCATACTTCCTCTCCACTGTAAAGTGTGGAAGAGTTCAGTTGAATCCCTGCCTTTTCTCTGCCATCTTGACTCTGCCCCCTCTTCCTTAGTTTTTGAATAAGACTGTTTACATTGTGATAGTCCAGTAAAATAGTGAATAATGGGTAATGTCTTGGTTTGCTCATGAATTGGATTTCCATGTGGCTGAGTTGCACAGTTAATAGCAAAACTCACTGAAGGAGATAGAAGACAAGTTTTTGAAGATATGGGGGGCTAATAGTATCCCCCAAACCCTTGGTCCCAATGATCCCCATTACTTCAAACTTTGATTATTATTATAATAGATTCTGGGAGGGTCTGCATTCATTTTCCATTCATCCACTAAAATGATTTTCCTGAAATTCAGGTCTGATCATAATATTCCTTCCCCTTTCCTCTCCCCCAAAATCTTCAGTGGCTCTCTCTTGCCTCCAGGATCAAATACAAAATCCCCTGTTTGAATTTCAAAGCCTTTTATAGCCCAGGTCCCTCCTACCTTTCCAGTCCATTTACACCTTTCTCCCCAAAATGTACTTTCCAGTTCGGTGACAATGACCTCCTGGAGTTTTATATCAGGAGGCAATGCTCAGGGCATTTTCTCTGGCTATCCCCAAAGTTCCTGCTCTTCTGCTCAGACTACTGATCTCCAGGCTTTAAATTCTATTTAAAATCCCACCTCCTACAGGGAGTCTTCCCCAATCCTTCTGAATTCAAGTTCTTTCATAGGGTTTTTTTTTTGTTTGTTTTTAATGTCTCCACTTTAGATTGTAAGCTCCTTGAGAACAGGGTCTGTATTTGACTTATTTTTTTTTTAGTCCCAGTCTGACTCTTACTAAGTGCTAAATAAAGGTTTATTGACTTATTGATAAGGTTAGGGATTTAGGTTTAGGTCCCAGTAGATCAGGTCGTGGAGACAGTTTGACTTGCCTGGTCCATTCTGCTTGCCTCTGGGATGCCCTGCTGCTCATGTGCTCTTCAAGTGGCAATTGGTAGTGGACAGTCAGCCCCTTTACAGGAACTTTCTCCCCACCTGATGGCTGGATGGAAGCTAGATCAGTGGTCTGAGGAGGCTAGGGGCTCCTAGAGCTATGGTGCCTATCTGTATCCCAATATAATTCAATATAATCAATAACCTCTATACTTTGTCTATTTCAAAACATTCTTAAAAGGGGCTTCTTGGGCTTCATTAGGGTGATAAAGTGGTCACATACACAACTTCTGTGACTCATTTTTGTATTAAAAGACAGTTTCTCTAGGCAATAAAGTTGAACCAGACCCTAAAGAAAAAAGGTAATCTCCAAATAAAGCTCATAAAAGCAGTAGGACACAGCCCTTTCAGACAGGATGACGAAAACTGGACTGAGCTCGGTAAGGAAGAAGAGCAAAATAAATCAAAATCCATTCCTTCAAATGAATGAACAAATAGCCTTTTCTTTGTAGATATTGATAAATGGGTGAACCTGTAGTCAGTCTAGACCATCCTTCTAGTATTTATACACATTTGTCTCTCTCTCTCTATATATATGTATACATATTCATATATGTATACATATATATGTATAAAGGTATATACTTGTATATAAGTGCATATTAGATGATGTATTTGTGTATATGGGCACATAGGTATGTATACACATGCACACAGATATATGTGTATGTGCACTGCTTATTGTATACATATACATGCATGTGGCAGGCATATGTGTGCATGCATGCATGTGTGTACACCTGTTTGTGTGTTGTGTGTGTGTTTGTGTGTATGTGTCTATACACCTACATATATATCTACACACACATATATATGTGTATACACACACACACACACACAAACACATATATATATATATATATGTATATATATATATACACCTTATAGGGAGAAAAGCTCTAACCAGACAGTCAGCCCACAAGGTAACTTCACCTTTGGGGTCAATCCAATCAGGAGAGAGATAAGAACAGTGTGTACATTGATAGCCTTTTTTCTCCCAGGATCTTCACTGACAGAAGTTATCCCATTGCCCTTCAGACATCCCTGGGGTTCACAAAAATCATTCAGAAGACTAGTCCTGGCAGTTCAGTGTCCCGCTTCCCAGGTGATCTCTCCCATCCCCTGTAGCTCCCTGTTACTTTTGCTTCTGGGTATTTGCTGTCCCTTTCTTTCTTATCATGTCCCATGGCCCTACCCCTCCCACTGAGCTGTAAGAAATCCTGTGATCTTTGGAACCTCAGAACAGAGATACCTGTGTAGTTCCTCTCTCTATCTTTCCCCAGAGAGGAGAACAGGCGATAATAAATGTTTGTGCAGCGAATAGGTACCGGGTCTTATCTGGTAAGAAAAAAATTCCCCTCTAAGACTGCCTTTTGGGGAGCTATATTTGCAAACTCATCTCAGAGAGTTTTCAGAAACAATTCTTTGCCTGAGAATTGTGTCACCACTGGGTCTATATCCCAAGGAAATCATAAAGAAGGGAAAAGGATCCATGTGTGAAAAAAAAATGTTTATAGCAGCTTTTTTTGTGTTAGCAAAGAATTGGAAAATGAGCAGATGCCCATCAGTTGGGGAATGGCTGAATAAACAGTGGTATATGAAGGTAATGGAATATTATTGGTCTATAAAGATGATGAACAGGCTGATTTTAGAAAGGCCTGGAAAGATTTACATGAACTGATGCTGAGAGAAACAAGCAGAACCAGGAATACGTTGTACACAATAACAGCAAGAATGTGCAAAGATCAACTATGAACGACTTGGTTCTTCTCAGTGGTTCAGTGATCCAAGGCAATTCTAATAAAGTTTGAATGGAAAACTCCATCCATAAAAAGATCTATGGTGATTGAATATAAATTAAGACATGCTATGTTCACTTTTTTGTTGTTTTTTTCCCTCTCCCATTGGTATATCCCTCTTGTTCTGATTTTTCTCTCCCAACATGATTCATAAAGCAATGTGTATTGATATGCTGTATTGAAGAATACAATTCTTTTTCTTTTTGCTTTCTTCTGAGACAATTGGGGTTAAGTGACTTGCCTAGGGTCACACAGCTAGGAATTATCTGAGACCAGATTTGAACTCAGGTCCTCCTAACTTCAGGGCTGGTGCTCTATCCACTGCACTACCTAGCTGCCCCGAACAATAGAATTCTTTAAAATAAATAAAAAGTTTTTAAAAAGAAAGAAAAGAAAGTCATTGTTCTTTACTTTCCAATTTCCAACACACCAAATAAAGCTGAACTTCTAAATTAATCCAGTAGCAGCTGGCGCTTGCCCCCTCACCATTACTTGCCATCTGTCAGGATGCCTGAAATTCCACCATTAGAAATACATTCCTTTGGAACATTAAGGCCCTGCCCGATGTCAGATTAAAGGTCCCCCAATGAGAAATTCATCCCTGAATATCCTATTAGATGAGATCCATGCCCTGAGGAGGAATAACTTGATGAAGGAGGGAAGGAGGAAAGAAGAAAGGCATTACAAGATCAAGAAGGTAAACATTAAACATGTTTCCCGACGTATTTTTTTGCTCCTTAGAATTGGTTTGACCTTTGGGAAGGAGGGCCAAAGATGCCATTTGCTGCTTCTTAAATTCATCTCAATATCACAGCCAGATGATTGTCTTAACAGATGGCTCCTAAGGAAATCTGACCTCCTGAGGGAATTGACCAAGCATCCTGGCACTGTGCTACATTCAGGGCATTTTGAAAATTTTCTGCCTCTTCTCTCCTTCCTATTTGGGAGTGGGAGCCAGAGGTAGGAGGAAGGTAGCATGGTTCTTTCCCCAAAGACGGTCAGAGAGTTGTTCCTTTAGCCAAGCATTAGTGATTTGATGTTCATGTCTTAGGATCACAAACTTCAAATTTCCCCTTTTCCTTTCTTATCAGTATTCTTCCTGAATACATTAATGACTCCAGCATATTATCCTATCTCAGGTTGGGACCCTGTTCCCAAGGCAGCAAAGGAAGTGGAGGGAGAGGAGAACAATAATAGGAAAATGGGATGTGGTTCCCCTGGGTCTTGAACCAATCACCAATCACCAATCTGGTGAATTTCTCATAGGACAAAGGAAAAGTAGACTCTGTTCTTCAGGAAATTGTGATTCTGTCTCTTTTAGGTGAAGTAATCAGATCTCTAAACACTTCAGTGTTCTTTGCCAAGAAAATCCCAAATGAAGTCACAAAGAATTGGACATGACTGAAACAATCTAGGGACAACAGACAATGATAACAACGGCAAGAATATCAACAAAAAGTCAGGTCTCTAATATTAGATTGTGGTCCTGGAAAAGTTGCTTAACCCCCTCAGCCTCCAGCAGCTGTCCAAGGCTGAGGGTTTTAATGTAAATAAACTTCACCCTGAGTAAGTAGTGTGATATGAGAACCAAAGAAAGGTTATGTGTCTTAGACTTTCTTAAAAGAGTCCTAGAATGATAGGTGATGGTCCTGAAGTTCTCTGCTCTGTTCAGGTGTATCTGAAGCATGATGCTCAGGTCCAGGTGTCTTAGGTTAAGGACATTGGATCAGGCAGAGGAGGTCCAGTGGGATGAGACAATTGTCTTCAAGTATTCAAAGGAATGTCACATAAATGAGAGTTTATATTTATTTTCTTTTTGGCTCATGGCGAAAGAACCAGGAATGATGGGTAGAAAGTTTTAAAAGGTGAACTGAGGTTAGATGGAAAAAACTTCATCACAATGAGAGGTAAAATGGGTTGTTGAGACGGGAGAAGGGTTTTCCCTCATTAAGGATCTTCAGGTCTATGTTATAGAGTGTATTTCTATTGTATATGGGGTTTCTTCCAACTCAAAAGTTCTGATATTTTGTGACTTACCTACTAAGTGGTTGCCAGAGGAAGTTTTATGTTTGTTATTTCTCTAACAATGGGGCCCCAGAAAACTGAGAAGCCCATTTCTGGAGCCCTTTGCTACTTTTTTCAAGTTCAGTGTGAGCTATGTGGGTCAGTCATTTCTCCTTATCCCAATGGATATTCCCATCTATCTACTTCTCTATTTACAGACTATGCAAGTTGCAAACCCAGTAACATAACCTTTAAGATATAAATATCAATGTAAGTAGCAAAAGGGACGCAAGTAAAAGAATTATTCTCTTTAGTCATTTCCAAATGGTCATTTCTTTAATCCATTTCCAAGCTTCCAGGGAATATTTTAATTGTCTCCCCTAATATCAAGTAACTCTCCTCTCTCTGCCCCCCCACCCAGCATAATATAAGAGAAAGAATAATTTTAGAGCCCATGGCCTGTGATAAGTGCTTAGGTTTTCATCATGGAGGTTGGTGGAAAGCTCTTGAGAAAGGCTAGAATTAATCAAGTCTTGATTAAGCACCTATGAAATGCTGAGCTCTATACTAAGTGTTAAGGATACAAACTGAACTAGCTTAAATTCTACTAGAAGAAGACAAATGTGTTCATAGAAAAATAAATATAAGACTCAGCATCGAGATCGTAAGTAGAACTCTTGACTTCATAGAGGCAGCTGTTAAGAGAGGTGAGCCTCTCAACCAGTATAGATGGGGACTTTTCTCAGCAATTCACCATCTTAAAGAATTGCCTAGAATACTGAAAGGCTAAAAACTTGCCCAAATATAGCCATCTCTAATTTTATTGTGTTTTGCAGATTTTTTTTTGCAAATTGAAGGTTCATGGCAACCCTACCATAAGCAAGTCTATGGGCGCCATTTTTCCAACAGCATGTGTTTACATCATATCTCTGGGTCACATTTTGCTAATTCTCACAATGTTTCAAACTTTTTCATTATTATTTTATCTGTTATGGTGATCTGGGATCAGTAATCTTTGATGTTACTATTATAATTATTGTAGGGTCCCATGAACTCTGCCCATAAAGATGGCAAACTTAATCCATAAATGATGTATGTGTTCTGATTGATTCACTCACTAGTTGATCTCACCTCTCTTCCTCTCCCTCTCCTCAGGCTTACCCATCTCCTGAGACACAACACTATTGAAATTAGCCCACTTAATAACCTACAATGGCCTCTAAGTGTTCAAATGAAAGGAAAAGTCAATCAATATGGCAAACTTCATTATTGTCTTATTTTTAAGAAATTGATCGGACAGCATCCATCAACACTGAGGCAAAACTCCAAAACTCTCCATCAGCAAAAAGATTCAGATGATTGTTAGAATCTTTGAGAAATAAAATATTTTTAATGAAGATATGTAATATAAAATACTATTACACACTTCATAGACTATAGCATTTTCTATGAATTGGAAAAACCAAAGAATTTGTGTGTTTTGCTTTATTGCCCTATTTATTTAATTGTGATGGTCTGGAAACAAACCCCCAATATATTCAAGGGATACCTTTATGAGAAGTGGGACTTGAGCTCAGGTCTTCCTAGTTCTATCCAATAAGCAACACTACCTTTTCTTCCTTAAAGTAAAGATTCAAACTTCAAGTTCTCATCTCAGAGGTTAAAACATTACTTATTTGTTTGACTTCATTTTGAGTTCATTTTAAACTAAAGTTCTAGGCTGCAAAAATTACTCTGAAGGTCACTTCAGACACTGGAAATATGGATTAAGACAAGGATCATCTCAGATTATAAATTTTTCATTTTAGATAGACATTGGTGACTTTATACCTTGGAGGAGGAGATTGGGGGTGCCAATAATTGGGCATAAGACTGCTTAATAAACTAAGTTACTGGAAATTTTATGTATAGGACTGGTTCAATGACCTGGGATGCCTTCATGGGGTCTCCAGTCTGTTGTAGAAAGGGTCCTGGGCCAGTTCCACATGGACTAGATGACCCCCGAGGTCCCTTCCAACTCTGAGATTTGGGATCTTTGGATCATGGATTGGAGCTACAAAGGATCTTAAAAGTCATCTTGTGATCAACTATGAAAGAGTTGGTTCTTCTCAGTGGTTCAATGATTCAAAGCAATCCCAATAGTCTTGGGACAGAAAATGCCATCTGCATCCAAAAAAAGAACTAAGGAGACTGAATGTGAATCAACACATGCTAATGTTCACTTCTTTTTTCTGTCTTTTTAAAATCTTTCCCATGGTTTTTACCTTTTGCTCTGTTTTATCTGTCCCAACATGATCATAAAGCAATGTGTATTAAAAATAAAAATACTAAGGGGCAGCTAGGTGCTGCAGTGGATAGAGCACCAGTCAGGAGGACCTGAGTTCAAATCTGGTCTCAGACACTTAACATTTCCTAGCTGTGTGACCCTGGGCAAGTCACTTAACCCCAATTGTCTCAGCAAAATAAACAAAAATAAATAAATATAATAGAAAAAGCCCATATTTACAATACTTTATTGCCTTTCAATCTCAGATCTAGTAAAAATGGCCATATTATTTTCTATTAAAAAAAAAAGAAGTCTTTTTCAACAAATTCAACAAATGAAGTAATCAAGTAACAGAGACACAGAGATATTCGGTGAGTTCCAGAGGCCACACAGCTAGTAAGTGCCTGAGGCTGGATTTGAACTCAGATTTTCCTGACTTCAGGCCCAGTGTTTTACCTACTACTTTCTTTCTCTCTCTCTCATTTCTCTCTTTCTGTCTCTCTTTGTCTCTGTCTCTGTCTCTCTCTGTCTCTGTTTCTTTTACTCTGCCTCTATCTCTCTATCTCCATCTCTGTTTTCTCTCTCTTTTTCTTAGCCTCTTTCTCTGTCTCTCTCTCTGCTTCTTTCTCTTTCTATGTCTCTGTCTCTCTCCATCTCTGTTTTCTGTCTCTCTGTGTGTCTCTTTTTCTGTGCTTTTTTCTCTCTGTGTCTGTTTTCTCTCTGTCTGTCTCTGTCCCTCTCTATTTCTCTGTTTCTTGATATAAATATGTCTCAAAGAGAAGGAAGGGAAGGGGAACAGGGAGGTATAGAATTTGGAACTCAAGACTTTAAAAAAAATTTTAATTATTTTAACATGTAACTAAAAAAATATATTAAATAGATATTTTGTATGTATGACAGTTCAGAAGACACACCCACATTCTATCCATAGTATATCTTATGCATAAATATGGGATTGCTTCTAGTTTAAAACTTGGCTCTGCTTGTAAACTTCCTCCCCATACAAAGTGTTTGGATTTCAGTATGGATTTTATCCTCTTCATGAAATTAGTCAAATACCTCAAATATCTAGTTCTATTTTTTGTACTGAAAGCAGGACAATTCTCCTTATTTCATAAGATCCTAACCTTGAAAGAAACTCAGAGACTGTCCACTTTACAGAAAACTGTGTCCCAGAGAGATTAACCACCTTGGCCAGGGTCGTGGCTAGTGTCTGAGAAGATTCAAACTTGAGTCTTCTGAACATCAAGTCCCACCCTTTGTCCACTAGGTCTTGTGACACTTCTGCAAACTCTGCTAATGGGGATGACGTTAAGAACCTTTCACAGATTGGAAAAAGGTTATGAAGAGCTTACTAAGTACCAGACATTGTGCTCAGCACTAGGTGGGTACACACACACAGTTGGATAAAGCCCAGAATGGAGGGATACAACAGGTTTATGGATGGAGTTATATAAAACAATATAGACTTGAAGACTATAAAAACTATGCTCAATTCAATGACCATTCATGATTCCTGAAGACCAATAATGAAAAATATTATTCATATATTCAAGTATATTTTCACATGCAGTCATTGAGGGAATTTATTTGCTTGGTTATGTACATTTATTACAAGAATTTGTCTTTCTTGGTTTTTTTCCAATGTTCAGAGAGTAGGAGAGAAAGTAGATTCTTGTCAATTTTTTATAAATAGAGAAGTGGAGTATGGGTGCTATAGCTTAAATTATCATATTATTATTTTACTTAATTGGTTCACTTTGTTTCAAGACACCTATCACAAAGTAGGTATGATCTGCTTTTGTAAAACAGAACATATCTATAACACTTTTGGGGGAAAAAACCCACATATTAAAAAAAAAGATACATCCAGAGTAAATGTAAAGTAACTTTAGAGAGGAAGGCACAAGGAAGGGAAAAGCAATAGAAAGAGCTTGAGATTTGAGCTGAGTCTTGAAGGAAGTCAAGGGGCAGAAATGAGGAGAAAGAACATTTTAAGCTCAGGGGAAAAGCATGGAAAATGAAGATGGATCATGATGTAGTAGGAAAGTCAGGGTGATTGGACCACTGGACCACAGAGTGGATGTATAAGACAGGAAAAGAAAGAAAAGGCCAGATTGTAAAGAGCTGTAAATGCTAAATAGATAAGGAACATTGGTGCCCAGAGAAATGAGGTGAGTTGCCAAAGTTGACATAGCTGATAAGTAGCAGAATCTGGATTTGAACCCAGATTCTGTGACCCAGCCCAATCCTACATCCTTTCCACTTCCTCCTAGCTGCCCTGGACCATTATTAGGAATAACAACTCTTCTCTCCTTTCTAGTAGTGCATTTGCATGGATTGCTTGCTTTTTCACTTCAGTAATTACGTATTCTTACCCACCAAGTTCTGTTTTGATGGACTGAAAGAACTGCATTGTGGGAAGATCACTACTGCTCCCTGAATTGGAGCATTTACTTTCCCCTGAAAGTTGTGCACCTGCCGTGATTAATCCGGCTTCTTGTCCATTTAGCACCAATGTAAAACCTTGCAAAATATTGAGTCTTCAGCTTGGGTAACATTTTAACAGCAATCTGTTTCAGCCGCAGCGGGCAAGCTGAGTGGTATGTGAACTCTTAATGAAACTCGGTAGATATTAGGGTTTTATCGTCTGGAAAACGGTGCAAATCAAAGAGCTTTGCTTACTGTTTATCTGTTTATAACATTTTTATTTCCTAAACCAAATGCACATTTATCCTTTTTTTTTCTTCTCCAGCTTTCAGTTTAGCTCTCCACATATTTACTTTCCTCTCCAGTGTAATTCCCTGATTAAACTGACTGGACTGGAAGGCGTTCAGGTGTGTAGAAAGTCTGGGGGAGCATAGCAGATGTGATAGGATACTTAAATATGTGTCACCTTCAGTGGAGTCATGGGATGGCAAAGCTGGATTTGGGGAAGCAGCAACAGTGTTGGGAGTAGGTTCTGTAAGAATGAGTCTGGGCTTAGAAATAGGAGATTAAAGATCATTTAATTCAATCCTCTTTGATTATTGATCAGGGAATCAACTGATATTTTATTGATAAGGGAATCAAAACCTAGAATCAGAACTGTAACTACCAAGGGGCAAATAGGATTTTGCTTCAGGGTGCTAGAGGGAGATGGTAAATACACTTACTCCCCATACTTTACTTTTAAGTCCTCCTGATCTGTAAAGTCATATAGTGTAACCATTGCTAGATCCCCTTTCCCATGAATTATCTCTTGACTAATATCTACAGTGCTTCTCCACCCCCACCCTCACCCCAAGTTCTGTCTGTCAATTATTTTTGGGATAGGAGAAAAAATTCCTAATTACAATTTTGTTCGGTCTTTTCCAAGATCACTCGCTAAATGGTAGCAGAAGGGACACTAGAATCCAAAGCTTTTGAATCCCATTCTCCCTTTCACTATTCTTCTCCATCTGTCTATCTCCATCTGACGCAGTTTAGATGGTACATTGTATAGAACGTTGAGCTTGGAGTCAAGATACTTGTGTTCAAGTCTGACCTCAGACACAAGCTGTGTGATCATGGGCAAGTCACTTAACTTCTGGTTTGTCTCAGTTTTAAAATGGGGATAAAAAAGAATAGCTACCTTCAAGAGTTATTGTAAAAATCAAAAGGATAAAATATTTGTAAAGTACTTATTACAATGCATGGCACAAAATAAATGCTTATTCCTTCTCCTTCCTCTCTGTTGACATCCCTAAATTGGAAAGTTTGGAGGAAGAGCGTGTCCCTTTATATAAATAATTAGCAAACATGTATTAAGCTCTATTTTGGGTAAGGCACTAGGTACTGAATGCTAAGAATACAAATCCAACCAACAAAAACAATCCCTATATTCAAATGAAAACATTTCTCTTCTTTAGGCTACCCTTCCTACTTGAACTCGAGGGTTGGGTTTCCTAATAGGATAGGTTTTGTTATTATTGGGTTGTTTTAGTTATGTCTGACTCTTCATAACTCCTTTTGGGGTTTTCTTGGCAAAGATACTGGAGTGGTTTGCCATTTTCTTCTCCAGCTCATTTTACAGATGAGGAAATTAAGGCAACCACAGTTAAAGGACTTGCCTAAGATCTCATAATGTGTCTGAGGCCAAATTTGAACTCATTGAAGATAAATCTTCCTGACTCCATGCCCTGTGCTCTAATCACTAGCTGCCTCAATGGATTGATTACATCAGATTTGTAATCCTAAAAAAATATAATTCACAAGCCCCCATCAATACATTTTCCTCCATCTGTTTCCTCATCTATAAAATGGAGATAATAATAGCATCTCCTCTGCTCCAGGATTATGAGGAACACACATGATATCATGTGTAAAACACTTTGTAAACCTTAAATCAATATATCAATGGCAGGTGATATTTACAGAACTGGCTATCTTTTCAAAGATATGCTCTCACCCAATGTGGCTGATCTTTCACTCATCCAATGGCTAGCTATCCATTTATTCCATCAAGTTGATCGAAGAGCTTCTCCCTGTCTCCGAAAGGAGAAATAAAATGTATGCACTTCTTTAGAATTTATGTATAAGCTACCAGAACTGAACACATTGCTCTATGGGAGTTCTAACCAGATAAGAAGACCTGATCCCCTCTTTCTGGATGTCAAACCTCTTTTGATACAAGTGAAGATTGCAGAAGAAAGTTTTCTTGGGTGGTGTAGGACATGATATTTCTAATTTTGCCTTTTCTCAGATGTGGGAAATTCTGCTTTGTCCAACATAAGACGCCATAGATTTCTTGTGCCACCTTCCTTGGCTATTACATTTGCACAGCAATAACCATGGTGACCTCCCAGGTATAGAGATAATGTCATGCAAATCACAGCAGCTTTAGGGATAAAGATGTTCATGTGGCATCTTCCTTTTAGCTTTTAGTATCTGCCAGTGAGTTTTTTATCTGCAGGAATACATGAAGCTTCACAGTTCAATCTGGGTTCCTTTTAGTGGAATTTGAAGGTAGGAAGGAAGAGAAGAGATGGTATTTCGAGCCGATTTCTTCCCAAGCTTTGAGATGGGAAAACTGCCTTTCATAACTTTTTCATAGTAATTCAGGGCCCAAATAAATATTCAATAAATAATTGTTTCATGTAATTTGCAAGTCATACAAAAGGGAAGGAAAAGGAAAGTTCTGGCCAGACTATTTAATTGGAGCAAAATTTAGGGCTAGAAAAGACTTTAGAGGTCATTTATTAAATAAATGAATAGCACTTATTACAATGCTTGGCACACAGTAGGCACTTAATAGATGCTTATTCCTTCTCTTCCTCATTGAATCCAGTCTCCTTAACTGAAGTAGAGGGAACTGAGGCTCAGATAAGACAGGTAGAGACAGGTTGGAACCAGGTCCTCCTAATCCTGCACCAACTCTCTGCCTCTTGTGGAATGAAGTGATGAATAAGGGCTTTGCTAGAATAGAAGCAGTATAGATCTGTGGTCAGGATTGTCCTTGTTTTTATTTGCCCTTCATTCTCAAAAAGGACCATGAGATCAGGGAGGGGATGCCAGACATGCAAGAGAATTGGATTTAAGTGAGGGAGGGCTGTGCAAGGGCACTGCCCCACTTTCCCCTCCAGAGCCATTTAGATCCAGGATCAGGAGATGCAGTGGGAGACTTTGGTATTTTTTTAGCTAAGGTCTTCCACAGTTTGACTGAGGCAACACCCATTCAGTGATTAAGGCTAAGTAGCAATGGAGGCAAAGGATTCCCTCTTTCACCTAGTCAAAAAAAATCTAAATAAATAAATGAATGAAACTGGAAAACAGGTTTTCTGGCCAAAGCAGAAATGACATTTACATTCAATCTGAGTCAATCGGATCCCAAACAGTGACCAAATGGGGCTTGGCCTTGGACCTATTGGTGCCCAATCAATGAGAATTAAGTTGATCAGAAGGAAGGGATTCTAGTCCCATCTCTTGCTGAATGACCCTGGGCTAGACACTTAACGTCTTAGTCATTTAGTCAATTTGCTAAGGCCATAAGTGTCAAAGACTTGAGTGATAGAGGGAGTTTCTTCCCTCTAAATTTCCTAAATCAGTGAAATCATAGGTCCAGTCCCTATCTCATTTCCCAGAATCCCAGAACTTAAGAACTAAAAAGGACCCCAGAGGTCATCTGGTCCAACCTATACCTGGCAAGGATGCCCTCTCTATTTCCAACAAATGATCAATATATTGTGAGCTCCTTGAGGTCAGGGCCTGTCTTTTGCCTTTCTTTTAATACCCAGCATTTAGGCTCTCAATGCTGTTGTTTGTCCTTCATGCTTGAAGAGTACCAAAATGGCACCATGGTGTCAGGGTCAATGTATGGTTTGTCCAATTGTGACTTATCAGACCAATACAAACCTGGAAGATTCCATCACGAGTCAGGCACAAATAAGTCCATAAGAACATTGGAGTGAAAATGTCACTAAATTTCTGCATCTTGCATTTCTTTTTTAAAATTTTATTTTTAAAGCTTTTTATTTCCAAAACATATGCATGGATAATTTTTCAACATTGACCCTTGCATAACCTTGTGTTTCAGATTTTTCCTTCCTTCCCCCATCCTCTCCCCAATGGCAAGCAATCTAATATATGTTATACATGTTAAAATAAATGTTCAATCCAATATGTGTAAACATATTTATACAATTCTCTTGCTGCACAAGAAAAACCAGATAAAAAAGGGAAAAAAATGAGTAAGAAAACAAGATTGAATTTCTTTTAAAGGACTGAAATTCTGATATGTTCATGGAGGAGAGTCCCTTCTTTCAGGTGCTGTATGGTCCTCTGCCAAAGTCTCCCATTTTTCATAATCTACAAGTGTCCTTGTATTACTTCTTCTGACTTCCATCTGAGCACTTGCCTTATTCTCCATAAAATAGTCTTTTAGGCAAATGTATGTTTGGCATTTGAACAATGTGGCCAGCCCCACTTTCTTCTGTAGAATTGAATACTTGGCATTTCAGCTCGAGAAAGGACCTCATTATTCCATTATTTATCTTTATCTTCAGAATTTTCCTAAGACAATTCAAATGAAAGTGGCTCAATTTCCTGCAAATTGGAAAGAGACTGTCCGGGTCTCACAGACATACAACAATGAGGGCAGAAGAACAGCTCTGTAGACCTTCAGTTTTATTGGCAGTCCATACTTTCCCTCCTAAACATTAAGCTAGCTCTGGCACTGAGTAGGTCTGCCTTATCATCTACACAGACTCCCCTGGGAAGTTTACTTCCAAGATAAGTGAATTTATCCACAGCATTCAAAATGTCATTTGCTGTAACTGATGGCTCTATATATGGATTGTGTGGGATTGGCTGTTGGAGCACTTCTGGTTTCTTGGTGTTCATTTTCAGATCAAATTTAGCACAAGTGGCAGAGAATTGATCCATAAGTTCCTACTACATGTCAAAATTATCAGGTAACTCGGGATGTAGTAGGCACTTAATAAATAAAGTGCTTCCAAAACTTCAAGAATTTTTTTAATTAAAGCTTTTTATTTGAAAATATATGTATGGGTAATTTTTCAACAATGATCCTTGCAAAGCTTTCTGTTACAAATTCCCCCCCCCCCAGTCCCATCCCTCCCCTAGATGGCATGAAGTCTACTACATGTTAATTATGTTAAAATACTTGACAAATTGAATATGTGCTTACATATTTTTACAGTTATCTTGCTGTGAAAGAAAAATCTTATCTACAAGAAAAAAAATCTGAGAAGGGAAACATAATGCAAGCACACATCAATAGAGAGCATGAAAATGTTATGTTGTGGTCCCCATTTCATATCCCTCTCTCTGGGTGTATATGGCTTTCTTCAGTGAACAATTGGAACTAATTTTAAACATTTCATTGTTGAAGAGAGCCATGTCCATCAGAATTGATCATCATGTAATACTGTTGTTGCTGTGTATAATGATCTCCTGGTTCTGCTCGTTTCACTCAGCATCAGTTCATGCAAGTCTCTCCAGGCCTCTCTGAAATCGTCCTGCTGGTCGTTTCTTACAGAGCAATAATATTTCATAACATTGACATACCATAATTTATTCAGCACCTCTCCAATTGATGGGCATCCATTCAATTTCCAGTTTCTTGCCACTACAAAAAGGGCTGCCACAAACATTCTTGCACATGTGGGTCCCTTTCCCTCCTCTAAGATCTCTTTGGGATATAGGCCCAGTAGAAACACTGCTGGGTCAAAGGGTATGCACAGTTTGATAACTTTTTGAGCATAGCTCCAAATTGCTCTCCAGAATGGTTGGATCAATTCACAATTCCACCAACCATGTATCAATGTCTCAGCAAAACTTCAAGAATTGAAGAATCTAGCATTGTTGGTGGAGCTGTGAATGGATACAGCCATTCTGGGGAACAATTTGGAGCTATGCTCAAAAAGTTATCAAACTGTGCATACCCTTTGACCCAACAGCATTTCTATTGGGCTTATATCCCAAAGAAATCATAAAGGAAGGAAAGGGACCCACATGTGCAAGAATGTTTGTGGCAGCCCTTTTTGTAGGGGCTAGAAACTGGAAACTGAATAGATGCCCATCAATTGGAGAATGGCTGAATAAATTATGGTATATGAATATTATGGAATATTATTGTTCTGTAAGAAATGACCAGCAAGATGATTTCAGAGAGGCCTGGAGAGACTTACATGAACTGATGCTGAGTGAAATGAGCAGAACCAGGAGATCATTATACACGGCAACAACAGTACTATATGACGATCAATTCTGACGGACATGGCTCTCTTCAACAATGAAATGTTTCAAACCACCTCCAATTGTTCACTGAAGAAAGCCATATACACCCAGAGAGAGGGATGTGAAATGTGGACCACAACACAACATTCTCATACTCCTTGATTGATGTTTGCTTACATTGTGTTTCCTTATCTGATATATCTTTTGTGTAGATAAGATTTTTCTTGCACACCAATGATAAGTTTGGAAATATGTATACATATATTCGATTTGCCAATATTTTAACATAATTAACATGTAGTGGATATCCTGCCATCTAGGGGAGGGGTGGGGAGTTGGGGGGAAAAATTTGTAACAGAAAGCTATGTAAGGGTTATTGTTGAAGAATTACCCACACATATGTTATGCAAACAAAATTTTAAAAAAGAATTGAAGAATCTACTATCTCCTGCAAACCAGTCTCCTTTTAAAAAAATGGCTCTGAAAAAAATAAATTAAAAAAAATGGCTTTGTTAAGTATTAGTTTCCTGACATTAAAGCTAATTTATTCCTACTGATACCTTGTTATTTGAGCTTTATAACTGCTCAAAGTTAAGTGACTTTTGCAAGATCACACAATAAAATGGAATTTGAACCTAAGCTTTCCAGAATCCAAACCATTATATCAAATTGCTTTGAACTGAGAATGAATTTGAGTAGTGATCTGGGCCAATCAAACTTTGAGGATTCAATTTCCTTCCTTTTTAGGAAAAGAATTAGCTTAATCTACATGGGAGATGGGGGAAAATTCTAGTAGATATTGATCTTATTACAAATGGATTCCATACATAAAATGGTTTGGAATCCTTAAGAAAACTACCTAAATGTCATTTATTGCAATTATTATTATTCAGTTTAAACTCCTGCCTTTCCCCCTCATTATGCAGATGGAAAAAAAAGAATCCAAAGATAAAGGGATTTTCCCAAGATACTTAGTAGGATTTAAATTAAGTTAAAAAAAAAAACTTAATCCTAAAAGTTCTAAGTTTCTAGGACTCTAATCAGTTGCTCTCCCCATCATTTAGATTTTGGCAAGAATAATAATAACTGATATTTTATAGCCCTTTAAAGCCATACCAGGAAACTTAATTGTTTCTATTTGAATTCTCTTAGACTCTGAAGATCCTCAGGATAAGAAACCAGACACTGAGGTTAGTTCTCCAATTAAACTGCCAAGTACTAAAATTCTACTTCAAAGAGCACAATTCTGTTAGACTGGCCCCGTTGTTCCAATGCCAAATGTCCACTTGCCAAAAATATTATTTTAGGAGAACTCACATATGGCAAGGTGGCCAGAAAAGGCAATACAAGGACATTCTCAAGGTCTCTCTTAAGAACTTTACAACTGACTGAATGATCATGGAGTGCTATTATCAGAAAAGGTGCTGTGCTCTTTGGGCAAACCAGAATTGAATTATTTCAGAAGAAATGTAAGATGCACAAAGTTAGAGAAGACACCACTAATGTTCATAGATATTATTTGTATTCAACCTGTGGCAGAGAATTCCAAGCTCCTATTGGATGGATCAGCTACAGTGGACATACTGCAGTTCAATACTAACAGAGTAATGCCATTTTGGTTGTCTTCAAGCACAAAGGGCAACAACCAGCCCTCTAAAAAGTCAGTATGGCCTAGTGACTGGCTAAAAGTCTGGTCCTGGAGTCAGAAAGCTCTCTGTCCAGATCCTGCCTCCAATATATACTGAGCAAGCCATTGACCTTTTAAGTGGCAGTTCCTTAGGACTAGGAGTTACTCATGAATTGCTGAGATCTGTCAGTGGAAGAAATTTCCATGCCAGGAATTTCTCATATGGATGAAATCAGAGGTCCATACTGTCCCCCAAATTAAGAACTTTCAGCTTTGCAAAGTGCTTTTCAGACGTCATTTCTTTGTTCTTCAAAGCACCTTGTGAGTTAAGCACAATAAGTGTTATTGACCCTATTCTACAGATAGGGAAACTGAGGCTCAGGGAAATTGTGTATGGCCATGTGAATAAGAAGGAACTAAGGTGGAATTCAAACCTGGGTCACTCCTGACTCTTACCACAAGTGAGGCAGCAAGGCTCTACTTTCAGAAAGAGAAAATCCAAGATTTAGGGGGTGACCAGGGTCCAGACTGCTGTGCAGTAGTCACCCTTCTCTGGCTAAAAAATAGAGACATGGAGCTGTCAATAAAAAATGTATGACTTGGCTCCAGAACTGTGAAGTGCGGGGAAGATTATTTAGATAAACGGGCTAATCGGACAGAAATGGTACACAGTTGTAAATGTCAATGAGCCGGATGCGTTAATTCCAGGCTCATGGACTAGCATTCGTCTGCATAGACCGTGATGTTTATGTGAACGGACCAACAGTGGGATCACCCCGGAGACCCAAAAGGGAGAAGGAAATAGAGTCTGGGGGCCCTCAGTGAGGGAGAGCTGCCCATGTCAAATGCAGTTAGTGTGGGAATGCTGATGGGCTTTATGGGAAAGCTCTAAGACTTGGTCGTCCACCATAAATAATGATTTAGTGAATAATAAGGCAAGGTCAGAAATATAATAGCTTTTACATTGGAGTTGACATCCCACAAACTGCAATCATCTGCTAAGAAAGTCTGGACGGTATCATAAGCTTCATAATAACAAGAAGGGTTCATATTGAAAAGAAGGATTTTTGTTGTGAAATAGGGGAAGGGAGAAGAAAAAAGAAAGTTGCTTTTAAATCTCAAGTACAATTTTTAGGTTAAGGATTAGTCATCAGAAAATTTTTAATTAAGGTTAATTTTCTCTCTCACTTCAAATAACCTTATATTGGCCATTAACCACTCTGGGCCTGTTTTCTTATTTATAAAATGGGAGGTTGCTCTTTTTGTTCTAAATCTATACCTCATTTACCTTTCTATTTATATATACATATATATCTATATATATGCACCTCAATAGCATGTAAGTCTATGGCACAGCAGGAAGGTCCTATAGAGAAATTGATTGACTTGTCCAGGGAAGATTTAGAGCCAAAAATTCCTTACTCCATATCCAAAACTCATAGATTCAGAATTGGAAGGAATCCCAGAAGTCATCTAATACAAACTCCCTGCCCCTGCTGCCATTTTATTTATTTCAATAAATGGGCTAATCAGACAAATGGTACACAGTTGTAAATGTCAATGAGCCAGATGTATTAATTCTGGGCTCATGGAATAGGTTAAATACTGCCCAGGATCTGAAGGTAGGATTTGAATCCAGTTCTTCTTCCTCCAGAGTCAGGGTCCTTTCCATTGAACTACATGGCTTCCAACTCAATATTTCTAGCCACACAGTTATCATGGTGTTGAATTGAAAAGAGCTTGGTGTTGTGTTGTGCTCTATTTTGAAGGAAGAATGGAGACCACTGGTAGACTGTTAATAGACATGGTGATCATGAGCAAGTCATACAACTTCACTGAGTTACAATTTTCTCATCTGGAAGAGATAGAAGTCAATAGCAAATAGTAACAATAAAATAAAGAAATATTAAAGAATAAAATAAAGAAATGAAATAATAAGCAATAGAAGTAAAATAAAATGAAAATAATAAAATAATATAAGGATATTCAAGTTTATAGGGTCATATGAAGAAAACTGTGAACCTTGAAGTGTAATAGAAAGGTGAGTTATTATTAGCTATGAGTTTAATCATTGCATGACTGACTAAAAGATGTAGGGAATTCAAGATTCCACTATATTGGCAGTGTATTATCTAGAACAACACACTGGATTCAGTTAGAGCAAAATTCTGCCTTGATAGCTTTCCTGCAACATGATTGTCTTCTATGTGGTAGAAGTCAAAGTTATACAAGATCCTTTGAAAGATAGAACAGAAATAATATTGTGCTATAACTATATAATAGCTGATAGAAAGTAAGACCAAAAAATGTTTTCCAAAGGGAATCACTGCTATCATGGAGGTCTAGCACAGAATTCAAGTTGAAATAGGATGCTCTAAAAATGTGAGGTCCACATATTTTTTTTTATTTGTGGATGACATGCTCATTACATTAAGATTCAGAACACTGCAATTTTCTGGATGAGCTCCATAATCACTGAAAAGAGTTAAACATAATTATCCATAAAGGAAAATCCATGTAGATGAAGAATGTATGTATATATGTGTATGTGTATAGGTGTATATATACATGATACATATATGTGGTGTGTACATTTGTATATATGCACATGCATGTTGTATATACATGGATGTTTACATATACATGTATATGTGATGTCTGTATATCCATTTATCTATCCATCTATCTTGGATAGATTTTATAAATACTTGAGCCCTGACTTGACTAAGAAAAGGAGAAAAATCTGGATTGCCACTGGGATACTGCAAAGCTTCTCCTGGAAGCTAGAGGCATTGTTTTGAACACCAATATCCTTCAGCAATGACTGAAAGTCATTGAACACTATGTATAATCTTGGAAAAATTCAAGTTCAGAGTCTCTCAAGGGAAAGTGGAACTGAGCCTATATCCCAAAGAGATCTTAGAGGAGGGAAAGGGCCCCACATGTGCAGGAATGTTTGTGGCAGCCCTTTTTGTAGTGGCTAGAAACTGGAAAATTAATGGCTGCCCATCAATTGGAGAGTGGCTGAATAAATTATGGTATATGAATGTTATGGAATATTATTGTTCTGTAAGAAATGACCAGCAGGATGATTTCAGAGAGGCCTGGAGAGACTTGCATGAACTGATGCTGAGTGAAACGAGCAGAACCAGGAGATCATCATACACAGCAACAACAGTATTACATGATGATCAATTCTGATGGACATGGCTCTCTGCAACAAAGAATTGTCTCAAACCAGTTCCAATTGTTCACTGAAGAAAACCATATACACCCAGAGAGAGGGATATGAAATGTGGACCACAACGTAACATTTTCATGATCTCTATTGATATTTGCTTGCATTGTGTTACCTTTCTCTAATTTTCTTTTTTTTTCTTGTAGATAGGATTTTTCTTGCATAACTTGTCAAGTATTTCAACATTATTAACATGTAGTGGACTTCCTGCCATCTAGGGGAGGGGAGGGGACTGGGGGAAAAAATTTTAATGGAAAGCTCTGTAAAGTTCAATGCTGGGGAACTACCCATACATATGTTATACAAATAAAAAGCTTTAATAAAATAAAAAAAGGGAAAGTGGAGATATGTGGTGGATGTGAGCAGCTCTCATATCAATGCACTACAAATGAGAATCTACTAAGAAAGGGTGTAGAGGAAGTCGTTATATAAATGATAACTAGGCAAAAACATGAGCTAGACACATGGCAAGAATCTGATTGGGGAGGGAGGAGAAATAATCATAATTAATGAACAGCAAATTTGTTCCTCTCGTCTCCCTGTCATGTAAAAAGAACCTGAAGAAGACTTCTAGTAAATGGAGATTGCCAAAGGAATCCATGATACAAGGTTAAAAATCCCTCTATTCTAATCCAATCTTTTTATTTGCTAATTCCAGGTATATCACTAAAAATCTATGTGACCTTGGACAATTATTTAACTTCTCTTTCAAAGAGAAGCTTGAGTGGGGGGAGGTGTTCTTAGAATTTTTTTTGTAATTTCCCAGAAATAAATCAAATCCTATTCATTATAGGATCCAGCTTATTGTTGATTTGCAATGTCTGAATGTCTAAGAAATAAATACTTTAAGGAAAAGATGGACACTTATGAATATAATTTTATATATATATACTTTTTTGAACTGGTAATCTGTTGTTATATATTTTGAGTCCTCCCCAATGTTCTCCTGGGCACATAACAATATTCTCTTTTGTTTTGTCTCATTTTGTTTTGTATTCTTTCTCCGTTTTTCTTTTTTCTTATTCTTTTTTAAATAAAATAAATAATTTTAAAAAAGGAAAAAAGATATATATACTTCCTGGTCATTTCCAAACCATTCTATCTGTACTCTGATCATTATTCTCTTCTTTTCCCCATCAAATCTTGGATTCTGATCTTGGAACTATCCTGAATTGATAGATAAGCTTTCTATTGATTGTGCCTAAAACTAGGCCTCCAACCTCACATCTAGCCTATTTCTAAACCATGCTAACATATGTATTATTTTCATCCCTCCCTACAGATTTCCCTATTCTCTGCCTCCTCTTTATTTTATATATATATATTTCTCTATTTTTTTATATATATATATATATATATAAAATTACACAAGAATGTAAGCTCCTTGAATGGAAGGACCATCTTGCTTTTTTGTATTTGTATCCCAACACTGGCATACAGTAAGAGCTAAATAAATGCTCTAGCCTTCATTCATCATAGTTGTATATAAACCAACAAATAGAGTTAAGTACTGAGGAAAACTAGTATTATGTCATGACAATATTACTCTGTAATCTATCCTTTTCCCTATTTTATCAAAAAACTATCTCTTAGCCTAGCTCAAAAAAGAGACCTCTTCTAGTTCACATTAAGACGTGGTCAAGGAATGTAATTCTCTTTTTTTATATATAAAGCTTTTTATTTACAAAACATATGAGTGATTTTTCTACATTGACCTTTGCAAAAACTTTTTTCCCAAGCTTTTCCCCTCCTTCCCCCCACCCCCACCCCTAGATGACCGGTAATCTAATACATGCTAAATAGGATAAATTATATGACAAATACAATACATGTATACATATCTATACAATTATCTTACTGCACAAGAAACATCAGATCTAGAAAGAGAAGAAGAAAAAAACAACCTAAGAAGGAAAACAGAATGCATGGAAATATTCACAGAAAGTGTTAAAATGCTGTGCTGTGGTTCACTCTCAGTTCCCACAGGCCTCTCTCTGGATGTATATGACTATCTTCATCGCAGCACAACTGGTTTGAATCACATCATTGTTGAAGAGAACCATGTCCATCAAAATTGATCATCGTATAGTCTTGTTGCTGTGTATAATGTTCTCCTGGTTCTGCTGATTTCACTCAGCATCAGTTCATGCAAGTCTCTCCAGACCTCTCTGAAATCCTCCTGTTGGTCGTTTCGTACAGAGCAATAATATTCCATAACATTCATATACCATAATTTATTCAGCCATTCTCCAATTGTTGGGCATCTTTTCAATTTCCAGTTTCTAGCCACTACAAAAAGGGCTGCCACAAACATTTTTGCACATGTGGGTCCCTTTCCCTCTTTTAAAATCTCTTTGGGATATAGGCCCAGTAGAAACACTGCTGGGTCAAAGGGTATGCACAGTTTGATAACTTTTTGAGCATAGCTCCAAATTGCTATCCAGAATGGTTGGATCCATTCACAGTTCCACCAACAATGTATCAGTGTCCCAGTTTTCCCACATCCCCTCCAACAGTTATCATTATCAAGGGAATGTAATTCTCTTAGTCCCAAAGGTATCTGCTTGGCAATCAGTTTAAAATGGAACCCCCAAACTGTTTACCTCATAAAAAGAGAACCAGTTTGGGCAGCCAGAGATGACTCTACTGTCATTGCGTCTTCTCTTCAAAGTTAGGGGTGATTTTGTCCAAGGGAGAAGTCAAGGAAGGGGAGACCTTAATGAGATGCTTTTTAAAATTTCTATCCCAGAGGCAGATGGGTTTAATAAAGCATCCCTTAATTGCCAGAGATGGGGTATGATCAGCCATACCTGAGAACCAACCCACTTCCTCCATCTCCCCCAGCTGCAGACTAATCTTTTCACCTGTAGATTATTCTATCATCCCAAGATGAAGTAATGGGAGCTAAGGCAACCTTTAGCCCATCCCATAAAAATGTCTACCAATCAGGGTTGTCTTTTCTTTGCCTGAGACGTTCCAAATGATTTACTATCAGGCTAATCAGAAGGAAAACATACCTAGATTTAAAAGGCCTTGATGGATCTTCAGTGATCAAGAGGAGAGAGATCAATAACTCAATATATAAGTTGCTGCTAGATCATGCTGGTCCCTGGTTTCTTACTGAGGTGCCAGAGCATGGTGGCTAATAAAATGATAGCTTACCCTGGAAAAGATTGCTTCAGCATCATTTTTACTCACTACAATTTATACAGTAAATGTTCTTTAGTAGAGGATCTTAGGAGTAGAAGTATATCAATAATAGATACAACAAAGTTTTGTTTAATTAACACATCAATTGTGTGTAAGTAGATACTTCTAAAATACTCAAATAACCCTCTATTCTTTCAATTCAGTGGAACCTTCTCCCTCTGATCTTGTTGACACTGTTCTGTGCTTAACAAACCCTCTTTTGCCAAACTAGAACAAAGATTAACTTTAGCTCAGACCTTGTTCAGAAAATCATGAATTCTAAATGAGTGAGGAAGAAATGAACACTTTGGCCATTCCTAGCTCATTCATTCTCAAAGTTGCTGGCTCAAAGGATTTCACCACAATTAAACAATAACATTCCCTCGGTATTCAAGAAAGATCAATTAAATGACTGTTAAATACCCAGCATAGTGTTAGAAGTTGGGGAAGACATAAAGTTAAGATAGGACATAATCTGGACTTTGTGGGATTTGCATGGGATGGGGATAAAGTACAAAATGACCAGGAATCCATCTTTAGTCTTGTGCTTTTTAACTTTGCATCAGTGACTTGGATAAGGAAATAAATGGGATACCTATTCAATTTGAAGAAAATACAAAATGGGGCCGGGAAAGAGATTGTCTTCTATAATGTGTGGAAGAGTTCAGATTCCAAAAGAACTCAATAGACCAAAATGCCGGCCTGAATCCAAGATGGAATTTCAAAGAGATAATTGCAAAAATCTACATTTGGGTTTAAAAAAAATCTCATATATATATATATATATATATATATATATATATATATATACACACATATCTATGTAGATAGATATAGATTAGGGGAGAAGTAGCTAGAAATTCATGCTGGGGGGGGTGAAATTTGTCGATCTTAATTTATAAACAATGTAAATCAATCAGATGACATAATAGCCATAAAAGATAATTGTTATTTTAGGAAATATAAAGAAAAACCAAGTGTCAGGAACAAGGAGATGCAAGTTCTACTCTGTCTTGTCTTGGATAGGGGACATCTGGAGTGCCATTTTCAATTCTGAGAATCACATTTTAGGAAAGACATATACAAGTTGGATGGTGTCCAGAAGACATCAGCCAAGATAGTGAGTGAACTGGAGAATGTGTTATTGCAGAATTATTCAAAAGAACTGTGGTTAGCTAGGAAAAGAAAGGATTCAGTGCAATCATGATTGCTGCCTTTAAGTGTTTGAAAGGCAAACATGGGGGGAAGGAGTAGACTTGATCCCAGAGAGCCCCTCAGAAGCAATGGGTAGAAGATGTCAAAAAGCCAAATTCAGACTCTGTATGAAGTCAAAATAATAACATGTATTAAGTGCTGTTTGTTTTTGTTTTTTTTTTTTGTTTTTTTGTCCTTCATTTTTGAAAGTGTCCCTCCAGAGACATTTTTAGCACTTTTTAGCAGAGAAAGCTTGAAGCACTGATAGGGATATAATACTACTCCGTGAGCCAAGTAGAAAAGAACACAGATAGGATCATCTCAGCCTTAAGTGGACTTTTTGTTTTTAAGTAGGCTTTAAGTTCAAGTGGACTTTTGATTACAAGTCCTACCCAGGTGGAGGTCTCTAGTAACTCCAGAGGTTGTTTATCCTTGTTTCTTGAAGAGGACCATGATATGGGGAGGGGATGCCATGAATGGGGAGGGATATGCAAGTGAATTAGATTTAAATGAGGGAAGCTGTGCAAGTCACCTGTCTCACTTTCCCCTCCAGAGTCATCTGGATCCAGTGACCAGATATAAATCAGGAAAACTGGAGAGGGTAACTCCATCTTTACTGTATCCAATCAGAAAGTCAAGTTATGATGTCAAGCCCTGGATGTTATATTTCCCCTATTAAAGGACTTAACTGTACCTCACTAACTTGCTAACTCCTTTTTAGGGCTACATGGCCAGTGGCATTTTCTCACTGAATTATGTCTTCTTCCTGGTTGTTTGTGTTCCACTAGGAACTTGTCTTTCCCCTTGTTAATTGCTAAAAAAAAACCCTTTCCTTGATAACTTCTCTTAGAATTCAGCCTACTCTTAGCAGTGTAATAAATTTTTTGCCCCCTGTTTTGGAGGTCTGTGCCTTCAAATTCTTTTGAGATGATTCATGACACAGGCTTATAACCTCAGTATATTTGGGGGGGGTTCATCCTAAACCTCACCATTTTGACATTCGGGAGTTGCATGTAAGTGAGTTAGATTGATTCAAAGTCATCAGCCTCTTTCTGTCTTCTAGAGGCATCCCAGTCTAGTGGTAAGGCAAAAGTCACTGGTGATGGCCCAGGATGCAGTGGGTAATCTTGGCATCTTAAATGTCTGACCAAGCTCCATATTCTCCATAGTGCCTCCATCAGCTTCATCAGCAAATTATTCTCATCCACTTATTCTACCAGAAGAAAGTCTTCACATGCTTGGGGTAGACATCCCCCTAAGTCACTGATGGGTTTGAGCTCTATTGGTTGCCCTCAACCTGGCTTATCCCATCTTCTGAGACAGTTTTACTGGGATGTGGTCATGCACACACTACAGCTTTTTGAAACTACAGGTGAGACTTGAGTGACACGTAGATACCCCAGGTAGATGAGCAGCCCTGAAAAGGGCTTGGCAAGCCCTCCTTGAATACCCCATACACCCCTATTACATGCTAGGCACTGTGCAAAGTACTTGGAATATAAAGAAGGTTTTATTTTTTAAAAGAGGAAAAAAGAATTCTTGCTCTTAAGGATCTAATATCAGGAAAAACTTGCTAACAATTGGAACTATTCCAAAATGGAATGGGATGCCTCCCTTGATTGGAAGTCTTCAGGTAAAAACTAGATGATTGTTGTTAAGTTGTAGAGCATATCCTTGTTCTGGGGTTTGGGGAGGCTGTCAGACTATCCCCATACCAGGCCAGCAAATCATGTGGTACACCACCAAATGATGGGCTATGGATGATGCTCCCAAGTATGTTGGGGGTCATGGTTGTCTCAAAAGAATTTGTGGGTTTAGATCTTTTCCAAATCAAAGGGCAAAAATACTATTATTCTACTAAAGTAGGGCTGAATCCATAAGGGGTTTTAGTAAGGAAATGAGTATGAGCAGTTAATATTAAGGAGGAAAAGCCATTTTATGGTGTAACAAGTGGGGGGATTATGCCATTGACTGGCAGGCCAAATTCTCAAAGAAATTTAGGGATAGGAAGGGGAGATTTATTTACAATACTGAGTAGGTCTTTTATAAGGAAATATAATTTGGAGGGTGCTGATCATCACTTGGCTTTTTGATTAATTTGTCCAGACTCACACCAAAAGTGACATAAGCATGATATGAACACAGGTTCTCTGACTTCAAATCTCGTGCTTGTCTCTCCAAGGCAGAACTCTAGCTCCCCCACAATCTCGGTTTAAACTGTGCCCAACTCACTCTCAGAATGCAGACCTCCCTGAACCATTGAAGCTGCACAACAACACATTTAACTTCACTGAAATTAATCAGCTGCAAATGATTAAATTACTATATAGAGTGTGAAATACACAACAAAGCTGTAATTTTTATATAAATTCCAGAATGTTACATTATTTTTCCTCAGCAGTGACATTGGAATAATTCCTCCGCAATCATTGCTTTGTCTTCCATGAAAAAAAAAACCCACAACAAATCCACAAACCTTCTTGTTCCCTCAAATGCACCAAATCTGCCTTCAATATTTATTATGATTAATGTTTACCATATTTGTTGTGGGATTGTCTGTTAATTATGGCATTCAACTTCCCCCTTTCCTCTCTGGGAGGATTGGGGGCTGCTGATTTGGAGCAGCATTGCTTGAGAAAGTATCAATTAAAATTCAGTTTCAGTGAATAAACTCATTTTTTTGTTTGTGAAGCTCAATGAGTTTGATTTGAAAGCTCTCCCAGGCTGGATTACTTCATTCTTGCTATGAGAGGAGGAAATAGGACCTAAGATATCTCTTCATTCTTTCTTATTTTGAAATTAGGCAGAGAGGAAATAAAGAAGGAAGAAAACAAAAGACTTCCTATGCACCTTCACTGAGTGCTGAATGTTGGTGATACAAATAGAAACAGAAAGAAATCCTTGCCTTTAAGGAACTTAAATTTTTATAAAGAAAGACAACCCACAAAAGGGAGCTGAAGATACTTGGGTGAGGGCATTGTTTTAAAATCTAGAAAGTCAAACATGTGGCCTTGAGGGGAATAAGGGTGGCTGCAATAAAAGCTATAATAGAAACTCTCTCCAGGAAGCTTTGAGCCTTTACTTTGAGGTTTGACTTTGATACCCCAATACTACATGGATCTGTAATCTCAATGAAGGAATTCCCCCAATCCCTGAGGATCAAAACCTATCAATGGGTTTTATCTAAATCTTCTTCAAGATCTCCCATTGAGACTCTGCCCAAAGACTTGGAGGCCTTACTTTTACATTTACCTTTTATCTGAATATCAGTGAAACCTTTGGACTATTTATCTGTTATTTTACCCTTGCTACACAACCAGCTTACTTCCTTTTTCTGGAGAATGTCTTTTATTAATCAAGTGTTTAATCCACCAATTACATGATTGGTCCACTTCTTGTTCCTTCTGATTGTAAATTTTCTCAATAACCCCTATATTGTTCCTTACATATATAAACTAAGCTATATTGCTCTCCAGGTTCCCTATTATTTTTGAGGTCAAATAGATATTCCTATGTTTAGGATTTAAAGCCCTTCACAATCTTTCTAGACTTTTTGTACATTATTCTGCTCTATGATTCAGCCAAGGCAGCATTCTTGCTGTTGTTCATACTGGATCTGTTGCCTTTGGACAGATTGGACTCCCTTGGATGGAATGCATTTCCTCCTCATCTTTTCTACTTAAAATCCCTAATTTCCTTCAAAATTTAGCTTAAATAATACCATCAATATGAGGCGTTGCCTGATGCCCAGTTAATGTCTTCTCCCTTCAAATTACATTAGATTTCTATTATATATTTGGCACATACTTGAAAAAGTACATGTTGTCTCCCTGACAGAAAGAAACCAAGTCAAGAAGCATTTATTATGTGCCTACCACATGCCAGGTGCTGTGGTAAGAGCTGAGCATAAAAAGAATGGTGAAAACTAGTCCCTAGCCTTAAAGACCTCACAATCTAATGGGGAAGACAAAATGCAAAAAAACTATGTAAAAATAAAATAGATACCAAAGGAAGACACAATTTCATTTTTTATTTGCATCTCTAACCATTAGCATAGTGTCTGGCACATAGTAGAAAATGAATAAATGGCTGTCGATTTTTTTTTAGTTTTATGTATTATGTATGCATATTTAATGTATCACACATATATTTATACTTATACATGTATACACACATACAATTGGAAAAAAGAAAAAGAAGGTTTATCATGTAGCAAGGAAAAATGATGACAAAAAATGGCAGATCAGAACACTACATTGGGAGGACTCTAGATCCATTGCTTTATCCACTGTGCCAACTAGTTATGTGCAGAGCACAGTTTTATTTGAGTTCAATTTAAGCATTTATTAAACCTATGTGTCAGAAATTGTTAGGCAGTTTACAAGATACAAAGCCAAAAAGAGGAAATAGTCCTTGTCCTCAAGGAACTTATGTTCTTTTGGGAGGTAGAGTAAAGAATACAGAGAAGTAAATGCTTAATTAACATGAAATTCTCTAGGACACATCGGAATAAGTTGAAGAAATTTTGGTAATATAAAAACAAAATTTATCAATGCAATTTTATTTTTAATTGTATTCCATTTCATTAATCTATTTTTTCTCTCTTTTATTGGTGAAAGCATTTAGAGATATGTTTTCCCTTAAGGATTGCTTTGGATGCATCCAAAAATTATGATGTGTTGTTTCATTGTTGTCATTATTTTTAATTATATTATCAATCGTTTCTTTTATTTCTTCTTTGGCTAATTGATTCTTAAGGTTAAGTTATTCAGTCCCAATTAGTTTTTAATCATATCTTCACTGGATTTTTAAAAATTTATAATTTTATTGCATTATAAACTTTAAAATATGCATTTTGATTTTGATATCCTATATTTGTTTTTGAGGATTTTATGTTTTTATATTGGTTAAAACTTGTGAGAATGACATGAACAGCTGAAAAATATGTTTCTTTCAATTCTCATTCAATAGCATCCAGAGGTCTATTATGACTGACTTTACTAATACTTAACATCTTTCTTATTTCTTTTTTATTTAGATTTATTTAGTTCTGAAAAGGGTAAGTTGATATCCTCAACTATTGTATTTTTATTGTCTATTTCTCCCTGAAAGTCATTTAACTTGTCGTTTGACTGTTTAAGATGTTTTATAGATTTAAACTTAAGCTATTTGGTGTATAGATGTTTAGGGTTTATATTAATTCATTGTCTATGGCACCTTTCATCAAAATGTAGTTTCCCTGTTTATCTTTTTTAATTATATTTGACATTAAGATGAAGTGTAAACATTTTAATTATAATTTATTTTTTCTGTTACCTTCTCATGATTGCTACCTTTGCCTTTTTAAATGTCAGCTGAAACATAGAATTTTCTCTAGCCCCTTATTTTTACTGTGAATGTTTGGAGAGCATTTCTTGTAAATAGCATATTGTGTTCTATTTTTTTAATCCACTTTGTTATTCTCCTCTGTTTTATGGGTGAATTCATTCTAAAAACATTCACAGCAATTATTAATTGTACATTTCTCTTTATTCTCTTATTTTTTCCTAATATGGTGAAAGTGTGTGTGTAGTAATAGCATTCTAGATTTAGTACAATCTGTTTCTGCTCTTGTTCCTCTCTCTTTCTCCTTCCTAACATGTTCTTAATCATATTTTCTTTTATTTTAAGACCTTCTTTGAGATTAAAAAAAAGAAAAGGACTTATTTGAACAAAAATATTTATAGCAGTTCTTTTTGTGGTGGCTAAGAATTAAAAATTGAGAGGATGTCAATCAATTGGGGACTAGCTGATCAAATTGTGGTATATGATTATGATAAAATGTTATTGTATTATAAGAAATAACAAGCTGGATGATTTCAGAAAAACCTGGAAAGACTGACATGAACTGATGTAAAGTAAAGTGAATAGAATTAGGAGAACATTGTACACAGTAACAGCAACATTGTATGAAGAATTGTAAATGGCTTAATTATTCTCAGGAATACAATGATCCAAGATAATCTCAAAGGATTCATGATGAAAAATGCTGTCTTCAGAGAGAACTGATAATGTCAAGATACAGACTAAAGCATTTTATTTTTCATTTCCTTCCTTTCTTCCTTCCTTCTTTCCTTCCTTCCTTCCTTCCTTCCTTCCTTCTTTTATTTTTTCATCTGTTTTTCAGTCTTTTGATTTTGTTTTATTGTTTCATGAAATCTTTGCATTCTATTTGTTCCATTTTAAATTTCAAAGAGTTAGTTGCTTGGATAATGTTCTGTATCTCTTCTGCCAAGATATCAATTCTCTTTCCAGTTCACTCTTCTATAGCCCTCACTTTTTTTACTTTTTATCCTCTTGTACTCTCATTTGATTTTTAAAAAACATTTAAAACTCTCTTTTAAAAAAATCCAACTTCTTGCTCCTTCACTTTTAGGAATTTTATGTGAAATTGTGCCAATCTACATTTTTCTTTGAGAATTTGCTAATAGATTTTTGGAGAGAGTTATTTTCTTTTAAATTTATGTTTTGAATGTCCCTATTACTATAATAGAGTAGTTCTTTATTTTGGATCTTTTTTTCATTTTTTCCAGCCTACTTCCTATTTTCAGATCTTATGTTATGAGTAGACTTCTTTGTACTTTTAGAGAGAATCTTTGGGTTTGGTCTGTGTCCTCCTGAGTTCTTCTACTACTTTCTTGGGATGTTATTAGTCCAAGATTCAAGAACTACTCAGACTGAAGACCCATAAGTTTTCAGTGCTATCATCCAGGGCAAATTCTGATCACTGCTCTACTGATCAGAGCTCTGCTAGTTTTTGACTTGCATTTGGGTCTTAATAACACAATTGTGTGCTTGTCCCTGACTGGAATTTCAGTGGGCTTCTATTAGACTTAGCCACTATTAGCCAGTTTGCAAGTTTTATGAGTTTGAAATAACATAATTATGGGTTCCCCTTCTAATGGAAGAAGGGATTCAATATGTACATAGATAGTTATATGCCAGATACAAATAGAGTAGCTACAAATAACCTTCGATGGAAGGGCACTAGAAGGTGAAAAGGTACCAAAAAGAGCCTTTAGCATAAGACATCATTTGACTTGAACTTTAAAGGATGAGGAGATTATAAACTGTGGCAAGAGGAACAGGAGCATTCCAGACTTTGTGCAAAAGTAGGGAGGAGGAATATGGAATGCCTTGTACCAGGAATAGAAAGTAGGAGGATCTTATGATAATATATAGCACAGAAAAAGGAATAACATGCAATAAATCTGGAAATATAGGTTACTAGCTGTATTTCAAATTGAATGCAATACTAATAGTTGCCTACTAGCCTCTTATTTTGCCACTGAAGCCTCACTTCCTTACTAGGCCGTCTTCTGACTTTTAAACCCAAATCCTTAGAGCACTGGATGTGGTTGCAGAAGTCTTGGTTCAAAACACAGCTCTGTTACAAACCAGCTTTGTCACCTTTATCGAGATATTTAACTCTGGGCACCCCAAATTCTTCATTTGGCAAATGGGAATGATAATATTAATCTCCATTTATATGATATTTATATATTTACATATAATATGCACCAATTTTTATATATTTAATTTATTTTAGTTAAATATAATCAAATATATTAAATTATATTTATATTTAAAGTTCACAAAATGCCATTCTTATAAGGCTATTGTGAAGTAGTAATAATAATAATGCCTAATACTTAAATAGTATTTACTAGATGCTAGGTCTTGTGCTAAGTGCTTTACATATATATATTATTTCACTTGATCTTCACAACAACTGTGGAAGATTGGTGCTATTATTATTCCCATTTTACAGATGAGGAAATTGAGGCAGGGTGGTACAATGGAAAAAGAACTGGATCTGGAGTTACCTTTATGACTTTGGGCAAATCATTTTACTACTCTGGCCTTGGTTTTCCCATTTGTAAAATGAATGGACTGGGCTAGTTACCTATCGGTTCCCCCTTTTGACTTTAAACCAATGTTCTTATGACCTGGATGTCATGAATAAGGCATTTTCTCCCTATATACAACAGTTTCCTCATCTGTAAAATGAGCAGATTGGATCAGGTGACTTTTCAGGTCTTTTTCCAACTCTAAATTTAGGATTCGCAGGCTCAGAGAGGAAATCCCAGAACCATACAGCTAGTTAAATGATAGAATCATGGCATTGCCTCTCACAAGGATTTGGAGAGCAAGGAATTCTGAGAACCTTGTGAAGTGATGTCTAAATGGTAGCTGTCACTACCCTCTCCTGGGGGAAATGTTACTCTCTGATATTCAAACTATATCACCTTGTCTTGTGTTGGAGTGAACAGAGCCAAGTGACCCCGTATTGCCTTCTATGGTTTCTTTTCAATTCACCCAGAAAAGCACTAGATTCGGCATCAGAACACCTGTGTTAGAATTTTGGACCTGACTCTTACTCCCCGAGTCATTTGGGACAATTTTCTTCAGTTTGTTGAACCTCAGTTTCCCCATTTGTCAAAAAAAAGGTATTAGACTACAGGAACTCGAAGGTTCCTCCAAGCTCAAAATCATATAACCTCAATTTAGTCACCTCCTTATTTCTAGATTGTGCCTCAGTTTCCTTATCCAAAAAATGAGGGAGTTGCACTAGATGATCTTATGATCCTATGTATTTACTTTCTAATTAGTGGATTATTTATTTGTTAGTAGACTAGTGGATTATATGGACTATTTGTGCCCAACCAGTGGTAGAGCCTTCTTAGTTCATATTAGTCTGGTCCCTTACAGTTGGATGCCCTGTATTTTGTCTCCAATATAGTGATGTCATTTTGGTCTTTTTTGAAGATTAAGGATGACAACCAATTCCTGATTAATGATGTGTATATGTACGTGTACATGTATGTATATGTGTGATTTTACTGACATAAGAACTCCAGGTAAGGAAATTATCTTTGTCGATGCAGATCGGCACCAGCTCTGAAATTTACAGTCTTAGAGATTTGGCTAAGGGGAGATATTGAGAAGTTAAGTGATTTTTAATTGCCCACAGTCACACACCAATCTATATCAAAGTTGGCACTTTAGCTCAACTCCTCCTGACTCTTAGTTCAGCTCTCTCTCCACTACCTGAAGCTGCTTTTCTTTTCTTTTAAAAATTTTAAAAATTTATTTTCAGTTCCAAATTCTCTCCCACCCACTGAAAAGATAAAAAATACTAAACTCATTATACATATGAAGTCATGCAAAATATATTTCCACTATGTCTGCCTTTCTTTTTCTTTTTTTCTTTTAATAGTATTTTATTTTTCCAAATACATGCAAAGATAGTTTTCAACATTTGCTTTGGCAAAATCTTCTGTTCCAAATTTTTCTCCCTCTCCCCTCTCCCCAAAACAGCAAACAATCTGATATATGTTAAACATGTGCAATTCTTCTAAATATATTTCCATATTCATTATGCTGCATAAAAAATCATATCAAAAGGGAAAAAAACATGAGAAAGAAAAACAAGCAAGCAAACAACATTGAAAAAGGTGAAAATACTATGCTTTGATCCACATTCAGCCTCCATTGTTCTCAAGATGTGGATGGCACTTTCCATCACAAGCTTCTTGGAATTAAGGCTGCCTTTCTTGATGTGTGTTTTTAAAGCATAGAGTCACAAAAAGACAGGGGAAAACATACTGGATTTGGATTAAAAAGCAAACACTATCTCTGCCCCTGGGCCTCTATTTCCCCATATTTAAAATGAGGAATTTGAATTCCATGACCTTCCTGTTCTAAAATATTGACCTTAAAATCCTATTTCCCATTCTTTCTTTGCTTGATAAGGTGTGACTCTCTGAAAGACAGGTTAACATTGTAGTAGCACCACCTGCTGGAGAAATGAAAAAGACCACAGTCTAGACCAGATTTGATTATTCCTGACTGTTATAAAACTGGTATCAGCTATCTGGAAGAAACTCTAGAACATTGAATATCAGGATTGGAAGAAACCTTAGGAAATAGAATGTAAGAACTGGAAAGAGGTCTTATAATACATAAAATGAGAGAATTGGGAGAGACTGTAAAACACAAAGAGTGCCAGAATTGAAAGAAACCCTATAATATAGAATATTAGAAATGAAAGGGACTTAGGAGATACAATATATTAATATAAGATTTTAGAACATAGAGTATAGGATGTCAGGGATATAAAAGACCATAACCCATAGATTGTTACAATTGGGAGGTACTTTAGGCCATAAATCAGAAAGTATCCCCAGAAATAATTATATATAAAATATAATTTAAAAAATTACTATCTCGTTGTATAAATGCAGCTCATTAAAAAACCTGTAAATTATTATCAAGTAACTGTAAAATGAAAGAAAGATTCATTTTCTAGGCAAGATTACAGAAGTTTTCAAATACTTGAATAGCTAGGTCAAAAAAGAAAAAAGGAAGTCCATGGATATGGAAAATAGCTTCATTCTTCTTTCCCAGGGTGAGCTTCATTTGAAAGAGCTTGCCTGGTAGGAATGGAAATATTTAACTAGACAAGCCCAGCAAAGTCCCCTACTAAAGAAGAAAGAATCTCTGAACAAAGAAATAGATATTTAACCAAGCAGGTTTATCAGTGATGGATCAGGGGTAAAGGGCTTTATTTTTGTCATTTACATGCTGATGACTTTTCCTGAAAGCATTTACTGTGATTTCCTTAAGTATCTTTTTTTTTTTTTGTCAGGCACTGTCCTAGGTGCTGAGGATACAAGTACAAGGAATGAAATAATCTCTATCTTCCAAGAAGTCGAGGAAAGATGAGAGTGTGAATGTGTTATAAACATAAAAATACAGAACAAATATAAAGAGAATAAATACATTCTGTCACATAGAAAAGAGATTCGAATTGTTCTGGCTGGTCCAGCAGGCAGAACAAGGAGAAATTAGTGCACAGAGAGAAATTTAAGCTTGATGGCAGGATAGGCTTCCTAATGAGCAGAGCTTTTCACAAGTAGAATGGGAGGCCTCCCTCCAGCAGAGTAGGTTCCCTTTCCCTGGAGTTCTTCAACCAAACACTAGATGATCATTTGTTGGAAATGTCCCAAGTGGGGAATATATTTTAGATATGGATTGAGCATCATGGTTCCCAACTTTGTCTGAGAGTTCCCTGAAACCTGAAATTATTTGCCCAAGTTCACAATTTAGTTAAAACTGAATTGGGGGCAGCTAGGTGGTGTAATGGATAAAACACCAGCTCTGGAGTCAGGAAGACCTCAAAGACTTGATACTTACTAGCTATGGGACCCTGGGCAAGTCACTTAACCTTGATTGCTTTGTAAGTGGAAGGAAAGAAGGAAGGAAGGAAGGAAGGAAGGAAGGAAGGAAGGAAGGAAGGAA
>JAJPUD010001556.1:0-37121 GCA_023553655.1 Myrmecobius fasciatus | reverse complement strand
AAGGAAGGAAGGAAGGAAGGAAGGAAGGAAGGAAGGAAGGAAGGAAGAAGGGAAGGAAGGAAGGAGGGAAGGAAGGAAGGAAGGGAGGGAGGGAGGGAGAGAAAGAGGGAAGGAGGGTGAGAAAAGGGGAGGAAAGGAGGGAGGAAATTAAACTGAAAATAAAATTTAGGTCATCTGTCTCCCAAATCTAATATTCTTTTCTCTACACTACAGGTTGGTTCTGTGTTATTTCATTCTTTGTCTGCATCTAGCATTTAGCACCTGGCACATAGTAGGTATTAAATAAATGCTTGTTAATTGATTGATAAGTCCTATTGCTCTGCTCATTCTTCACTTTGTCAGAGAAAACTTTCTCCTGTGTAATAATAATAGTGATGATAAAAATAATAAGAATTATAATCATAAATGACATTTTAAAAAGTATGTTAAGATCTGCAAAGTGCTTTACCTACAATTATCACATTTGAGAGTATACTGCTGGTGCATAAAGTAGCCTGCACTATTGCTGCCTTCAAAGGATAATTTCAGCCCCAAGCAACCTTGAGAGCTACTGGATAGAAGTGCCCTTCTGATGCCCCACTGTGATTTTTACGTTAAAAAAAGAAAGCGAGAAGAACATGGTAATCTTTCCCCCATTATCTGCCTCCCATCAAGCATGGAGTACTTCTTACTGGGTATTGCATTATTCATGAACATTCACATTTATCAAAAGGATTCAAAATTTCATAAAGTTTCTATTTTGGAACGCTTGTCCTCTTCAGCACATGGTCACCTTGGACAAGGGGACTTCACTATGGAGAGTCTCCAGGGTTCTTGGCTCACAGAGGCTTTCACTATTGCAGACATCTTCCTTCTCCCTTTTGTTCCACAGTCAGAGGCAGCTGGGTGGCACAGTGGGCAAAACTCTGGGCTGGAGTCTGGAGACCTGAGCTCAGATGTGACCTCAGACACTGACTATTTGTGGCAAGTGACTTAACCTGACTGCCTCAGTTTCCTTTACTGTAAAATGGAAATAATAATAGCACCTACCTCCCAAAATTGTTGTGAGGATCAAATGAGATAATAATTATGAAGTGCTTAGTTCAGGGCCTGGCACAAGAAAGGCTTATTTATTTCCTGCCTTCCTACTGTTCTCACTTCTGGGACATTCAACCACTGAGGAACATGTCTGCCTGACAGCTGAGCTGCAAAGGTAGAAATATCAAGTCCAAAGGAGGGGGTGATAGTCCCTCTGATTTCTCTCCTAGTCAGGACTGGGATATTGTGTGCAGTATCTGTACCATACAATTCTAGCCACTTTTAGAAAGGAGGTTAATAAGTGGGAGAGGGTCTAGAGAAAGGCCTCCAGTTCACAATATATGACAATGGGCTGAAGGAATTGGGGATGTTTCATCTGAAGAAGAGAAAACTTGGAAATGTTCACTATTACTGATATTTGATAGAAGTACAATGGATGGAGCACTGGGTTTGGAATCAGGAAGTCTCATCTTCATGAGTTCAAATCTGGTTTCAAACACTTATTAGCTAGGTAATCTAGACAAGCCTCAGTTTTCTCATCTGTAAAATGAGTAAGAGAAGAAAATTACAAAGCATTCAAGGACCCTTGCCAAGAAAACCCCAAATGGGGACATTAAGAGTTGGACACGACTAGAAGGATTATTTCATGAATTGAATGGCCCACATAAGGGTAGAGTCTCAGTGTGGATATTCCCTCCTGTAATGCAGTTTGCAAGTCATCCCCACCTGCCCATTCTTTTGTCCATTTCCTCTTGTGATTTCCTTGGGTTCTCTTGGCATTGTGAAGTTAAACTTAAGAGTATGTGAACCTGCCTTTTGGTTTTCCCTTGTTTTCTCAAAGTGACCAATGTTGATCCTACATCTCTAAAGACATCTTATCTTTATAATTCCTCATTTTTGGTGCTCCCTATCACACATGTGACCATGGTTTTTTGTTTTTGTTTTGTTTTGGGTTTTTTTTATAATTTTGAACTTTAAAACTCTGGCAACTACACTATTCCATAATGTGCAGACATACATCACTAAGAGAATATTGGCGGGGGGGGGGGGGGTGTTGTGTTTTTGTTGTTGCTTTTTTTTCCTGAGGCAATTGGAGTTAAGTGACTTGCCCAGGGTCCCACAGCTAGGAAGTGTTAAGTGTTTGAGACCAGATTTGAACTCAGATTCTCCTGACATTAGGGCTGGTGCTCTATCCACTGAGCAACCTAGCTGTCCCGAGAATATTGTTATTTTTAAATGGACATTTATTTCAGGAAAATAATTGAAGTTATTAAAAGAATTTCAAAATTTTCCCCAAACAATCTAACCTACTTTCCTCCTCTTGTTCAATTCTGAGCTCAACTTATTATTATTTCCAGCATTTATCCATATTGATGGACCAGCTCTGTCTTTATAGGGTACCATCCAACTATATATCTACTCTGGACAATAGACATTTTTCATCCTCATGGTTTCTCCAATGTGAATGGTCAGGTCAGACTCTATAGGGATTATAAATCATTGAGGAGGTTCTGTATTGTGCTGGGGTTTGGGCACTTAGCTTAATGCCCTTCAAAACCATGAGCCTTCAAAGTTTCTCACCATCTAGACAGAATCCCTTTTCAACTTGGACTCTGTGCTAGATTTCCTCCATGACAATTATGAAGTAGTAAAGAAATGAACTCCTTTGAAGAGCAGTCAAATTTTTGTTTTGTGCCTAACTTGATATTATTGATCAAAGAATTGTTGAACAAAGTATATGATTATTTTTCAAGGATTCTTGAACATTAAAATGAAAAGTGAAAAGTTTAGACCAAGGTGCCTGATCTATACAACATAACATGCCATCTGGAAAATTGATATAACCTTTCGATTTCCATCTAGATATTTGTCATCTTGTTGATACAATGTTGGCACTTAACATAAAGCCACAATACAATACTTCATGAGTAAAGAAGAAAATCTCCAGGATTCATTCTTATGTCATATCAAACAGTCTATAATAATAACTTAAATTTCCATTTAGCACACTTGCACATACTAAACTTAAAACTAACATACGAAGTGAGTAGTATAAATATCATCTCCATTTTATGGGTAAGGAAGTGTATTCACAAAAGGGTAACATAAGAGCTAAAAAATATATCTGTTGTAAAATCCAGTTTCCCTGATATGATGTCCTACAATTTGCTCTCTACATTATACCACTATAGTCTGTGTTTTAAGATATTATAACAACACTAGCCAGAACTCTTTTTTAGGACATTTTTATTGGATGTATCATTCAATGCCTCTTTCTCATTGGGTACTTTCCACATCAGGATCTGAGGAGAATAACTCTTCTAACCTACATGAAACAATAAAGGGATTCCATTAGCAAATATTCTAGAAATTTTTCTAGGTGTTTGTGTTTATAGTTCAGCTACTAACAATTTGAATCAACAGACATTTGTGCCTACAATATTACTTCCATTAATGCTAGAGATATAAAGACAACAATGGGACACTCTCTCTTTAAAAAGTTTAAGTTCCAATGGACCCAAAGGAAGATGGGATTTACCAGAGAGTGAGTGTGGCTGGACTCTAAGAAAGAGTTCAAAACTCCATCTGGGAGCAAATTTTCTCCCCCCCCCTTTGGGACTTGGGTTGGAAACTTATTCAAATGGGCTGAGTAGTTGTTTCAAATTATCAGGGAGCTCCTCATGGAGCTGACTAATAAAATAGCACCCACTCACCTCTCTGAATAACCTTGATGCTCTGCAAAAGTCAATATTCCTTAATTTTCCAACAATTTGGGTATAATGGGAATTGTCAGAAATTTTAATTTTCTCACAGTTTAGCTCACTCACAATGGCTGTCAAGCAGCTAAGTGATATGACGGAAAGTAACGTTAATCGTCTCGAGAGAAGACAGTCCTTCAAAGTTAAGGGAGAGGCTGTGCAGACACTGATGAAATTTTATTATCGGAACATAGAATTAGGATTGTGACAAGAGACAATGGTGGCAGTGACATGCACTTAGGATGTTAAAACTTGTGAAGTCTCTGAGTCGAAGCTCAGACAAAAATAGCTGGAGCTGGAGACTGGTGAACAAGCTGAAGTCTAAATAGATTTGATCACAGTTTATCAGTAGAGAGAAAAAAGAAAAACAAAACCCATAACCATGAGCTAGAAGAGAAAAAAGACCCTTATTTTCGGTCCATTTTAACATCCACCATGTCACAGAACATCATAGGATCTGAGTTGTAGAAAGCATGGTGTCACGGATTTGAGGTTGGAAAAGATGTAAGAGCCTTTCCAATGCAAGCATTTCACTTTACAAATAAGGAAATAGAGGTCCAAAGTCATCAATCACCTAAGAAGTAAATGGCAGAGCTGGGATTGGATTCAGAATTCTTTCCATTAATTTGGGGCATCTAGTCCAACTCATACCTGAGCAAGAATTCCCTCTGTAACATCTTCAATAATTAATCATTCACTCTTGCAGACTCACTATTTCCCAAGATATCCCATACCAATTTTTGGTTTGGAAGTTTTGTCTTACTTTGAACCAAAATCTGCCCTTCTGTGAATTCCCTATCCATTGCTCCTAGCTCTGACCTCTGGATTGAAACATGACAAGTCTCATTCCCCTTTCTTGAGGTAGCCCTTCAAATGAGGATGGATATCATGCCCTTTGTCCCCAGTCTTTTCCTGGATAAACGTTCCCATTTTCTGTGTCCAGTCCTAATATGTATCAATTCCAATTTCCATACTAACCTGGCCATATTCCTCAGGATTCAATCTGCCTTGTATATTGCCCTACCTAAAAATGTGGCAGGAGGTAGCTAGGCTCAAGTGGCTTAGAACACTGGGCTCAGAGTCAGGAAGACCTGAATTCAAATCCAGCCTCAGACACTCACTAGTCATATGACTCTGGACAAGACATTTAAATTCTGCCTTAATTCACCAGAGAAAGAAATGGCAAGTCACTCCAGCATGTCTGCCAAGAAAACCCCATAGATAGCATGGTTCTGGATCACAAAAAAAGTCAGATACAGTATTCTAGAGATACATTAGCAAAATTCTATTAAATTGATATTGGTGATCCAAGGCTAACTTAGGCAGCTGGGTGTTATAGTGATTAGAACATCTGACTTGTAGTTAAGAAGATTTAAATTTTAATCCTGCCTTAGATACTTGTTATTTGTATAAACCTGTGTTTGCCTCAGTTTCTTCATCTGTAAAATGGGAATAATAATAGAACCTACTTCTCAGTGTTGTTGTGAGGATCAAATGATATAATAATTTTAAGAGTGCTTAGCACAGTGTCTGACACATAGTAAATCCTATATAAATATTGGCGATGGTGATGATGGCGACAATGATGTCACTTCATCTCTCTGCAGACGGCTAGGTGGTGCAATGGATAGAATTCTGGGTCTGGAGTCAGGAAAATTTCTCTTTGTAAATTCAACTCTGTTCTCAGACATTTATACCTATGTGATTCTGGACAAGTCACTTGATCTTGTCTGCCTCAGTTTTCTCATCTGCAAAATGAGCTGGAGAAGGAAATGGCAAATCACTCTAGTTTCTTTGCCCAAAAAATCATAAAAGGGATCAGAAAGAGTCACATATGACTCAACATCAATAACTTTTCTGTGCTTCAGTTTCTTCATCTATAAAATGAGAGGAATTTATACTCAATGGTCTCTACAATCCCTTCCATTTCTAAATCTATGATCCAGTGATCAATTCCATCTGAGAAACATCAGGGAAAAATTATTCCTAGGATTTTCTTAGAGTCAGACTTGAAAGGAAAAGTAGTTTTCAACAGGTGGCAATGGGGGCAAGCAGGAGTTTGTCAAAGAATAGAGCCCTGGAGATCCTTAAATGCCTAATTTTTAGCACTCTTATCAAGTTCAGGATATTGCAAAATGTAGGTACACTAACTGAGCAATACCATCTCTGAAAGCACTTCTGCAAGGATGTGTGCATATCTCTGAAATTTTAAATTACCTGGGCTTTGTAAGCCATAAATAATCATTTTACAGTCTCTGCCTTCATTTAGCCAGTAGTCTATTTTGTGAGTTTGTGCATCATTTACGAAATATAAATATTTAGCAATATCAGGCAGTAAAGCAAGGCACATTTGGCATTTTAAATACCTCAGATGCCTGAATTGGTTTAGTTCCCATTGTAAATATTATTCACTTTGTAGGGGAAGGTCTTTCATTTTCATTTAGGCTTAGGGAAAAAACCCAACCACACACATTGACCTTTCTAGGTTTCCTAGGATAGGTGCTGTAAGTTCTGGGTTGACTGTTTTTTTTTTTTTTGAACAGCACATTCATGGAAAGAACTTTGGATTTGATGTATACATATATTCAATTTGTCAAGTATTTTAACATAATTAACATGTAGTGGATATCCTGCCATCTAGGGGAGGAGTGGGGAGTAGGGGGAAAAATTTGTAGCAGAAAGCTTTGCAAGGGTTAATGTTGAAGAATTACCCATACATATGTTTTGCAAATAAAAAGTTTTAATAAAAAAAGAACTTTGGATCTGAAATTGCAAGAACTGAGTTTGAATTCCAGCTGTCCCAGTTATTATCTGTGTGACCTTCAACACATTCCAACTTCTGAACCTCTAATTCTTCATCCACAAAGAAGAAGGGATTGAATTAGAAGACCTCTAAGATCTTTACTAACTCTAACTCTCTGATTTATGATTCAGTCTTAGGATGAAAAGATGGAGTCAGTCTTATGCATGGGCAGGTAGACTAATGTGGTGGAATATGTCTGTAAGCGTGCTAGCAAGATGATGTGCCACCAAGTATTTACCTTACTGGTCTGTTTGAAATTTTAATATTTGAAGATTAATTCATAAAGTCAAATATGGAAGGGAATGTGAAATTCACCCCCAACCTATTTTGTAGATGAGGAAAATTGAAACTGAAACCATCACCACCACCATCAAAGGTGAGATGATTCTTCAGGGTTCACTTAATTAAACTGGTGCAATTAGAACTCAGACTCAGGAGTAGTTTTCTGGTGAATTCTGACTTCTAGTTCAATGGTTTTCCAGGATAAAAATACCACTTAATTTATGTTCTTTGCAAATATTGTTTTAAATGAAATCTCAATGTTGTTATCAATAGATGACAGATGCTCACTCAAAGGGACATCAGAGGCTGTCTAGCCCATCAAGACCTAAATGAGATACTGGATGAGAAGTCAGCCAGTGAGGAACCATTACTTTTCAGAGTAACCTATTCCACATGGGGACAGCTTTAGTTGTTCTGAAGTTTTTCCTTACTTTGAACCCAACTTTGTGTTTCTATAACTTCCATCCATTTCTTCAAGTCTGCTCTTTGGGACCAAACAGAACAAATTAAATTTTTCTTCCATGTGACTGCTCTTCCATCCAACTTAATGCATGTCTTTTCCAGGCTCAGCATCCCCCAGTTCTATTAACTAATTCTTATAAGGTGGGATCTCCAGGTCCTTCACCATCCTCATCATCTTCCTCTAGACTCTCTCAATTGTTGAAAGATGTCTTTCCTAAAATATTATGCCCAGGACTAAGAACAATACTCCACATGTGATCAGACCACAACAGAGCTTAAATGGACTCTGACTGAACACAGTATTTCTCTTAATTAATCCAACATCTCAACTATTTTGACTGTCAATTTACTAACTGAATTTGTAATTCACTTAAATTCTCAACTCTTTTTTAGAAAAACTGCAATCTAGGTACATCTCCTAAATCAGGGCTTCTTAAACTTTTTCCACTCATGACTCCTTTCACCCAAGGAATTTTTATATAATCCCAGGTGTATTTGTATCTAAAATAGGTATATAAATCAAACATTTGCTGATAATAAATCCTAATTTCTGCACTCACTCCCACATTCACTTAGTGACTCCATATAGGGTTACGACCTACAGTTTAAAAAGCTTTGTCCTAAATGTTGTCAAATTATTATTTTTTAAATCTCCCTTTAAAACTTTATTACATTTTGTTTATAACATTTGAGTCTGATGAGACGTTTTTGAATTCTTACTGAGAAGTAGTTTGGTATAATGGAAAAATCATTGGCCCTGGAGTCAGAAGTCTTGGATTCTGCTTGTGTAAGGTTGGGCAAGTCACTTCACTCCCCTGAACCTTAGTTTGCTGATCTGTGAAATGAGTCTATTGGACTAAATGGCCCTTTCACTCTATACACTTATGAGCCTATCAAACATTTTAGTGCTCTCCTAGAACTAAGCCTCTATAAATCTGATAAATTTTCCATTTGTGTTTCATACAAATCACTGATAAAAATGTGAAAAATATCCCAAAGCCAAAGACAGATCCTTAGATCACTCTTTTACGGACCATCTTCCAAGCTGAAACTGAACAACCATTGGCTCTTCCATTTAACCAGTTTTGGATGCTAATGGTACCATCAAACCATCATCTAATCCACATCCATCAATTCAAACAGAGACTTTGTCAAGTGTTTTGCTAATGTCTAGATGCACTATAGCTAAAGCTTTTATTCCCCCTAAACTAGGAGCCTGTAGCCCTGTCAGAGAAAGCAATAAGTTTGGTGTGGTATGAATTGTTCTTAATGAAATTGTGCTGACTCTCTGTGATCACTGCTCTCTTTCCTAACTGATCATCAATGAATGCTTTACTATAACATTCCAGAAATTTGCTGGGTGACAAAATCAAGTTGGCTGCTTTACAGTTTTCAGACTTCACTCATTTCCCATTTTTGAAAAGTAGGATGTTTTTCTTGTCTTGAGACAGAGCTTCTTCCATTCTAGATAAGCTTTAAAATGTCATTGTCTGTGACATGATTTTGAGTGTCTTCAAAATTCTATTTTCCCTTTTCTAGATGCTCTTTAACTTGTCAAAATTTTTTTTTAATTTATGACACACAGAACTGGACATAATCCTGCAGATGTGATCTGATTTTGTGGGGAAAACATTAGTATCTAAGGGAAGGGGGCATGGATCCAGGAAGATACTTATGTAGAAAGTGGTCCTTGAATGGAGTCTTGAAGGAGACAGAAGCAAGAGTGTTTCTCAGGTATGAGGAATAGCAGGAAGGAGAGAAGGGAAGGAGGATAGAGGGAGGGAGGGAGGAAAAGAGAGAAGGAGGGAGGGAAGGAAGGAAGGGAAGAAGGAAGGGAGGAAAGGAGGAAAGAAGGAAGGAAGGAAGGAAGGAAGGAAGGAAGGAAGGAAGGAAGGAAGGAAGGAAGAAAGGAAAGAAGGAAGGAAGGAAGGAAAGAAGGAAGGAAGGAAAGAAGGAAGGAAGGAAGGAAGGAAGGAAAGAAGGAAGGAAGGAAGGAAGGAAGGAAGGAAGGAAGGAAGGAAGGAAGGAAGGAAGGAAGACAAGAAGGAAGGAAGAATGAAAGGGAGAGAGGAAGGAAAGGAGAGAGACATAGAAGGAGGGAAGAAGGAAGGTTGGAAGAAATCTCAGAACAAAAGGTTTTCTTTGTTAAATCATCTTACTTGTTTACTGACTGGTTTGTGTAAGATTTCCCCCTTATTTTGACTATGTACTCTATCTGTTTTTATGGATAATTATTAAGGAATTTTAAAAACTAGAATGAACAAGAATGTTATGCACTCAACGCCAAATATCTTTATAATCAGCTTATTCTCTCGATTTAAAAACTTCCCACTCCCACTTTCCCAACAATTGTTATAAAATTCTGATACATTAATTTCATAGAATTTTTCAAGCCTAAAGGGATCTTTGAGATTATTTCATTCCCTGCCCCTTTATTATTGCAGATGAAGAAAATGGAGCCCAAGGAGGGAAAGGATGTGGCTAAGGTCATACAAGTGGCAGAACTGAACCTAAAACCTGGGTCTTGGTATACTCAGCACAGGGTTCCTTGACTTGAACCACATTGTCATCTATAAAATACCTTCTTCAGTTTGAGAATTACCTGAAAAGCTGGATCAGAGAGACTCACAAACTTCACTAATGGGAGGGAAGAAATCAATTATTCTGTAGCTGGATTTGATGTCCATCTTCTCTCAGACTCCAGCCTTATTTTCTCCAAGCACCTTCAAATAAGTGTGTAGGGTTTTTTCTGATCTTAAAAAATGTTCATTTCATAGCCTATGAGACCATTTAGGAGATTTTGCTAATCTGACCAAATGGACTGTGGTTTAGACTTTAGTTTTTCCTTCTCCTGCTCTTCCTTCTCCTCCTACTCTTTTTTAAAAGACCCTTCTAATGTGATTAAACAGGGGGAAGTAAAATTCTTGCTGACACCAAGCCTCTATCATGAAAACTCCATCATTTATTTACTGGTCATTACATTCAGATCCAACTCTGCTCTGCTGCCTGGCTTTTTCTCACCAGAGAGAAGATTCTGAAATCAGAACAAAGTTTTTCTCTATTGGAAAATGGTTCTGAAAGAACAAGGAACTGCATAGTTACTAGAAAAATCTTTATTTTTAAAAAGTTTTTGATCCTGATGCTGTTCTAGTTGGAATATAACAAACAGAAAGCTTATAATTGTATTAAAGAATGTTTCCTGCTTTCACTCTTTCTAGCCTAATTCCAGTGGTATGCTAGTAAATGTTTAACAATCAGTTCTCTAAAAGAAAATGTACCTTTAAATTTAATTTGTTCTCCATTACTTTCTTAAATCTAATGAAACAGGGAATCAAATTCTGATTTGTAGCATTGCAGATTTCCAAAGTTCAAATGCTTCCATTGATCATTTAACAATTGACTTTAACTAGTAAGAGCTGACTCCAGTACATCCCTACCTAACTCCTATAAATTGAGAAAAGTGGAAAAGAAAAGAGAGAAGAGAGAAGGGAATAAGCAATGATTAAGTTTCTAGAATAATTCCACTGGCTTTTTCCTTTGTCTTCATGGTACCTGAATACAAAGAGGGAGTTGGATAAAAAAGACTGAGTTCATATCTAGCCTAAGTTATTTTCTAGCTCTATGACCATGTGCAAGCCACTTAACTTCTGATTGGCTCGATTTCCTCAATTATCAAATGGGAATAATTCTAGCACCTACTTCATTGAGTTGTTGTGAGATCAAATGAGCTGACATACATAAAACACTTTGTAAATCTTAAAATATTATATAAATGCGAGGTATTATTATTACCGATGATGATGATGATGATGATAAGCTTTCCTAAATTAAGATTTTCCTCTGATGCCTCATTGTATCTTGGAGATAATTCTGAGTCTTTGAAGACCATGCTAATGGAGCCCAAGCTTTGTCAGCTTCTATTAAGATCAACTTCTAAGGTCAAACAAAATAATAATGATAAAATGCTTAGTACAATGCTTTGTATATACTAAGAGCTATATAAATATTACTATTATTGTTATTAAGCTATAAAGGTTTTGAGTAAAGAATCAGTATACCTGTCATCTGAGAACCAGCTTTAGTAAATTCAGAGAGGATCATTGTCGGATTGGCCACAAACTACAAATATTATAGCCATAGTAACTATTGAGGACCTTCTCTTCATTCAAGATAGAATTGCTGCCTTCATCTATGGATGGAGCAGCAACAAAATCCAATTTGGTCAAGTTGGAGAAATGCATGTGCTATATATGATAGTTGTCGTTTGTCTTCTCAAAGGGTGGAAGAGAGACAGGAAGAAGGGAAAGAATTTGGAACTCAAATTTTTTTAAAGTGTTATAAATAAATAAGTGAATAAAATAAATAAATGGATAAAGGAATAAAGAAATATAGATGCTGCCATTTCTTATCCTCATTCAATATCAGCAATTGCAGAAATTTCCACTTTTAAGTTTGAATTCATACTGCCTTGGACACATTAGGTATTTAATCACTGTTTGTTGAATTTTCATGTGAACCAAGATTTTTGGATATCTTCAACTGGGTGAAATACTGTGGCCATAAAAATGCATCAGTTTGTGGTCAATCTCTTCATGATGGATACCTTCAGACATATCGAACATATGAAGAACATATCGAAGAGTAGACAGTCTAAGCATCTGGGTATATACATAAAGTCTTTCCAATTTTTAAGATCACTAGAACTTAGAGTTAGATAATCACCATTTAGATGATCACGCTTTCATTTTACAGAGGAAGCAATGAAGGACTAGAGAGGGATGACTTGCTCCAAGTCACACAGGTAGAAAGCAATGAAGTTAGAGTTTTAATTTGGGTCTTTGGGCTCTAAATCCAGTGACATTCTGGATACTTGGATGACTATATTTCATTACAATTCTGTCCATCTTATTTTATACCCTTAAAAATATTCTTTAAGAAGGGGTCCAAAGGTTTCACCAGACTGCCAAAGAAAGGCCTAACAAAGAGGTAAAAAAACACCCAGAAGATGTCCTTTGAGAAGCTCAGATCACCTCCACCTCAGAGGAACCACTGGATGGTGAATTTTGAAAATATCTCAACTGAAAGGAAATAGGAATATCTGAACTGAAAGGTGTATCCAAAAGATTAAAGTTGAACTAGTAGCAAAGAACCTCTTGTCCTGAAAATGGTGTTTAAACTGCTGTCATTCCAGGAAACAAATATTTTCCTGCTGTAAACTTCTAATATAGAAGAAACGTGTGGCTGCTATCTTTCCAAAGCCTGGATTATCCAACTAGTCTTGAAACTATAAAGAGAAAGAAAATGGAAGGCCCTCAAGGGGATTATTTTAGCTAATCTCTACATCTGTTTACCCTGATATGGCAAAGAAGTCTTGTCACAAAAGAATTACTTAAAGGGACTAAGAAGAAAAGAAGACTAAAGAAAGATATAATAGCTGTCTTCAAACATAAGAAGGGACATCTTGTGAAAGAAAACTGAGATTTGTTCTGCTTGTCCCCAAAATATGGAAATGGCAGTAATTGGGTAGTAGCGATAGGAGCTATTTAAAATATCAAAAAGGCAGATTTGGGCTCATTATAAGGAAAAACTTCCAAATAATTAGAGCTCTCCAAACATATAATATGTATCTTCAAAAGCATTGCAGTCTCTGTTACTGGAGATATTCAATTCAATTTTTAAAAACTTATTAAGCGCTAAATAATTTCTGTCTTCACTGACCTCACTTTTAACCATTTGGAGGAGGAGGTGGCACTGGATTGCAAGTAGATGTTGAATGCCTACTAGTCAGGAGGTTCTAATATCCTATTTCTAAGTTTTTATCCTAGTGAACTTTTAAAAAAATATTTATTAGTTTTTGATATTTACTTTTAATTTCCATTTTTTCTCCCTCTCTCTTCTCCCCCTCCCCAAGATAGCAATCAATCTGAGATAGATTATACATGTATAATCATATTAAATATATTTCCATGGTCATGTTGTGAAAAAAGAATCAGAACAAAAAGGGAAAACCACAAAAAAAAAAAAAAAAAAAAAAAAAAAAAAAAGCAATCCAAAAAAGTGAAAATAGGAAGCTTCAATCTGCATTCAGACTCCTTCAGTTCTTTTTCTGGATGTGGATAGCATTTTTCATCATGAATCTTTTGGAATTATCTTGGATCACTGTATTGCTGAAAAGAGTTAAGTCTATCATAGTTGACCATCACACAATGTTATTACTGTATACAATGTCCTTCTGGTTCTCTTCACTCAGCATCAGTTCATGTCAGTCTTTCCAGGTTTTCTGGTGAACTTTTCTACCTCTATAATAAAGCATAAATTTGAATATAATCATGTTAAAATGTCAACTGACAGGGGGCAGCTAGGTGGTACAGTGGATAGAGCACCAGCCCTGAAGTCAGGAAAACCTGAGTTCAAATATGGTCTCAGACACTTAATATTCCCTAGCTGTGTGACCCTGGGCAAGATACTTAACCTCAATTGCCTCAGCAAAAAAGGCAAAAAAAAAAAAGTCAACTGACTTATTTACACACACACACACACACACACACACACACACACATATATATATATATATAATACATATATATCATATATATGTATATATATATATATATATATAATTTCTCCATATGGTAGAGAGTAATCTGTGATTTCATTGGTGTATGGAACTACCAGATGAAAAAAGTCCCTTCATCAGAGACTTCATCAGTACAAGTCAGTATCTTCTTGGAAACTTATAGTCTAGAAACTGAAATTAAGTGACTTATTGAGAGTCACAGCTAGAATATATCAAAAGCAGAATCTGAACCCAGTTTTTTTTGTTTCATGGCTGGCTCACTATCCATTATGCTACATTGGCTTTTATTCATTCAGACATTTACCAAATATTGATGATGTACCATATGTGGGGCATTGTGCTTATTGCTGAGATGGATATGAAACTTGAGATACATTACCTTCATCCATGGAGCCTCCATTTGGAGAATAGGAATAACAACAGCAGGATTGTTGTGAAGATCAAACAAGGCAGTTAAGTGGCACAGGGCATAGAGTATTGATCCTGGAGCCAAGAAGACCTCAATTCAAACCCCATCTTAGACACTTACTGTGTGGTCCCCTATAAGTCATTTGACCTTTGCTGCCTCAGTCTCCTCAACTGTAAAATGTGGACTGTAATAGAATTTACCCCTCAGAGTTGTTGGCAGGATCCAGTGAGATAATATATGTAAATGACTTATCCTAGCACACAGTAGGCACTTAACAAATGCTTGTCTCCTTTCTATCCCCCAATATATGTAAAGCACTATCAACCTTAAAGCACTATGTAAAGTTACTCATTATTGTTACACTATCATCATTATTGCCCAGTAAATCCTGCACAAAGGGCCCTCCCTATGATCTTGAATTCCTCTACTACTATTAACGTTGTGTGGTCAACTAAGACTACTGCACATTGAATCTGGATTCAGGAAACTCTGGGTTGGAGTCTGGTTCAAATGAAACATTTATTAGCCAGGTAACTGAGTCACCTGGGCTCTGTCTACCTCAGTTTTTCATCTGTAAAATGGAAACCAAAGCATCCACCTTCCCGTGTTGTTAAGCGAAATAATAAAGTAATCATTAAGTACTTTGCAAACCTTAAAATGCTAAATGAGTGCTACCAATTATTGTGTACATTTTTGGATATACTCAACATCATTTTGCTGAACTATGCATATTTGTAGCATGAAATTTGTTTTTCTATTTTGTTTTCAACAGGGATCAGGAGAGCAAATAAATGCTTGTTGATTAAAAAATTAATTTAATTTTTAGAAAGAATGAAAAATGCTTAAATATCAATGGAGCAAATGGAGATCTCTTGATCTTATGTTTATAGCCACTTTTCCCAGACATATATTTCTTTTTATTGTTGTGGTTGTTCAGTCATTTTCAGTCCCATTTGGGTTTTATTTGTAAAGACATCAGAATGATTTGTTATTTCCTTCTCCAGTTCATTTTACAAATGAGGAAACTGAGGCAAACAGGGTTAAGTGACTTGCCCAGGATTACACAGCTAGCAAAGTGTTTGGGACCAGATTTGAACTCAGGAAGATAACTCTTCCTGACTCTAGACTTGACACTCTATACAGTATGGCTTTTTTCTATAGTTTTATTTAATCAGTTGGGCAAAACAAATATGAACATCTCCGTGTACAAAGATACACAGAAATAGTGAGCTACATGTGAAACTATGACTGTCCATTTCACCTTCTACACTTCTCTGATGACATCCTTTCTTCCCCTTTTCTTGCCAAATTTTCAGTTGGTAATCTGCTGTATGCTGCTCATGCCCACCATGTATCTCTCCACTGTCCTTTGGGCAACTTCAGCTTGGACTCAGGGCATTCAGTATTGCTTTCATGCAGCATCATTGTCAAGTGATATTGGCTCATCCCTTTTCTTGACCCATTTGGACAGAGGCCGAAAGCTAGAGTTTAAAGAAAGGAACAGTGACTGACCTTCAAAATCTGCTCTGTGGTCCCAGTGGAAATGTCATCGATGTCAATCAATGGTTACGCTTTCTCTGGGGACTCTCATTTGTTCTGCCCTGCCACTTTGGGGTTAGGTAATCCCTAGAAGAAGTCATTCCAGAGCTAGAGAAATCACAGTCTGAGTTATTTATACATTTCTCAGCTGCATAATTAAAAAAATAAAGGTCTATAGATATCAATAAGGTTTCACATGCTCATAGCATCTTAGCTTGTAATCTTCTTCTTATCTTAGCTCTTATCTTCTTCTCCTCCTCCTCCTTTTCCTTCTTCTTCTCCTCCGCCTCCTTCCCTTCTTCTCATCTCCTCCTCTCCTCCTCCTCCTCCTCCTCCTCCTCTTCCTCCTCCTCCTCCTCCTTCTTCTTCTTCTTCTTCTTCTTCTTCTTCTTCTTCTTCTTCTTCTTCTTCTTCTTCTTCTTCTTCTTCTTCTTCTTCTTCTCCCCTCCTCCTCTTTCTCCTCTTCCTTCTTCTCTTCTCCTCTCCTCCTCCTTTTCCTTCTTCTTCTTCTTCTTCTCCTCCTTCTCCTCCTCTCCTCCTTCTTCTCTTCTTCTCTTCCTCCTCCTCTTCCTCCTCTTCCTCCTCCTCCTCCTCCTCCTCCTTCTTCTTCTTCTTCTTCTTCTTCTTCTTCTTCTTCTTCTTCTTCTTCTTCTTCTTCTTCTTCTTCTTCTTCGTCTTCTTCTTCTTCTCCCCTCCTCCTCTTCTCCTCTCCTCCTCCTCCTTTTCCTTCTTCTTCTCCTCCTTCTCCTCTCCTCCTTCTTCTTTTCTTCTCCTCCTTTTCCTCCTCCTCCTCCTCTTTCTTCTTCTTTTCTCTCTCTCCCTTTTTCCTTTTCTCCTTCCTCTCTCTCTTCTTTCTGTTTCTGTCTGTTTTTTTTCTGTTTCTCTGTCTTTGTCTATCTGCCTGTCTTGCCTCTCTCTTCTCTTTTTCTTCCTTTCTCTTTATCTCTCCTCTCTGTATCTCTTTTTATCTCTATCTCCTTCCCTATCTCTGTCTCTCTGTGTGTCTCTGAATCTGTCTCTCTGTGTATGTCTCTCTCTGCATTTTTGTCTGTTTCTCTCTGTATCTCTCGCATTTCCTGTCTCTGTTTCTGTTTTGCTTTATATCTCTCTGTGTCTCTCTTGGCCTTTGTCCCTCTCTGTTGCTGAATCTCTCTGTCCCTGTCTCTATCTGCCTTTCTCTCCTTTCATCCCTCTCCCTCTCTTTCTCCTTTTCTCTTTCCTTTCTATGTGTCTCTACCTCTCCCTGCCCCTGTCTCCTCTTTCTCTCTCCAGACTACACACTAGGAGAAGCACAACCTTCCCCCCCAACTTTGGCAAAAATGTCTTGTTCTGGCTCTGAACCAGAGCCTTCTACCTCAAGTCCAAACTAGCCCCAACTTTATCATACTATGTGTTGACACATAATTTTTAAAGAAATACATAATTTACATTAATATATAATAAATATATATTAGATATATTATAAAATATAATAAATATATAATAAATTGATTTTTCCTATTCAATAATTTTTCTACCAATTATTTTCCCACCTGCCAGCTAAGTGTCCACAGATACAGCTCTAAGTTTTGGACTAAGCATAATAAGCTTGACTCCTCACTGCATAGAGTTTGTAATCCTGCTCTAGCAATTCTTCGTCCTTGTATGGAAGTAGCCCTGCACTTTTGAAGGTCTGTCACATCCCACCCATTCACGTCAGTTCAAGAGTCTTCCGTAAGTGCCCACTATGTACTAGTTGCACAGAAGCCAAAGAGATAGAGGGCCAGTCTTAGAATCAAAAAGACCTTGTGCAAGTCTGGCCTTGGATACATACTGACTATGACTGTGGATGAGTCATTAACTTCTCCATATTCTCAATAACTCTGAAATTCTCAAGTTATAGAGTAGATGCTTACCAACTTTGAGAGAGGGAATCATCTCAATGAAAATTTTGCCAGTGAAATCAAAGATGCAGGAAAAACAAAAACAAAAGCAATCTGTGCCAGAAAATGGGCTAGTTTGGGCTCCTAACTTGGGATTCACAGGATAAGAGAAATAAGAGTTGGAGTCAAGGGAGGGGAAGGTAGCAGATTAATTTTAGGACTTCTGTGAACTTAGTTGGGGGAAAAATCCATTTTTTATCTTCACTAAACTTTCACTGTATATTTGTATTTCCTTCCATTATGACCATAGGCAACAAGCCACCATAGTAGCAGCAGGACCTGTGATTTTGTCACCAATAGAAATCATCAATAGGAAAGAAGAAATATCTTCTTTTCATGTTCTAGTCTCAAATAACTCTAAATGTCATATAAATTTATGAAACTAGTAGATCTCCTCCTAGATCACCTGAGACTGTGGTTTCACTATCCACAGATGCTTTTTCAATATCTATTGCTTTATGTTGTAATTCTATAGATTTTAATTTATGCATTAAAATGTTATTCTGAAAAGGGATCTGTAGATTTCAACAGACTTTGCAAGGGTCTAAGACACAGAAAAAAATGAGTGAAATGCTCTCGATACAATGACCAAAAAGACATATTTTATTGGGGTATAGATAAAGGGTAAGAACCAACTTGGATACAGATATTGGAAGCTAGGTGGCATTGTGGACAGATGCCAGACCTGGAGCCAGGAAATCTTATCTTCCTGAGTTCAAATCTGGCCTTGGATGCTTATTAACTTTGTGACTCTGGGTAGGTCACTTAACCCTATTTGCCTCAGTTTCTCCATCTGTAAAATGAACTGAAGGAGAAAATGGCAGACCACTCCAGTATCTTTGCCAAGAAAACTCCAAGTGGGATCATAAAGAGACATGACTGCAAATGATTGAACAGCAAACATCAATAAGAAGATAGAGAAAATATACAAAATTAGCACAAAGTAGTTTCAGAATGAGGAAGAAACAGGAAAGATCCTCGTGGGAGCCTGTAATTGAAGCTAAAGAATTTAAAACATAGATGTGACAGTGGTCTGTGTGTCTGTCATACCCTAGCTAAGTTCCTCACCAAATGGTTAACTATGAGGGCTTTTTAATTTGTTTTTTTCCCCAGTTCAGTATCTCATGAAGATAGGAAAGACTGTAAGGGTTGAGATCTGCCTCAGAGGAAGGAATATCCAACTGGATGATACCATAGTGCTTTCGTCAAAGGATCCAGGTTTTTAAAAAGAGCTTTTGGTACAGACCCAATATATCAAGAAGGAAGGGATGGGGGGAGGACCCCTTGAAAGGGTCATAAACCCCATCTCTTCACCTTTCATCCAACCTCGTCATTTTTAATTACTCCTCTGAAGTGAGAGCAATCACAGGATCCTTCTGTGACATTTTCAAGTTTCCTGTCTGCTCCACTTAGGAGAAACAAATGGTCTCGCTCGCCTCCCCCTAGATTGAGTTTTTCATGAAGTCATTACTTCTGTCACGGGGACTATTTTCAAATTGAAAAATCTGAAACAATAAATGATGGTGAAGCTGTTAATAACTGTTAAGAAATCACATTTGGAAAATTGCATTTAAGCAATAACCTTTCTCCCTGTAATTAAATGACAGAAAGGTCCTGGTTTTAATTAAGTCAGCAATTTATAGTTATGAAGCTATACTTCACCATGCAGATTAGCACATGATAGGTCACAGAACACCCTGAGTGCATTTTTAGCGGGGCTGATATGGTAATTACTCCACTGTTCAGTGGTGACCACATTGAACCGTATCTCTAGATTAAACAATTTTCTTTTCCTTGCTCCATGATATATAACTAGGATGAGTAAATGTACCACTAGGACTGCCTCGCGCATCTTTAAATTAAAATGGATTTTAAATGAGGGGGCACGAGCAAGAGGGAGAGATGTTTGAGGAACAGCCGTCAGAATGAATGGACTGCTAGTCAAGACTGGCGAGCGGAGGATATATCATTGTTTTACAGGGCTCTCCGTCTTTCACTTGACTCTTTGGAGCAGATTTATGAGGAAGTAAAATGCTAATGTTAGTGTATTTATAAACATATGATGGAGGTTTCATCGAGAATTTATTCTCAGGCCCCACCAACATGAGGGCTTGGAAGAGAAAATGACAGCCAACGGGATCATTAATAAAGCCTTCATATTTTATTGAACTAACCCCTAGCTCGTATTACCCGTTGATTATTACATTGTGAGATGCTTTTCAACACTCATTGTGTCTCTTGCATCAACCCATAACCAGCTATTCATATAGAATTCCAGCCCCATCCCCTTAGCCTATGTCCACCAATATAACTAGGTTCTATGAATCTGTGAAGAAAATGGATATATTGGGGAGGTGTGTAGAATTGCCCACATCAATTAGGGTTTGGTAGTGGACAGGTAACAAATAGGGATGAACAAATAGGGATTAACCTGAGGTCCATAAACTCACAAAGTAAAGCTTGATAGATTTCAGAGGCTCTCTGACTATGGACGAGGGAGGGAACAATTACATCTTTATTTTCAGTAATCTCTAGATGAAATTTAGAATTTCCTTCAATTATGAGCATAGGCAATAAATTATTCTAAGAAGAGGTCCTAGGCTTTGCCAGATTGGCAAAGGGAATCATAATACTAAAAAAGTTAAGAGAAGCCCTGCTTTGGAGATTCATTTCTCTCATTGGTAGGGTGTCATCAAATGCCTTGTGAATGTCTTAGTGCCAAAGAAAGGTTTCTATTAAAAATTATTTTTCCTTAAAATGGATTCTTCTTAAAACTAAACTATTCCTAAATCACTTGAGAAAATAATAATAGGTGATATTTTTCTATAATGTTTTCAGATTTGTAGAAATGGTTTACACAAACCATCTTATTTAAGCTTCACAACAGTTCTATGAAGTAGGAACTATGAGTATTATGATTCCCAATTTATACATAAGTAAAATAAAGTTCAGGGAGTGTAAGTGATTTTCCCATAGAAATCAACTGAAAAATCTACTAACATGATGCTGATCAGCAGAGAGGATCTACTTATGGATTTCTGCCATACTTTTCCTAGGTATTTGTGTACTCCCCTGGGTGGGCATACCCATGGTTCTCAGAGAATTAATGTTTTCCTTGATCCATCTCTCCTTGGGGCACCACTGACTTGTCATCTATGAGTGGATTTGAGCATGGGGTGGATAGAGACTGGCCTTCCAGTCCCACTTCTGACATATATGACCCCAGACATTGCTTCTCACTGTTCTAGACAAATCTCATAAAATGAAGAACAGTCAACCTATATCAATAGTGATTTTCCTCTACCATTCTCTTTATCACTTAAATCACAGGTCCAATCCCTATCCAATAAGAATGCTTCTAAGCTTTCAGGTACTATTAAAACACACCTCCTAGAAATGAACATAGTAAGTACTAGTCATATGACTTTGTTGTAAAATAGTCAACTCTCCACAGAAGCAAACAAACACCAGTGAAAGCATACAGTGCTTTTATTCTTGGCCAAAAGCCATAAACAAATAATAGAAAGTAATAACATGAAAACCGTAGGATATATTCATTACTAAATTGCTACTTTCCTATTGCTCTCCCAAACCTTGGAAATTCCCAACAGCTTAAAATTCTTGAGTTCCAGAAAATGCCCAATCATTCCTCTTTTGAGTGGGAAAAGGAGAGTAGATTAAACAATGTCACACTCTTTAAACTTCCCCCTACTCCATGAAGAAGGAAAAGAACCATAGTATTCATTGCCTATCTCTTCTAAACTAAAAGTTCTGTGAGAGCAGGAACTTCTGCTTATTCATTTTCATTCTTTACAATCAGCCAACAAGCATTTAGTAAATGCCTCCTGCATGTCAGACACTGTGCTAAGCACTGAGGATACAAAGAAAGGCAAAAATTGTCCCTGTTCTTGAGGACCTCAGTCTAATTGGGGAAAAATACGAAAACCATTATGTACAAGTAATATATAGACAGGATATATTGGGGAGAGTTTCAGAGGGAAGGCACCATGATTATGAGGATAGGGAAAGAATTCTTCTTATGGAAGGCAGAATTTTATTTGAGATCCAAAGGAAGCGAAGAGGCAGATATAAAAATGGAGAGACTGACAGCCATGGGAAATATCACGATTCAAGAAATGGAGTGTCTTATGCTAGGAGTAGCAAAGAGTCCAGGGTTGCTGGATTGTATGAAGGGTTTTATATTTGATGTTGGAAGTAATGGGGAATGGGAATGGGAGGGGAAAGGTTACATGGTCAGACCTGAGCATTAATTAGGTCTTGGATGATGGACAAGTGTGGGAAGAAAATTGAGGCATATGAGATGAACCAAAAGGCTATTGCAATAGTCTAGGTGTGAGGAGATAGGGACCTGTAGGAAGGGGCAGCAGTGTCAGAAGAGAGAGGATCAAATGAATAGGATTTGATAATTGATTGGATATGGGGGAATGAAATAGAAGGAAGAGTCAAGGATGATAATGTTGTGAAAGGTTTCTGGGAGGATGATATTACCTTCAACAATAACAGAAAAGATAAAGAGACAGAAAAGGTTGGGAGAAAGATAATTAGTTCAATTTGGGGCACGTTAAGTTTAAAATGTTCAATTGATAATTGAAGATGTCAGACAGAAGCAAGAGAGAGCTTAAGATAGACAAATAGATCAGGGAATCATCTATATAGAAGTAATAGTTGAAGCCATGGGAGCCAATGAGATTGCCCAAGGAAAATAGCAGTCCTAAGAAGTCCCAAGACAAAACCTTAGAAGATATAGTAAAGGAGACTAAGGAACAGTCAGACAGGTAGGAGGATAACTAAGGGAGAACAGTGTCATAAAGACCCTAGGGAGAAGAGGGCATCAAAAAGAATAATGTCAAAAGTTGCAAAGAGATCAAGAAAGATAAAGATTGAGAAAAGGTTAATTTAGTTAGTTAAAGATAATTAAGAGATCTTTGGTAACTTTTGTGGAAGTAGTTTCATTTGAATGATCACATTGGAGCTATATAGTTAAGAAGAGAATGATAGGGAAGGAAGTGGCAGCTCCTGTTATAGATGGCCTTCTTGAGGCGAGTGATGAAAGGGAGAAAAGTATAGGACAATAGCTACTGAAAAAGGAAAGATCAAGTGAGAGTTTTAAAAGATGGGAGGGAAATGAACATGTTAGCATGATAGAGCAAAGCTTCCAATAGACAGGAAGAGATCAAAGACTGGGAGAATGGGGATTATAGGGAGGACAATCTCCTGGAGAAGATGGAATGGATGAGGATCACTTATGTATAGAGAGAAATTTACCTTGGTAAGGAGAAGAGCCATCTTCATGTGAAGCAGAGTGAAAAAGGTCAGTTGGTAGGTTGTTGTCCTTTGTTCTTAGAGGGAACCAAATGACATATGAGATGAGAAGGAACTCTGAGCAAATGACCTTAATTTTTTCAGTGACATATTAGGCAAAGATCTCACTGAGAGGGGGGTAAAAGGAGGGAGAACAATGCAATAAAAGAGTTTGGAGATGGTGGCTGTGATGAGTGGGATAATGAGTTGATTAGGAAGCTGGAAGGAACCTCAAAGATAATTTAGTTCGATTCCCTCATTTTATAGATGAAGAAAGAAAAATCTTGGCTCTTAGACCTTCTCCCTTGGAGGTTTTTCATGCTTCTTTCCCCTTCTTTCCCCACCTCTTTTTCTTGAATCTTGAATCTACTCTGTATATATCTAGTATGTTCAGAGGGGTTTGCTTATTTTCTCCTCATTAGAATGTGAGCTCTTCGAGGTCAGGGACCATATTTTTGTCATTCTTTGTATCCCCAGCAAAGCACAATGCCCGATGACATAGAAAGACTAGCTGACTGACTGGTTGACTGATTCACTACCATACACTGTCTGTATACCACATACTGCACATAGTAGGCATTTAATAAATATTTGTTAGATTTGACAATAATAACATTTAATGAGTATCTTAAGAGCTTTGCATGAGTTAACTCATTTGATCCTCAGGACAATTTTGCAATATGGTTTTTATTACCATCCCCATTTTATAGTTAGGCAGTTAAATGATTTGGCTAGAGAGTCATACAGCTAATAAGCATCTGAAACATGATTTGGACTCAGGTTTTCTTGACTCCAAGGGCTTCCTTCTCTCCACTGATAGAACAGATCAATTCAGAATTGATCTTGGAGACATCAAGGGAGTAAATGATCACAAAAGGGATTTATACAACTCTGCCAATATGATAATTAACCAATATTTCTCTTCAGTATTTATTAAATCTACTATGGGCTAGGTGCTAGAAATACAAAAATGACAAAATTTGCACTCAAGGTGATTACACTCTACTGACTAGTACGTAGCTACCTAAAAATAATGGCTAGAAGCAAACTTATATTGCACCTTAAGGCTTGGAAAGTATCTTGCAATATCTTGTCTCACCTGATCACACAAAATATATGTAAGTGAAAATAAATTTTTGACAGGGAGGAGAATCAGGAAAAGCTTCATATTGGGGCTGATACTGAAACAAAGCTTTTCAAGTATTCCCAGAGGCAAAGAAGAGGAGGTAGAGCATTTCACCAGGGGCAAAATATCATGTATGAATGATAGTGAGCTGGACAGTTTGGCTGGACCAAAGATTGAATGAGGGAGAGAAAGATGAAATCAGACTGGGAACAATAGACTGGAGCCAGAATAGGAATCATTTTAAATACCAGAGACAGATGTTTGTTCATTTGTAATGTATTGTATTCGTTTAAAAGAGATTTGTATTATGTCTATGGAAAGCTTGGCTGGAGAGATTTACCCTGTTACTTTGGGGAGCAGGAGAAGATGGGAGGGCGAAGATTGTGTGTGTGTGTGTGTGTGTGTGTGTTGGGGGGGTGGTAAGGGGATAGAACAGATTTAGAGAACAGAACCTCCCATTTCATTTCTCTCTGCAATTGCTTTCTTAAGGAGAAATCTACCCCTGAACCAATTAGCATATTAAATGAGGGTGTTGGGTACTGCATTTCATTGCTGTGTTGACAGACAGGACGGATGTCTTGTCCTTCCTCTTAACAAATGCAAGCTGTCTTCAGTAGAAATGAAACCACAGATAAAAAAGGAATTCAGGTCTCTCCTTGGTGAGAATAACATTATCCATCCTTATTCAAATGAGGTATTAGAGCAAGTTGTACAGTCTGCTTAGGGAGACCATACTGCTTTAGGGAGTTATGAAATTAATGAGGAAATTGGACCATATTGGTTCCTAATGATTTGATTCTAGACCACGAATCATTATCAACTGATTAGCTCATTCTGTCAGTGATGATAGGAACCATATTTTGTTTCGAGAAAGGGCGGGGGGGGGGAATGGTTCTGAGTGCCGGTTGCTGGCATGATTCCCATTGTCTGTCCATCTGTTTCCTTTTCTCTTTGTCATTTCATTACAGATGATCATAGAATTTAGAACTGGAAGAAGCATTAGAAAGAAATCATCTAACCCAACTTCTTTGTTAGACAGATAAGGAAGCAGGCCCAGAGAGAATCATTTGCCCAACCACAGAGCTAATCAATAAATTAGATCTCAAAGGTCATTTCCATCTCTAAAATTCTGATTCTACTTTGAGTTTTGTTGCTACAAATGAACTGCTGGTATTTCCCCCCTCCTTTTTTTCCATCTTCTCCCCTCTCAGGTGCAGAATTTAAGACTAAATTCTTCTCCTGAGCTCTAGAGCCTGTGGTCTGCAGATGATGGACAGTGAGACCATCCTTTCCATTCCATGCTTCTATAGATCTTCATTTCTTTCTCTGTGATAACTTGAGATCCTTTTATACCTTAAAGCTATGATTCTATTATCTTGAAGCATAATAGATGACCAGACTCTGCTCTTGGTGAATTTTGAGCTTCCTGGGCAGCCCATCCTCATCACCAATGGGATCTGGTCCACCATGCTAGCCAGAACTCTAGGAATTAACACAAAATCTCATATCATGTACTTTGTCTTCTTACTATGAATCATAAATGTGGGAAGCCCACCTAAGCCCCTTCTTACACTAGGGTTAAGTGTAAAGTTGATTACAACCCAGCAGTATGAAACAGAGAAAAAACCTTGGGTTTGAAAACCTGGATTCAAATCCTAGCTAACACACTCACCCTCTGTGATTTGGAATAAATTGCTTTATCTGTCTGTGGATCGTGTGTAAAAAAAGATAATCAATGAATCTCAACCTATTATTTTCCAGATTTCATCCTTTTTCTGTAAGCGTCTAACATCTGTGTGGATACCCTCATAAATTCTATTCTATCCATCCCAAGATCTTCCCAGCTCCTTCCAAGACCTCCTCTATCTCTACGGCCTTCTCTTATAGACATTCCAACGATTTGTGTCTCTGTGAGATTTTTTTTCCCATCAGAACTCTTTTAAGGCAAAGAGAAATTTAACTTCAATATATCTTAAGTTCTCCAGTGTATTATTATCAAATAGAAATGCATGTCATTAAGATGGGAAGAATAAAATTCATGCCTCCTGATGTGTTTGATGACAGTAGAAAAAAATCATAAAGGGAAAAATGATGATTTTTTTCCTTCTCTGGAAAGAACTGACACCGAATCAATGTAATGAAAAATTGTCATGTGAAAGTTGAATAGCCCAGGGGAAGGAGACATTTCAGAAGAGAATACATTAGCGCCAACAAACTCGTTTAGATTCTGATCTTTGAAAAGAAAAGATACAAACATTTTGGAGAAAAATCCAAGTTTTTTGGATCACATCACAGAAAAAAATTAAGCATAGATGAAAATGTTAACTGAAGTCATTGGATGGAAGTTCTGTCTAGTTCAGTGGGAAGCACATCGTACAAAGATCCCATTAAAAGAAAATATAAGAAGAGGCAATGGTTGTTTCTTATTTAATTTTAATGTGATTTTCCTTTTCCCTGCATCCCCCAAAGTCTCTTATAGGGGATATGCTGGAGTTAGCTCAAGCCACCTCAAAACAAATGAGAGTTGATTGTTTAAGTTTTCAGCATGAACATTTATATCTTGAAATTGACAGGTGCTACAAATCAGGGATGAATTTATTGTTTTGTTGATTTATAGACTTAAGTGATGGAGAAAATGTTAGTAATGCAAATTAAACTTTAAAGTGTGCCAGAGATACATTTCCCCCTCAGTTAAATTTATACCATTGCTCATGACCTACAATATACTAGAAAATACCATGTTAAAAGTTAGCAATGGAGAAGTAGGGGAGACCTACAATTTCTTCAATATATATAATTCACACTAGGAAACTCCCTCCTCTCAGTCTAAAAGATCTATAACTTTTCATCTTAAAGAGTTTCCTGGGGCACTGAGAAATCCAGGACCCTTTCAGATCATATATCCTATTTGTGTGAATTCAGGATGACTCGGGCCAGCCCTCAGTTTACCCATCATATTTCTTTTCATATATGTACCACTATTTTCCCAAAATTTAGAGATATTGTTGTAATTGATAAAATAAAAACTAATTTTAAGGCATTGCTGAATTCAGTGGTTTTTGTCATCCTCCATCACTTACTGTATATTAATAGTATGAATTCTGAAAAATAGAGTATCAAGTGGATAGAGAGATGGCTTTAAGTCTGAGAAATCTGGATTCAAGTCCTGTCTTGTGACATACTCTGGCTGTGTGTCTCTGGGCAAGTAAGTCAACTTTTCAGCATCCCTAGCCAACTCTTTATATATGGCAGAGTAAGTACTCAGTGCATTGGAACAAGGAGATTTCTCCCTGGAGTTCATAAATATAAAGTTGGAGAGAATCTCATAAGTTTTCTAGACCAATCCCTCTCATTCCAGAGCAAAGAAACTGAGGCCTAGGAAATTGTACAAATCAAGATCACACAGGGAATTATGTCCAGTCTAGAAGCTAAAATCCAGATTTTCTAACTCCAGAGACATTATGCCAATTCCTGACATTGATAAAAATCACAGGTCCAATCCCACCACTTCTTCACTCTCCATCATGCTTTCATTACCAATTAACCAAGCAAGCAAGCATTTAAGATTAGCATTTAATTAAGATTAATTTGAGATTGAGCATTTAATTAAAAACCTACTATATGCTTCTCAGTGTGTTAGGTGGTTGGGTTTACATAGATAAAAATGAAATAGTTTCTGCCCTCAAGAAACTTGTATTTCCTAGGGGAGATAATATGTACGTATATTAATTTAAATAAAATAAATTCAAAATAATTTGGAGGGGGAGAATGTAATGGAGAGATTAGGAAAGACCTGAGGTTTGTTGGAGTCAAGGGCCTTTCTAAACCCCAAAAAGAGTTGATCACAACTAAAATGACTTCAACAATACAATAAAAGACCTCTCTTCCTCTGGAAGGGTTGGGTGGTTTTTTGTTTTATTTTTGTTGTTGCTGCTGTTTTTCCACATAATTTACCCAGATTGTTAACATTGGAGCAGGGGAGGCTTGTAAATGAGATTGTTGAAGTCAAAATTCTTAGGAGAAGATGAGAAAAATGACAGCATATGGACAGTCCCCAATTTTCTGACATCAAAATGGAAGTCATACTCAAAAAGGTTGGAAACTCTTGGTTTGTACTATTTCAACCAGGCTGTCTATCCCATTGTATCCCTGCCAGGGGATATATCATAGCTCAGCTGCCACCCTTCCTAGCAGGATAGCATCATTAGGGATTCCATTTATCTCTCATGTCCATTTACTCAAAATGCATACTATTAATTCACTGTTTTAAATAATTACCAGACTCTCCTCCCCACCGCAGCCCCTAACTACATCCCCCCCTAGATTTGGCAGCCAGAATATTCCCTTTTGCAAGGCCATCCACAGCCACCAGGAAATGCAAATGACCCATTCTCCTCCAACCCCCCCCCCCAAAAAAAGCTCAAACTGAAGCAACCTTCCTTCAGCCTAGCCAAAATTTTTAAGTGAGTATCCTGTCACCCGAGCAACCTGCTCATTGGGTAGCTCATGTAGAAGTTTGTTTCATCATTTAAGGAATAGACCAAAAAGTCAGGGAAGAGTGATTTTTGTCCATCCCTCACTGAACTACCCCCATTAAAATGCCTCCTTACTCTGGAGAGATGTGCCCATTAAATTTAATTAAGCTTTCTTTAGGCTCACGTGTCTGGGGAGATCTATTATACACCAGGGACAAGGAATTTGCTTTGCCAGGCTTTTTTCCCTTCCTTCTTGCATCTTTCTTGTGCCTGGAAAAACACTTTTGGCTATATATCTTAAGGGGAATGCTAGCATTTGGTGACCAGTTAAGTTAATCTAAGTTTAAGTCCTTCTGACTTCATTCTGCACAAGAACCATCCCTAAAGACCTCTCCTTCTTTGAGACTTTTGGATGGCTTTTGTTTTGTTGTTGTTGTTTTTCCACATAGTTGCTAAGATTTGCACCCCAAATTGTTGACTTTGGAGGAGTGGGTGGGCCTAGCATTCTTATGAGATTCATAGTCAGTATTTTGAGAGTCTTTGAGCTGTGAGTATAAACACCACAGAAATAAAAACCCTATCACACCTTAGTTATTATAGGATCAAAGATTTTGTGATAGAAGGGACCTTTTGAGCTCTAAAAGAGGAAACTGAGGCATCTAGAGATGAGTAGTTAAGATCATGAAACTTTTCATTTTATCACAGACTTTGTTGGGATATCTCTGGATCAAGGGCTATGAACATGTTAGTCACTTCACTGGCGTAATTCCAAATTGCTCTCCAGATCACTTTACAGTTTCACCAAGAGTACATTTGTATGCCTGCCTTTTCACAATCCCTTTAACATTGACTGTTACCATCTTTTGTCATCTTTATCAATTTGATCAGAATTAAATGAAACCTCAAAGTTGTTTTGATTTGTATATTTCTTACTGATAATTTGCATCAATGTATAAATTCAGATAAAAGAATCACAGATTTAGAGTTAAAAGAGAACTTAGAGCCCATCTAATCCAATCTCTTCATTTTTACAGTTGAGGAATGGAGGATCAGGGGAATATGACTTGTTCAAGGTCACCTAGGGAAGAGGTCACAGAGATAAGATCCTCTGACTCCAAATCCAGGATTTTCTTCTTCTTCAAAAGGAGTTGCTGGATCCCAAAATTCATCATCTCACAGCCTTACCCTATGTGATGAGACTCTGACTTAAAAACAGGTTGTGGAAACAAAGTCTAACACTGGAACATACTAAGAACTCATTGTCCATTAACAGACCTGAAGGATTCAAAGTCATCAACATGCCACAGAGAGACATGGGAGGAAGGTTTTAGTGGAAGATAAAAATCACAGAATCCTCATGATCGTAATCAGAAAGCACCTTAAGATTTGCAAAACAACTTTATAAATATCATCTCATTTGGTCCTCAAAACAACTCTGCAGAGAGATGCTATTATTATCCCCATTTTACAGAGGGCATACAGAAACTGAGGCATACAGAATTTGAGTGTCTTGCCCAAAGTCATACTACCAATAAATAGTCAAGGCAAGATTTTTACTCAGCACTTCCTGATTCTAAGTCAAACACTCCATCCATTTTGCCACCTGTTCACCCAGAACTCAAAGGAGCCATCAGGATTTCCTGCTCTAATCTCTTTACTTTTCACATGATGAAATTTCCTTATAACACCTTTTCTTTTCTTTTCTTTTCTTTCTTTTTGCTTTTTGCTGAGGCAATTGGGGTTAAGTGACTTGCCCAGGGTCACACAGCTAGCATAACACCTTTTCTATGAAGTTTTTTTAGCTCCCCCAGCTGCAAATGCTGCCCCAACATCTTGTATTGATTTCCTAGGTGTTTTACATTTATATATAGATATATGACCCAAACTAATGTACTTATTTAGTGCCATACCAATCAAACTCCCAAGAAATTATTTTACAGATCTAGAAAAAATAGTAGCAAAGTTCATTTGGAAGAACAAAAGGTCAAGAATCTCAAGGGGATTAATGAAAAAAAAAGGCAGATGAAGGTAGCCTTGCTGTACCAGATCTAAAACTATATTATAAAGCAGCGGTCATCAAAACCGTTTGGTACTGGCTAAGAAATAGAGCAGTCGATCAGTGGCACAGGATAGGATATCAGGACAATCTAGGCAATAACCTTAACAATCTAGTATTCGATAAACCCAAAGACCCCAGCTTTTGGGATAAATACTCTCTATTTGGCAAAAACTGCTGGGAAAATTGGAAACTAGTGTGGAAGAAATTAGGGCTTGACCCATACCTAACACCACATACCAAGATAAGATCTAAATGGGTTCATGATCTAGATATAAAGAGGGACTTTGTAAGCAAGTTAGAGGAATGTAATATAGTTTATCTCTCAGACCTGTGGCGATGGAATAAATTTATGTCCAAAGAACTGGAACTCCTAATTGAACACCAGATGAATAATTTTGATTATATTAAGTTAAAAAGTTTCTGTACAAACAAAACAAATGCAGACAAGATTAGAAGGGAAGCATCAAATTGGAAAATCATCTTTACATTCAATGGTTCTGATAAAGGCCTCATTTCTAAAATATATAGAGAATTGTCTCATATATATAAGAATTCAAGCCACTCTTCAATAGATAAGTGGTCAAGGGATATGAACAGACAATTTTCAGATGATGAAATTAAAACCATCTCTAGTCATATGAAAAGTTGCTCCAAATCACTATTGATCAGAGAAACGCAAATTAAGACAACTCTGAGGTACCACTACACCCCTGTCAGATTGGCTAAAATGACAGGAAAAGATAACGATGAATGTTGGAGGGGATGTGGGAAAACTGGGACACTAATACATTGTTGGTGGAACTGTGAATGGATCCAGCCATTCTGAAGAGCAATTTGGAGCTATGCTCAAAAAGTTGTCAAATTGTGCATACCCTTTGACCCAGCAGTGTTTCTACTGGGCCTATATCCCAAAGAGATCTTAGAGGAGGGAAAGGGCCCCACATGTGCAAGAATGTTTGTGGCAGCCCTTTTTGTAGTGGCTAGAAACTGGAAACTGAAGGGATGCCCATCAATTGGAGAGTGGCTGAATAAATTATGGTATATGAATGTTATGGAATATTATTGCTCTGTAAGAAACGACCAGGAGGACGATTTCAGAGAGGCCTGGAGGGACTTGCATGAACTGATGCTGAGTGAAATGAGCAGAACCAGGAGATCATCATACACAGCAACAACAGTATTACATGATGATCAATTCTGATGGACATGGCTCTCTGCAACAAAGAATTGTTTCAAACCAATTCCAATTGTTCACTGAAGAAAACCATATACACCCAGAGAGAGGGATATGAAATATGGACCACAACATAACATTTTCATGATCTCTATTGACATTTGCTTGCATTGTGTTGCCTTTCTCTGATTCTTTTTTTTTCTTGTAGATAGGATTTTTCTTGCATAACTTCTCAAGCATTTCAACATTATTAACATGTAATGGACTTCCTGCCATCTAGGGGAGGGGAGGGGACTGGGGGTAAAATTTGTAATGGAAAGCTTTGTAAAGATCAATGTTGGGAAACTACCCATATACATGTTATACAAATAAAAAGCTTTAATAAAAATAAAAAAATAAAAATATATATATGTACACACACATGTTATATACCTATGTGTACCCAGGTATATAACAAGACTTGGAATTTCCTGAAAGCAGACTTTGTTTTTCCTTTGGTCTCTATCTCTGATATATACACTACAATAACTAGAACACAGTAGGAAGTTAATGAATGTCTGTTGTCAGTGTTTGGTTGCCTATAGGTAGTTAGCAGTAGAGGAAGCAATCAAATCCAGGCTTTATATCTTTAAATTAGTGCCCTTTTAACTCTGCCATCTCTGCTCATGCCTTTCCATGACTTCAAGAGTGAGTGTGTGATAGAATCTCAGCGTTGCTATAATTTGACATCCTCTAGTTTTAAGTGATTGAGAGCATTTTTTATTTGAGTGTCGATAGATTGAATTTCTTCCTTTGAAAACTCCCTGTTCCTATCCTATGATAATTTCTCTACTGGGGAATGACTGTTAGTCATGTATATTTGAATCAGTTTCTTCTATATCATGGATATGAGACTTTTATCAGAAAAACTTGTTGCAACAATTCCCCCTCACCTCTGACACTTGTTTGCCTTCTAACTTTAACTGCATTCATTTTGTGCAAAAATATGAAAATTTTATGTGATTAAAATCATCATTTTATCTTCTTTGATAATCTCTATACTCTGTCTCATCCACGAACCTTCCACCCATTCATAGATCTGAAAGATAATATCTTCATTGGGAAGCTGACATTCTAAGAAGAAAAAACAATCCCAGTGAGAATGTTAGCCAGAAAGGAACATTTAAGTCTAGGAATCATGAAAAGGATCATGGGGAATAACAGCACAATTGGTTTGGTCTTTCCATTTCTGCTCACACATCCTGAACATTTCAATAAAATCCAGCAGTATTAAAAATTTTTTGCCCATATAATAATAAATTAATGTGATATAGTAATGATAATAATATGTGAGCAGAAAAAAAAGGTAGACTGGTCATGGGATGAGAGACAGTCTTGCTATTATACCTTGCCTTGTACCCACTCCTTGCCTTCACTGCTTAGAATCTCTAACTTCTTTCAAAACACTGCCTCCAGAAGCCTATCCTGATCCACCCCCAATTTCAATGGTTAGTGTTTTCTCCTCCCTGAAATCACTTGTGCCATTCTGTATATACTTTGTATTTATTTACTTTTCTATTGTATTCCCTCGCCCTTACCCCCAGTAGACTATAAGTTTTGGAGGGCAGGGATGGTTTCATTTTTGTATCTCTATCCCTAGTGTATAACCTAGTGACTAGAACATAGTAGGCACTTAGTAAATGTCTTGAATTAAATTGCACTGGTATCCATAAAATCCATTATCAAAAAGTATTCAGTATCAAAGTATCCAGTATCCAAAAGAGGCAGAGGGAATATATTGGATAGATTATGTCCATATTTACAGAAGATCATGGCCAAGGCTTCTAAGGCTCTAAAGCTATAAGATCTATAAGAAGATCAAACAGAATGAGAAAATATCTATTCTCTATGTTCTTTACTGGTGGTAAAGGAATCGCCTCCTGGACCACATGCAGATTTCTCTGTTTGACTTTTAAAGCCCAACACAACCCGGAGAGATAATTTGCCTTTCCAATCTTATTATATTTTACTCGCTTATATACACATTGCCGTGCAGCCAAATTGGCTATGTTTCTGTCCTTCACATGTAGCACATCATTTCCCACCTCTGTGACTTTGCCCTAGCTGGCCCTCATGGCTAGAATGCACTTCCACCTCATCTCCATCTCATTGCCCCTAACTTCAATACAGTTCAAGTAGTGTCTTCTACATGAAGCCATTTCTGATTCCCCCCATCTCTCTTTAATTTAAAGCCTTCCCCCCAAATCAATTGGCATCTATATTGTATATGCCCATAGTGGTCCTCTTGGACTACACTGTAATTTCCGTGTGGACAGACCCTTTTGGGTTTTTTTTTTCTTTTGGGGATCTTCAGTCAATGCCGGACACATAGTAGTCTCTTAATAAGTGCGTGTTGATTGACTATCATACATTAATAATATCCCAGACTCACTGAAATGAATAAACTTATCATTGAAGTTTTATTATCATTAACATAATTAGTTATTATATGGACTATTCCAAAATCTGTTAATGCAGTTTTAAGTTATTCTAAGACTTTTGGGACACCGCATGTAAAGTGCTTTGCATACATCAATGATTCTATCATTAGGTGGTAAAATGAATACAGCATCAATTTTGAAGTCAAGAAAACCCAAGTTCAAATCCAGCCTCAGAATCTTCCAATCATGTGATAACGGACAAATGACAGTCTCTGTTTACCTCAGTTGCCTCAACTATAAAATAAGAATTATAATACTTACTTCTCAGGGTTGTTGTGAGGATCAAATGAAATAATATTTGTAAGGTATTTAGCACAGTTCCTGACACATAGTAGGTACTATATAAATGTTAGTTATTATTATTATTGTTATAAGTAATAAGGTGCCCAAATAAAGGATAAGTTAATAATTTATTATCCCAAGTAGGATATTATTTAGTAGCTATTTAGCTAATATTTCCTATTTGGCCAAATTAAAATAAAAATTGCCTTGTCCTTATCCTTTGGAGTTGACAAGAGAAAACATAAATTTAGCCCAAACCAATTAAAACAAAAAAATAACATTCAGTGCTTCCTACAAGTTGTAGCTTATTCCAGGCAGATCATTTTTCCCCCAAGTGAATTCATTTGTGAAAAGGATTTTGCCTGCTCCATTAAAAACTATCCCAGGCTTGTAATAAGTAAATGTCAGAGAACAACAGGCCTCATGGCTTTTGGACTGCAGCAGTCATTTGAACAAGGTAAAAAATGAATTAAGTCACGGCTCCGATTATATAGATAAGTGAGCTAGTCCTTGAGGTCATCTGCTACTTTTTCCAGGCATGTTAACTTTTTTTTCAGGTCATAAAAGTCAACCTTCAATCAGTCAGTCACACGTATCTCTTCAGCATTTACTATCTATCAGGCACTGGGCTATGTGCTGGGGATGCCAAGAAAAGCAAAAACATAACCTTCTGTTTATATGTTGAATGGATAACAGAGACTTTTTTGCCCTTTTTTGTATCCCCAGCACTTAGCACAGTGCCTAGCCCATAGTAAAGGTTTAATTAATGCTAGTTGACTGACTGAATGACATACAAGCTATTTACAGAGTAGAGAGAAAGTAGTCTTAGGGGAGAAGAAACTCAGAAGGGGAGAAAGCTGGAGGGGATTGACTGGGAAAGACTTTCTGCAGCAGGTAGCTGTCTGAGCTGAGTTTTGATGAAAACCAGAAAAAATTAAAAGGGGGCAGAAATTTTCATCAGAGGATCATTGGTCACTTACAGATGAACTTGCACTTGAAGAGGAAAAGGGGCAAATCAGACAGCAGAGGATAAGCTGACAATAAGTGAAATTATACCTGGAAGGGCTAAGCATGTCTCAGCTAATCACTCCAATATATTGTCAATGTCCTTTCAAATAAGAAGTCATCTAAGAAATAACTGTAGTTGCAGTAGATAGAGAATAAAGCTGGGAGTCAGGAAGGCCTGAGTTCAGATCCTGCCTCAGATACCTATTAGCTGTGTGATCCAGGAAAGCAACTTAATTGTTTTTTCAGCCTCAGTTTCCTCATTGGAAAAAAATGATGGGAAGAGGTAAGAAGTGAACTCGGTAATCACTAACGTCCCATCTCATTCTAAATCTATGGTCTCAAGACCTAATTCAATCTCTTCATTTTACAGATAAGTAAAAAAATGAGTTTATAATTAGTAATTAGTTGCTAAATGCCATCCCTCATTTCTGTGCCTCAGTTTCCCTTTTTGTCAATGAGAAGTTGAACCCTCAGACTCGGAAAGAGCTTTCAAGGTGTTTTCAGTCCAAAGCACCAATCAATTCATGAGATGCTTTGACATATTGCAGATTCTTCAAGGGGGCCTTGCGGTTGCCATAGATGGGTTTTCTCAGGACAGAAGCAGGCAGTGAGCCTAAAACAACATTATACATCATTATAGAAGCCGATATAAAGGCACAAAGTTCTGTTGCCCATGGGTATTCACAAAATTCAGGCAATAGGACCACACATTAAAAGGGTCCATAGTTTTAGAGCTGCAAAGTCCCAGAGAATCTATTCCAACCTCTAATCTGACAGAAAAAGAAACTGAGGTATAAGAGAGATAATTTGCCCAAAATCACACAGCCAAGTGGAGGAATTAGAATCCAATCCCAAATCCTCAGCTTCTAAATCCAAAGATCTTTCCATACTGTAGAGAAAACTCCACCTGTCGTGTCATATCATGTTTCCATTCACTTTAAGTTTATCAAGGGAGAGATGATATAGAGGAGAGGGAAATTATTTAAACCAAGAGACTGCATGAAAGCTCATCCAATATTCTTTTAGCCTTCTAAAGCAGAGTTAACATTTAAGACATACAACACATGTCCTTTGCATATCTCAGCTACTATCTCTTTGGCATATTGTTGACATACAACTAAATACTGTGTCAGAAAATACTTGAATAGCAACCAAAAGACCAGAATGTTTCTGCAGCTTCCCCAGCATTTTGACAATATTGCTATTCAAAAATCTCTTTCCAGGCAGGGCATTTCACAGTCCCTGCTGCTGTCTACTTTCAATCTAAGGGATACGCCTGTTCAGTGGATTGAAATTTCCTGTGCCTGTAGTCTGTGCAGTTGATAGGAGCATGGAGTCAATGAATCTCTCATGGTTTCAATCCCAAGACTGTGCCAAAATATAGTAAAAATATTTCTGCCTCCTGAGGATGTCAGGAAATGAGAT
>JAJPUD010001555.1:387556-420032 GCA_023553655.1 Myrmecobius fasciatus | reverse complement strand
CATTTACTATTTCTGCCTTTCTGCATTTGATTTTGAGGTTTTTATGCCCCTAACACATGGTCAATTTTTGTATAAGTTCCATGAATCACTGAGAAAAAAGTAAACTTTCTTCTGTCTCCATTCAGTTTTCTCCAAAGATATATTATGCCTAATTTTTCTAACACAAAATTAGGAATTTTTAAGCTGTTCTTTTTCTAGTTTTTTTAGTTGCATATCCAATTCATTCAACTTGCTGTTTCTCTTTTTTATTGTTTTATACATTTAGAGATATACATTTCCCTGTAAGTACTGCTTTGACTGCATCCCAAAATTTTTGGAATGTGTTCTCATTGTCATTTTCTTTGATGAAATTTTTGTTTCTTTAATTTGTTCTTTCTATCACTAATTCTTTAGGATTAAATTACTTAATTTCCAGTTAATTTTTAATCTATATTTCCATAGCTGTATATGGAACGTAAATTTTATTTCATGATTGTCTGAAAGGAGTGTACATATTATTTCTGCTTTTATGCATTAGGTAGTGAGGATTTTTGCCCTGATACATGGTCTTTTTTTTGTGAAGGTTCTGTGCATGACTGAGAAAAAAAATATACTTCTTTTTATTCCCATTCAATTTTCTTCATATCTTGATCATTTTTTCCTGAGTTTATATTAATCTCCTTATCTTCTTTTCAATTTATTTTATGGTTAGATCTATCTAGCTCTGAGAGGGAAAAGTCCAGTTTTACCTCCCTTCCCCCAGTATAGTTTTACTATTTCCTTCTTTAGTTCATAAAACATATGTTTAGTATTAATATTACTTTCACTTTATGAATTGTTATTTTAAAAGTTATTTTCTTCAGTTAGTTTCAGATGCTTTTCATTTGGTTAATTTTGTTTTTTAAGGTGCTTTCCTCCCAGTATTTTTGTGCCTCATGCCAATCTGTTAGTTGCCTTTTCATAATTTTCTTCCCTTGCTTTTGTTTCTGTACCCAATTTTTCATCTACCATTCTTATTTTATTTTGAATTTTTTTAGCTTTTTCAAGGAATTCTTGTTAGGCTTGTATCCAGTTCACACCTTTGTTATAGATGTTTTTACTTCAATGTTTTGTTCTCAGTTTGTGTCTTGATCTTCCTTGCACTGTAGTAGCTTCTTGTGTTTCTTTTTGTTGTTTGCTTATTTTACACCTTTCTTCATTTTGGATTTTTTTTATTAAAGTCATGCTTTGTCCCCAGAAGGGGAGTTTTAAGGACATTGTTTTCAGGGTTTTTTTGGCACTGTTTTCAGATTGAGTTATGAGAGTTTGAAAATTTTCATTGCTTAGAAAATTGTGTAATGGGGAAAAGTCACTATTCTCTTGGTCTGCACTCTGGAACTAACCAAGAAAGGGCTATTATTCCTTGGGATTGCAATCAATACTACTTCTCAGATCCCCTGCTCCCTTGGGACTGAAATTGATAATGTCCCTCAGGGTCCTTCATCCCTTGTGACCAAAAGTGTTTCTGTTTCTCAAGACTTCTGCTCTTTCTTGACAGAAAGTGCCCCTCTATATCCTCAAACTATGACCCAGAAGTGGGTGTAGATGATGGAGTTGCTAAACAGTTGACTCTGAAGTCTCCTTCTCCTTGACTGAAATTGCTCCTCTCCATTTTGAACTATTATCCTGAAGTGGCTATAAGCACTGGAATTGCCAAACAGCATCTGGTCCTATATCCAGTGCTATCACAGGGGCCCCATGTAACCTCTTTCTGACTAGTTTCCAACTTTCCTTAGTATCTCTGATTTGGGAGCTCCTGAAACTATTACTGCTTCTGTCACTGCCACCTTGTTCTACCATTGGTGTTTCATTCATGTAGACTTTGAGTCAGTTTTCACACTCATGTCACAGATCTCTCTTTCTGATCTTCTAATTTGTCTTGGACTGGAACAATGTCTCATTCTGACCTTCTGTTGGCCCTGCCACTCTGGATTTCAATTTGAGGAATTTTAAAGTTGTTTGATGGGAATGCTGGGAGAGCTAAGGGCTCTGCCCTTAAAAGTATACCTCTATTTCATTAATCTTCTCTCAGGAAGAAAGTAGGAAAGTACTAGACATGGTGAAGGCTGAGTATAATCCCCCCAAAATTGAAATTGACTTTATCTTAACAGATAAGAAATGACTGGCTACTGACATGGGAGTCATTTCAGAATCAGCTGTCTGTGTACAGTCAGACAATCTCAAGTTGCTACCTAATACACATACACACCCACACATCGCTACTACTATTACTACCAACAACCCATTTTTTTAAATCAATATTTTCTTAATAACATGTGGTGGCAAATTAGGGAATAACTATATTTACAAAGAATCAAAATTGGGAATGACTTAAAAGGCAATGAGGAAATGCATGATGGATATAATAAATAGACCATAAGGTCATTCTGATACTATCTTGCCAATTAATGCCAAATATAGGTCATTTCTGACTGAACTAGTTTAGTGGCCCAGGTTCATTATTTATAGCTATTTCTTACACATTTCAATTTTCCTATCTCAGTTTCAATATATCATAGGTTATATCATAGAACTTTTGGGGGAGTTTTGCAGAGCTGCAGTTTTGCAGATACAAAGATCAGCATATGATAAGGAGTCTGTAGCCAGATTCTTAACCAAATTTTAAAATGAGATACTGTAAACATCCCATAAAAATGCACTTTTTCTCTGGTACAAAGGGAGGATCAAAAAGTTTTACAAGGATTTTCCAGATTGTGGGGGCAGGTTTCTAACCCCCATGATATGGAAAGTATAACTATAAAAGAAATGAAATGAAACATTCCTAAATCCCTGATTTGTTAACAAAAGTATATTTAACATAATATGAAAAAAGTTGGTAAAGTTATGATACTGATCCAGTTGGATGCAGCTTCCCTGCTTCTGGATTGCCATGGTTATATCAGAAGTACGTACCACATCTGAGGATATTGCCTGTTGTATTTAGGTCCCCAGAAAGCTATGTTAAAAGTTGAGCTTTATTCCTCTGGACTAATTAAATTTCTAATTTCTATTTCTTTTAAAGAAAAAAAAACACAAAAAACTTGCATCTAGTATAGGACTTGGAAATTTACTGAACTACTTTGGGGGTGGGGTGCAGAGTGGATGTTGCTCCTACACATAGCCCATGGTACCATCTCAACTATTTTGGCTTGTCCTTTAGCTATAGAAGCTGTAGGCATTGGATCTGTCTTTTAAGCTATTTTTTTTACTGCCTCAGCCATTACTGGTTGCATTAAATTTACTCTTTGATTCAGAGCATGAAAATTCCTTTCAACTCATTTCAATCATTCCCCAAGTCATTCCATGCAAATCATCCTTTAGAAATTACATTTAGAAAGATTTGAGGGGCAAGGTGGACTTAGTGACTTTTGTCTTCCTTTCTTCTAGCATTAAATATGATGTCCTCCATACCAGTGATATGTGCAAGAAGTGACATAAAGGATAACATTTAAGAAATATATATTTAGAAAAGAGAGATAAGCCAGGAATTATAGATGGAAAGCATTGAGTCGGCACTGATACTCATTTAATGTTAAATGCCAAAAGAAAAAGGACATACTGAGTAGTTATTCAGTAGAGGATCCATGGGTAGACAAAGATAAGAATCATACAGTATAAGGAAACATGAATATATTGTGATATGCACCAGTGAAGGCAGTACCTATATTGATGAAACCATTAATATTTCAAATTTTATCATGGAAGGATCCATTCAAGTATGAAAGATATCTATATCTATGTCTATATCTACATTTATATCTATCATTTATTTCTCTATCTAGATATAAATAGATACAGATACATAAATACATACATATACATACACACATATATTCTTCTTTTTTTCCTGAAATAAGATCCATGAAGGCTAGGGATATGTCTTCTAATATATTTGTATCTCCTTCATATAACATAGTGATCTATAGTCAATATAATATAGAATACATAACATAGAGTAGAATTTTTTGTACATCAACATGTACATTTATAAAAAATTAAAATATATATATCTAATTGTGTACTTCCTTATTATATGCTTTGTGCCCTAGACACTTAACTGACCCATTCTTAGTCAAGACCTTGCTTTTCTTTAATTCTCTTCTCAAAAGTTCATGCATATTAGTCTTATCTCATCTATTTACAATCTATTTGTAGACAGTGATTTTCCCAAGCACAAGTATGATGAAGCCATTTCTCTGCTCAGTAAACTTTGTTGCCTCCATATTAATTCTAGGATGGGGATTCTTAAACTGAAGACTCAATTGGCTCAGTTTCGGCTGATCAATAAACTTGGGTTAGAAAAAGTTTTACACCTTTATTTTCATTCAACTGTAGTTGAAATTGAACATTTCCTTCAACTATTTAAAACTATTATGCCAACAAGGGATCCATTGACTTTATCAAATTGCAGAGCAGTCCTTGACACACAAAAAAGTTAAAAGCTCTTGCTTTCTCTAATTGATAATTAAAACTATTCAATACTGGGTTCCAATCTACTATCTCAGACCAATGATACATTATTTACCTTTACAAAGACTATAGTTGAGTCCAACTGGTTTTCTTGCTGTACTGCACAGGATGTTCCTTTTGACTGATTGTTCTACTCACAACTGGAATGTACTTTTTCCTAATTGCTATTTCTTAGAATCCCTCCTTTCCTTCAAAAGTATGCTCTGGTTCTTCCTTTTACATGAAGCTTTTGATTATTCTTCAGTTGTTAATGTCCATCTGCCCTCCAAACTGCCTTACTTTGCACTTTGCTTACATATATACATGTTGTCTTCCCTGATAGAACATACGCTCCTTGAGAGCAGAAATTCTTTCATTTTGGTCTTTGTCTCCCCACTACGCAGCATAGTGCCTGGCATATCAAGTCCTAGTTATAATCCCATCTTCTACAAGAAGCCTTTTCTTATCCTCCTTAATACAAGTATCTTCCTTCCATTCATTATTTCAAATATATACTGTCTGTATCTTGTTTGCGCTTTGTTGTTTCAAGCATATGGTTTTCACAATTAGACTTAAGAGCCTCTTGACAACAGAAACTGCTTTGCTTTTTTTGAACCCCCCAGTGCTTAGCATGGTGTCTGGCATAAAGTAAATGCTAATGAACACCCATTCAGTGACTGATGGACATGATGTGCTCTTCTTAAATGCTACTGATGGCATGATTGTTTGATGGTGAACTTACTGTTGCATGTCAAAACACAGGTAGATATCAGTTCTGGATAATAATAACAGCATCTCATTCATTTCAAAAGAACTTACTCATAATCTATTTCCTAGGGCTGTTGTGAAAGGCACTTTGCAAATCTTTCATAATAATACAAATAACAGCAATATAAATATTTTATTTTTAAATTTTTATTTATTTATTTTTAATAGAATTTCCATTTTTAAAGTCAGGATCCATCTGGAATTTTCTATTCTGCCCAAGCAATATGAATATTTTAATGATTTTATCCTATTTGCTAGGTAAAGTAGCTGGAAAAGCATCAGAACTTTCATTTGTCAGATGAGGAAACTGAGACCAAGAGACTTAGACTGAATTTCCAAAGCTTTTCCTACTACACTGTGCTGCCTTCTACATTCTACTTCCACTTCTATCCCTATTATTTTGTTAATCCTCAGATTCATAATATAGAGTACATAACATGGAGTAGAATTTTTGTGTATCAACATGTACATTTATAAAAAAATTAAAATGTATATCTAATTGTATACTTCCTAATTATGTGCTTTGTGCCCTAGACACTTAACTGACCCATTCTTAGTCAAGACCTTGCTTTTCTTTAATTCTCTTCTCAAAAGTTCATGCATATTAGTCTTATCTCATCTATTTACAATCTATTTGTAGACAGTGATTTTCCCAAGCACAAGTAAGATGAAGCCATCATTGGGAGGTAGATAGGACAATCAATATGTATCTTCTTGTTGAGGAAAAAAACAAAACAAAACAACTAGGTGTGTGTGTGTGTGTGTGTGTGTGTGTGTGTGTGTGTGTGTGTGTGAAGGATTAATTTATTTGTGCAAAATGAATTAACAAATAGAATTCAGATTACCTAATTCTTAGTATAATAAGTCATTTTCTATAGAGTGTTTCCTACTTCACAAATTACTTTCAAATACATGCTATATAAGCATAGGAGATGATATCTGTAATTTCATATGAAGAACTTGTTCCACCACTTCAATTCAGCAATGTGTCTGCAACTTATATTCTTGGAAAGTTGTGTAAAATAGTCTTAATAACAATAATATAAATAATCTTAAACATTTTCCACTCACAACCTTTTTTTTTGCCTGAGAATTTTTTTTACACGATCCAGGTTTATAAACCAAACTTACTGATAATAAATCATAATTTTGTCACTGCCCGCATTCGGTTATGAGCCACGTGGGATAGGGAACCACAGCTTAAGAAGCTGAGGTTTTAAAGCACTGAAAGGTTAAATGAACTAGGATGCATCAGAAAGAATACTTAAACTCAATGAGTCTTCTTGGCTCCTATGGTGGACTTGGTCCTGATGCTTTCTCAACTATACTGGAGGGAGTATTTTGAGAAGTAAATACACAAATAATAATCAAAACAGTTCATATTTGTAGATTTCATAAAATATTTACAAAGTGTACTCCATAATAACTCTGGGAGATAAGTTATGAGAAAGTACTGCTTCACAGAAGCATTATTTCATTTTTATCCTCATAGCAGCCCTATAAAATAGATAAGGTGGCTATTAGGGATGTCCAGTTTTCAGATACATAAGCTTACAGAGACATATGGACTGGCCAAGGGCAGAGATAGAACTAGTTAGTTATGGGAATTTGAACCTAGTTATTTTGAGCTCCAAATTAAATTCTTGTGCCCCCCAGCCTATGTCAATAGAGTGGGGTTAAGAGATGATGATCATTTCTTTCCATATTCAGCAAAATCATAGTAAGTGCCATAAGAAAAATGTCTCATTTATGATTTTAGCCAGGGTCTTAAATCATGAGGAAAAAAAGACTCTGAGATGAATTAATTATTAATCTAGAAGAACATGTAATTTTATATAAGAGTAAATACCTTAATATTTAGAGGTATGGAGGAAAGATGTGGAAAGTCATTGTGAGAAGTATACTAAAAGCAATTCTTCAGCTAACATGGTGTAGAAAACTGAATGCTAGATGTTGGATCAAGAAGACTGGGGCTCAGTTCTGATACTTATGAGATGACTCTGTGTGACTTTGAGTAGATCACTTAATCTGTGCCTCAGTTTCCTTTTGGGTATAATGAAAAGAATAACACATATAATATTTCCCCCATATGGTTTTTATGAGGCTCACATGAAATCATGTATATAAAGCACTTTGCAAAATTTAAAGTGCTAAGTATCAATAATTATTTGTTATTACAAGATCTTCAACATATTGTTAGAATAGATTAAAGTCCTACTATGACTTAACAGCCAATACTTCAGTATTGTTGTGGCTGAAAAATGAATCATGAGGCAATCTAGTACAGAAACAGAATCTCCAAATTTAGCCTGCATTTCAGATAAAAGAACAGGTTCATCTGCAGTCTCGTATTGGAAACATTTCCAGCTCAACATAGGGGTTGTTAGCTTATGCTCCATTGGCATAGCCATCAAAAATCCAGTCATCTCTACACAAGGATCAGGCATCAGGATGGGATTTTAGTGAGGAAAATAATTAGTGAAGTATTTTCCATAGCAACCTCAGACTTATAAATCAAGTCAATAAGTATTTATGTTTATGATGAATCTGGCATTGTGCTAGACACTGGGGATAAAAAGAAAGGCAAAAGATGGTACCTGCCCAAGAGCCACTCATGATCTAATAGGAAAGAAAAAAATGAAAGTAACTATTTGCAAACATGCTATATAAAAGAAATTAGAAATAATCAACAGAAAGAAAACCCTAGAATAAGAGAGATTGGAAAAGGCTACTTGTAGAAAGTGGTATTTAAGCTGAAACTTAAAGAACCTCTGGGAAACCAGGAGGCAGAAATATAGAAGGAGAGCATTCCGGGTATGAAGGACAGCCAATGGAAATGCCTGGAGTCCAGAGGAGGGTTGTTCTATTTGAAGAACAGTACATGAGAAGTAACCTGGTATGGTGGATGGAATGCTAGATTTAAAGTCAGGAAGGTCTGGGGATTAAATTGCATCTTGGGTCCTGGCTGTGTCATACTTGGCAGATGAGTAAACCTTTCTCATTCTTTTCAGAATGGAGGTAATAATATAGTTATCCCTTCCACATCATAACTTTCCCCATTGTAGTTTCTCTGTATCACATAAGAAATTAAATGGGAAATTTGGGGAAAGCATAGATGGCATGTGAAGACCAGAGAGAACACAAAGTTTAGAAACTCAGAAATGTAAAAAATAGAGGTATAATATTGTCTAATAACAACCCAATTTTACAATAAAGTACTGTAAATACCCATAAAAAAGAAAAAAAATCACACCTCTTTGGTGTAAAAGGAAGGCCAAAATAACTCAGATTTTCCAGATCACTGGGGTACTGAGTTCTTGACCCTCTTATGTGGAAGGGATAACTGTTGTACCTACCTTACTAGGTTGTTGTGAGGGACAAAAGAAATAAAGCAAGTTAGGGTCAGAAACTGATTCTGTGATTTCATTGATGGAGGGGGAATCTTGCTAACACACGTCACAATCTTTTTCTGTGACTCCTACACTTAGAAGCTGCATACACTTAGAAGTTGTATGTCAAAAGTGGGATTTGAACTCATATCTTTTTGGCTCCAAGGTTAGTTTTCTCTCCATAGTGTCTCACTGAATTTAATTTGTTTTCCTAAACTTTGTCATATAGCATATTGCTAAAGCATCCTTTTTTTTCCAATAAATAAATTTATTTAATAGATTATAAAGCATTACATTACCCTTCTCTTTCTGGCTTCCATTTTGTCTCTGTTTGTTCTTCCTGCTTCCACAAGACCAATCTAGCTTATGAAAAACAAGCTGTCATCTTTCCTTTTTAAAAACACCTCACTTTTCTGCACCCCCTCCCAACAGCTGCTGCATTTCCAGATGTTCATTATTGCTGTATTAGTAGAGGTTGTTAATGGTGCTTGGGCTGACAGAATATAAATTGATTTTCAAAAGTTCTGCTGATTGCTTGAGTGTGTTTCCTCATCTACTAGCTAAGTAAAGAGGAAACACACAGACACAGATACACAGACACACACAGACACACAGACATACATACACATCAAGAAAGACAAAAAATGCAAACCATAAAACAACACAGCACATCTGGTCTTTGATCAGAGAATCTCAGAAGAGTATGTCATCTCATGTGCCAAATATACTGTCCAGGAAAAACAGGGCTCAGTTATACTTCTCTGAAAGCTTTAAATTTGGATGGTCAAAAATAGAGCATTCCAGGCAGCTACTCAAGGAAACAATTTTCTTTGGCTTTGGCCCCATTGCACACCTGAATCATGCATTTTTTTTCTTGGAGATGTGGCAGGGTGTGCATATTTGTGCATGCGTGTGTATGTTTAAAGTTTTAACATTGTAGAAGGGAATTATTTTTTAAGCTGAGATTGAACTAGATGGCCCTTGAGGGAATGGACAAGGATCCTTTTTGACCCTAAGATTTTCCTTTTCTAAGATAACATGATAATAGCTTTTGTATATATAGCATTCAAGATCTGCAAAGTGCTTTACTTATAATACTCATCTGAGCTTCCAGGCAATGATGTAAGGTAGATTCTCTGGATATTATCATCCCCATTTTAGGAATAAAGAAACCAAATATTGAAGAAATACCTCACTCCCGGCCACACAGCATCCCATCCTTTATGGCATCTTGCTTTGCTTGTGAAAATGAAATGGCACCCTGAAGAGAAAAGAATTACTAACAACTAGGGTGTTGTGACAAGAACATTTTTTTTTTGATTCCAAAGACTTGAATTTGAATAGTGACTTTGCCAATTACTGCTTGAAAACATTTGAACAAGTCATTTTCCATTTCCAGGTTTTATTTTCTTTACCTTTAAAATGAAGGGGTGGGACCGGATAATCTCCAAGTTATCTTCTAGCTCTAACAAGCAAAGTATGCTTTCTGTCATTTATTTCAATGTATGTCTGATGATAGAAATGTATCTGTCTATAGTAGGGAAAGAGCCATCCTGCCAGAAGCCTAGGGATGGTCTCTGTTAGTATTTCCCAAGTGCTAGGCAGAGCTTATTTGCAGCACATTTTTATAAGTCTATAAAACTTTTTATTATCTAAAAGCCTTTCTACTTAAAATCCATAAAACTGTAAAGCTGAATCCTGCTTCTCTTCTATTCTTTGTATCTTGCTTCTCTCACTCCTTCCCTCTGGCTGCCTGACCCCACACTGCTCCTACAGATGGTACTGAGAAGAAATGATATTTTTAGAACCAGAAGAAAAGGCAATGTTGCACAATGCATAGAATACTGAGCTTCAAGTTGAGAAGTCTTGGGTTCAAATGTCATTTTTGACACTTAATAGCTCTGTTGTGATAGGCAAGTCAATTAATTGCATATTGCCACAAGAAACTCCTTGGAACTTGAGCATTATATCTTAGTTGGATAATGGAAAATGAAAAGAAAGTTGCCCCTGTATTAATTACAAGTGTATTTTCTTTCAGGAAATTGCTTATGCTAACAAAAATCACAGACTTTTTCATTTTCTTAAGAAGCAAGGAAAATATTGAATGCTCTGGATGATTCCTTTATGGAATAAGGACATAGATGAAAATTGAACTGAATGGGAGAGTACTGAGGACATGTGATCAACATCAATGGAGGTGGTAGTGAGAGTAGTACTCCTCATATTGATGAGAGGATGTATCAGTTGAAGATTGAACATCCAGAACGAGGGAAATGATAGGCCAACTATACTTGCCCTTGGTCTCACCAAATCTGTAGTATTATGTACAGTTTTGTGTACCACACTTTAGGCCAGACATTGACAAATTGGAGTACCTCTAGAGGAAAGCAACAAAAGCGGTAAGAGAAACGGGTCATATGATGAGAAGTTGTTGCTGTCTTCACATAATTGACTGTCACGAGGAAGAGGGATTATACTTATTTTTCTTGGCCCCAAAAAGCAGACCCTGGAGAAGTGTGTGGAAGTTGCAGAAAGGTAGATTTAGGTTTGATTTAAGGAAAAAACTTTCTAAAAATTAGGGCAGTTCTTTTTCTCTTCAAAAATAAACAACAGTTTTCAATACAATTCTTTGTGGAGAATATAGATAGTACTTCTGTGAAGGTCAAAAAGCTTGTGAGAAGGCCTGATTTTATCAGTGTTATATACATATCTGTTTTCTGCTCTGAAAAGGGTAACCAAGAAATTCACACAAAAAAGGGGCAATATTTTATACTATTGACTCCAAATTAATTTTATTGGTGGAGAACAAGCCCTTAGTTGTGACAATAGTTCTCCCTAAATGGTGTAGTGGATAGAGTACAGGTCTGGAATTAAGAAGAGCTGAGTTCAAGTTTGGTCTTAGACATTGACTAGTTGTGTGACCCTGTGCAAATCACTTATCCCTGTTTGCTTCAGTTTTCTCATATGTAAAATGATCTGGAGAAAGAAATGGCAAACTATTCCAGGATCTTTGCCAAGAAAACCCCAATGGAGCATCATACATGACTGAATAACAAATTAGTTACAAAGTATGAGGTGGGATTTAAACTTGGGTCTCTCCTGTTCACACACATAGCATTCTTTTCACCCTATATCACATTGCCTCTACTTAAGGTTTGGAAAATACTTTTCCTCACAGTAACATAGTTTGTGAAAAAATGTGTTAGCCCTTGCTGTTAAATTGTTTCAGTTGTCTTTGACTCTTTGTAATCTCATATAGGGAGTTCTTGGCAGAGATACTGGAGTGCTTTGCCATTTCCTTCTCCAGCTAATTTTACAGATAAAGAAACTGTAGCAAATAAGAATTAAGTGACTTGTCCAAGGTCACCAGCTAGGAAGGAAGGACTCCAGGCCCTGTCCTCTATCTCTATGGTATCACCTAGCAACCCATTATCTGAGCTAGAGAGAAGTTAAAGGATTTGACTGTGATCGCCTAGCTAGAAATGTAAGAGCAAGAAATCTAGCCCAGATCTTCTGTCTCTGAATCCAATACTCATTCCATTTCTCCACAATGCTTCACAGAAGAAATAATCCTCTAGTTGCACCTCATAGAATAAGTAGGGTTTGGTTAGTAGGAATAAGAGGAGAAGGATTTCAAGTAAGATGGAAAAACATGAACTAAGATATAGAAAGAGAGGTGTGATTATGCTATTTTCCTTGCTGGAACAAAGAGGATAGTAAGACAAGATAGGGAAGCTAGATGGTAAGTATAGAGTTCAAGAATTCTGGGCCTGGGGTGAAGACTCATTTTCTTGAGTTTAAATCTGTCCTCACACACTTACTAGCTATATGACCCTGGTGAAGTCACTTAACCCCTTTTGCCTCAGTTTCCTCATTGGTAAAATGAGTCAGGGAAGGAAATGGCAAATTGCTTCAATATCTTTGCCAAGAACACCCCAAATGTGGTCATGAAGAGTTGGGTATGACTGAAAAATTATTGAACAAAATGATAAAATAAGGGTGGAAAGACCTAGGATTTTGATGGTCTTAAATGATATACTATGGAGTTTGGACTTCATCCTGAAGTCCGTGGGTATCAGAATGAATGTCAGGCTCCTAGGTAAATCAAATGATAATTGAATTAGGGATGGGTGAGAGGAAGCAGAGATGTCACAGAAGGCAGCTTGGGAAAAATGATGTGACTTATTTTTGTATTAGATCTGTGATTTTATTGGTGTAGGGAACTTCTAGTGAAGAAACTCCATGCAGATCAGCAACTATTGTATAGTTTAGAGTCATAGACAGTGGCTGGGGGTACAGAGATATTAAGTGATGTGTTAAGGCCACAGTCATTGTATATGAGAGTGAATAAAAAAGAGAAAAAAACATTTATTAAGCAAAATAATATTGACATAAAGGACAATGGAAAGAAGGATAAATTCTGGGTGCAAGTAGGCTATATTTCTGATATTTATCTATGTCCAATAAGCACTGAATAGAAGGTAAATATACTATGTTATGTTTTAGCAAAAGAATTCATTCATTCATTCATTCATTTTTAGTGGGTAGGAATTGTGGGTAAGTAAATTGGTGCTAATTGAATGCTGAAGTACTCACCTATAACAGAAGTATGGAAGCTTTAATGTGAAGACTTTAAGACACTTGTTTTGAATTCCAACATTATCTAGCTTTGTTTCAAATAGAAGAGTTTGATTGATAATAGAGATTCTAGAAATAAATAATTCAGTATATATACATATATACTGTATATATATGGTCTATATATAGTGTATATTTTCATACTGCTTTAAATTTCAGAAAGCATCTTATGTAGATTAGTTTATTTGATCCTCACTAGGATCCTGTGAGGCAGAACCACACATAATTAAAGTTGTACAACTGAGCCTTTGCTCAGGGAGACAAATTTAGAGGGTACTCACAGTATTTTGAATTGTTGAGCACCAAAGAAATAACTGTATGAGATTGCTTGCTGTTTTGGGAAATGGGGAGGTAAGGAAGGGAGGGATAAAAAAATTCAACACAAAATCTTATAAGGATGAATGTTGAAAACTATCTTGGAAAAATAAATTTGGAAAATTTGGAAAAATAAAATACTATTGACAAAAATAAATAAATAACTGAGCTTTTTGTGAAGATAATAAGAATAATTTACTAAATTAGGAAGCTACCAGATGGCTTACTCCCCTAGTATGAACTTCTCCTTGATCTTCCCTGTCCTACTCTCTACCTCTAAATGCTGGTAGCAATGTCTTTTGCAGTGACTATACTGTAACCTATGGTCTCTGCTTCTTTTGCACAGAGGAGAACCTGGAAGTTGATTTTAAGGTCAGTTTTGTGATGTTTTTCTAGGACACAAAAAGAGTTTTTCAGGTTATTATTAACTACATTTTTAGATGAGAGAACTGAGGGTCTAAATGGTTAAGTGATTTGTTCATGGTCACAGAACTAGTGCCAGATATAGGGGGATTTGAATCCAAGAGTCTGCTGGCTCCAAGTCCAGTGCTCTCTTTAGTATATCTTTCTTCTGCACTGTCTAGTATTGTTACATAACTGTTTTATTTATTAGCTCTAACTTCCTCTCAAAATTCTAAGAAACTTGAGGTCATGAACTATGTCTTTTCCTCCTCTTGTTTCTTACCTTTTTTCTTCCCTGTCCCAATATTTAAGCCTAAAGCTAAGCACAGGGCTGGCTCATTTCAAATTTTCATTGAATTATAACAAAGGACAATATTAATATGACTGTGAACTTGATCCTGGGTATGGACCATTTGGCTGAGCTTTGTTTGGTGATCCTGGCTAGTTATCCTGTAATCCTCTGATGTTCCTTACAGAAGATCTTAAAAATCAAAGAATGACTTTGTGCATTCACCCTCCATTACTATTAAGATAATACTAAGCATGTGACCTGCCTATACATTGTACAGGAAAAAAAGATGGTACTTTCCTATATGTGACAAAAAACCTGTCCTATGCTTCCTGATTTTCATCACTATTTGCAGACCTTTTTGCTGCATGTGGCTCTTATTTATATACAATAGCAAATATCCATATGAATACTGATTTTTTTGGTAACATCATCCAGATGGTTCCATGTTCAAAATCATGTAACTAAGATAGCTGGATTATGGGCTGAATTTTTTATGCCATGTGAGGTTGGAGAAAGAAAAGATCATTTCTGTCTAGGAGAATCCAAGAAGTAAGTATTGAGGAACTTGACATTTAATCAAGGTTTGAAAGATGGATAAAAATGAATAATTCCCAATGGCAAAGGGACTTCTTCCATCTTAGAATGAAACGTATTTTCTTTCTCAGGGAAAATTTAAGTACTATAGTTAAAACTTGCTGTCCTAATATATGGCCATTCAACAATTTAGAATGTAATTTGAAAAAAAATATGATTCCTTGATGGTTTAATATCTCTAATCGTCCTAAATAAATGTTTTGGATAACAAGCATACAATCAATTCACAATTTATCCTCAACGTCCACCCTCAAGATGGTTAACTGTTCAAAATAACATAGCCATTGGATGTCTGTATTTTCAGCTCATTAAAATTTTACATGTAGATGGTTATTCATGATTATTCAAAGCACTTCCATATCTATTATTTTACTTCCATTGTCACACCAATTTTGTGAGTTCAGTGGAGAGTAGGTTTTGTTATACTCATTTAGAGAGACAAGAAAATTGGTGCTCAGAGTGATAAAGAGATATACTCACACTCAAGCTCATCTGATACCTCAGACATGGAGCAGTGGACTAGAATCTAGGTCTCCCGATATTTAGTTCTTCCTGGTCTTAGGAACAGTGCTGTCTCTGAAAGAAGAGCTAACATAGAAAATGAAATTCTGGCAAATCATGATGAAACAAGCTCAAAGCCTCCTGCCAATTCATTAATTCATTTACTTAACAAATATTTATTGTCTATTTTTGTTGTTTTCAGTCCTGTCTAACTTTCTGACCCATTTGGGATTTTATTGGCAAGTAGTTTGCTATTTCCTTCTCCAGTGCATGTTACAGATGAGGAAACTGTGGCAAATAGGGTTAAATGACTTGCCCAGCAACACACAGATAGTGTGTCTGGCCTGATTTGAAGTCAGGAAAATGAATCTTCCTGATTTCCAGCCCAGTGCTTTATCACTGTACCACTAAGCTGTTCGATTATTGTCTGTTATACATCAGGCATTGTTCTGGGCACAATGGGGATAAAAAGGAAATAAAGACAGAAAATATCCTCAGTTTATATTGTATTGGTAGGGATGTGAGGTGGGAGAGGTGGAGGAGACATACACAGAAAAGTAAATTCAAAATACTGTGGCTTTAAAGTACATAGATGCAAAGTAATTGGAGGGGAGGAATCAAGATAGTCTTCTAGTAGGAACTGAACTTTGAAGGAAATTAGGGTTTCTTTTCAGGTAGAACTGAGGAGGGAATTCTTTCCATAGGCAGAAGACAGATTTTTCTTTTTCTTTATTTCTTTCTTTATTCTTTATTTTTAAAATTAAATCTTTTTTTGTTTATAAGACATATGCAGGGTAATTTTTCAACATTGACCCTTGTAAAACCTTCTGTTCCAAATTTTTCCCTCCTTCTCCCTACTCTCTCTCCTAGATGACAGGTAGTCCAATACTTGTTAAATATGTTACAGTATAGGTTAAATCCAATAAATGTATAGTTATTCAGTTATCTTGCTGCACAAGAAAAATCGACTCAAGGAAAAAAAAAAACTGAGAAAGAAAACGAAATGCAATCAAACAACAACAGAGTGAAAATATTATGTTGTGGCCCACAGTCTTCTCTCTGGGTGTAGATGGCTCTCTTTTCATCACTGAACAACTGGAACTGACTTGAATCATCTAATTGTTGAAGAGAGCCCTGTCCATCAAAATTGATCATCATATATTCTTGTTATTGCCTTGTATAATGATCTCCTGGTTATGCTCATTTCACTTAGCATCAGTTCACATAAGTCTCTCGAGGTCTCTCTAAAATCATCCTGTTGATCTTTTTTTACAGAACAATAATATTCCATAACATTCATATACCATAATTTATTCAGCCATTCTCCAACTGATGGGCATCCATTAAATTTCCAGTTTCTGGCCACTACAAAAAGGGTTGCCACAGACATTTTTGCACATGTGGGCCCCTTTCCCTCCTTTAAGATCTCTTTGGGATATAAGCCCAGTAGAAACACTGCTGGGTCAAAGGATATGCACAGTTTGATAACTTTTTGAGCATAGTTCCAAATTGAGAAAACAGATTTTTCAAAGGTACAAAGATAGGAGATGAATATGGTGTATGAAGAACCATACAAAGCCATATTTGACCAGATTGTTGAATGAATTAAAAGATAATCATGCACCTTAAGCCTAAAAAGTAGGATAGTACCACATAAAGAAAGATGATAAAATCCAGAGGAGGTAGCTTGTAGTTTAGCTTAGAGACAATAGGGAGCTATTCGATCTTGTTGAGTAAGAGAGTGAGATGGTCACCATTATGTTTCAGGAAAATCAACTTGGTAGCCAACCATATGGAAAATGAATTAGAGAAGGCTGCAAGCAGGGAAGTCAATTAAGAGGTTATTTCATTAGTTCAGTTGAGAGAAGATGAGGGCCTGAACTAGGGAATGGGGTTAATTTAACATTCTGTTTATGATGCTTCAGGGCTGCTGAAAAATGAGTTAATAAAATCAGTGAGATTTTATCCAACCTTCTTCTCCCATCTGGGTGCCTATTTCATCTCTTTGAGGCATTAACTTTCTTTATTCTTAACTTTCATGATTATTATCAGTCGTGAGACTTATGGGAGTTTCTCAGCCTGGTTTTGTGAGAACCCTGGGAGATAATCTTATCCAATCTGAGGTCTGTGAAACTAAGGGACAAGAAGTGAGTGGCCAGATGGAAAGAAAAAATAAATTTATTAGTGAACTAAAGAAAACTGCTTGGGCTGGGAACAGCCTTAGCATTTTAGGGTACAGATAGGGCTTTGATAGCTTTTTAATCCTGCTTAGGGTACATAGCCAATCAATGGCATTCAGTGGCAAAATAGAAATGGGGGAATGTGCAAGCTCTAGGATCACAAGAGTTGCTAAAGGTCAGATTTGTTTCTAAGAGAAATGCAGCTGTCTGAGGTTAGTTTTATTAGAATTCCCCACATTGTTAGTAAATCTCATTCAGTAGAGGCTCCTTTTAAAATAGGATCATTCTTGTTCACTTTGTTGTTATAAATAAGGATGGAAGTAAAGTGCATACTGTATATTTCTGTTTCATTGGTATTATAGGTCACTTTAAATTTGGGAGAGAACATGTTTCCCCCAAATTTGTAACAGATGACAGATTGATCTACCTTCTCTCCAAGACCATGCAACTCAAAGACAAGTCTCTGTGTCCTTTTTCAAAAATGACTGGCATTTTTTCAGCATTCTCTTTTGTTATGGAATAAAAAGCATTGTACTAGGTAAAAGTATTTTCTTGGATAGCAATCAAAGGCACAATTGGGGGTGGGGTTAGGAAGAATTTCCTAATGGAGATTCTGAAATCATGGCATGTTGGTCATTGTATTTCCTGATAATGCATGAGCAGCTTTATAGAGTTGGAGAAGGTAATATAATGTTGTTGAAAAAACCCTAGATTTGGAGTTCAAATGAATTCAGTTCAATTTCAATCCCAGTTCTATAATTTACTTATTCCTTGTGAGAACCTAAGACAAATAATTTCTCAATTTCTTTATTCTAATAAAAGAGTTGAACTAGTTGATTTTCAAGGCCTCTTATTCAAGGATCTTGTGAATGACCTCTCCCCTGTAATTCTTTCTCTTTTCCAATCCATCCTCCACATAGCCACCAATGTGGTTTTCCTAAAGATCAAGTATGACCTTTCTCTTTTCACCTTAACTTCACACTCAATAAACTCCAATGGCTCCTGAATCCCTCTGGCATTAAAGACAAACTATTCTGTCAATTAATATCTTTCACATGGTGGGGTGGCCCCTGTGCATGCTATAGTTTCTTGAAGACACAAACACCAAAGGAGGATTGAAAAGGATTTGGTAAACCATCATACTGGAGGTGCTAGTCCTTCATGAATACCCCATACACCTGTTTCAGAAGATGGAATAAATTAGATTGAGGGTAACTGGCAGATCTCAAATCCATTTTGAGTTAGCAGGATGTCTACTCCAAGCATCTGAAGACTTCTCCCAGGGGAATGAGTGGATAAGAACAATTTGTTCTAATGATGAAAGCAGCTGAAGTGGGCACTATGGAGGGCACAGAACTTGGTCAGACATCAAAGATGCTAAGGTTGTCTGATGCATCTTAGATGATTAACAGTCATCTTGACCGTTATTTTGCCAATGGACTTCTGATGACTTTGGGAGGTTGATGAACTCAATGAATTGATGACTTTGCACAACTCTGTCTCATTTAAATTCAATCCAATTGCAAGTCAAGACATTATTTTGGGATAATTAGTTCTCTTTGAAAACAAAGGATGGACAACAAGAACTACAACATCTTTCACAACCTGGATTCTTCCTACCTTTCCAGTTTTCTTACACATTATTACCCTCCGTGCTTTCTATGGTACAGTTATCTGGTTTATTTTTATACATACACACACAGGCACACACACACCCTTCCTCTATCTCCTATCTTCATGTGTTTGATGATTGTTTACTCTTCCTGGAATGTACATCCTCTTCATTGCTGTCTTTTGGAATTCCTAGTTTCCTTCATGACTCCTTTCAACTGTTCTCTTCTGCAAAAGGCTTTCCTGATTCTTTTAGATTCTTTTGCCATCTCTTGTCAGGTTACTTTTTATCTATTCCATTTTTTGGCTTCAGCCATTCTCTCTGGCTGTCCTCCAAAACTGGGACACTTTTCCTCTTGTGTTCTGGCTATTAACTTCCCTGGTTTCTTTTAAGTCCAACTAAAATCCCACTTTTTATAGGAAAACTTCTGTAACTCCTTTTAAATCCAATATTTTCCTTCTATTAATTATTTTCCATTTATTCTTTATATAGTTTGCTTTCTATAATAGTTTATACATTATCTCACCAATTAGAATGTAAGCTACTTGAAGGCAGAGAGTGCCTTTTGCCTCTTTTGTATCCCAGAACTTGGGCATAGTGCCTGGCACATAGTAGGCACTTAATAATTGTTTGACTGATACAAGCTCATATTTATTTATTGTTTCCCTGTTAGAATACAAAGTCCATAAGGAAAAGTGTCAATTTCAGTTTTGTTTTTTTGTCTTCATTATTTAGAATACCATCTGGTCCAAAATAGGCATCTAATAAATGCTTTTTAATTGATTAATTCTAGTCACATATCTGATAGGGCATATGGGATTCTGAATTTTCAATTATCCCAATTCTAGCAAAGGCCTTAGGGAGGTCAGATCCTGGAGCAAAGGCTAGTAGTTGAAAAGAAGTGGTTGTAGACTACTTTTAAGGAAACAATTCTCAACAATAGGTACTATTTAAAAATAATCTGAACTATTCTTTAAGAAGGGCTAGCTTCTCCTTTGCTAAAGATCTTTAAGCAAAGACCAGATGATTTCTAGACCAGTAAATTATAGGGGAAATTCTTGTCTGGTACTGATAGTACTGAATGGTAATTGAAGCTTTTTCTGATTCAGAGATGCCATGATTCTGAGTTAGCTCATAGTTTTAGTTCAGAAATTTAGGCAAACTTTGCAGTCTTTTTGATGATTTTTCTGCTGTGATGTGTTGAAGAGGTAGGTTGGGGGAAGAGCAAGTGTCTTGTAGATGAGAATCTCTTCATCACTGTAGACCTTACAGGTGACAAATTGTTGGGCTTCTCAGAAACCGATTCATGGTTTCTATTGACATTGGAGTTAGCGTGAACCAAACCAGATTTTTCAGGCACTGCACATTGGATTGAATGTGTTGTTTCATTACTGATGACAGGAAGCAATATTCTTTTCCATAGCTTTTTGTCTTGGCAAACAGACCATCTTAATCAGGAATCTTTGGGAGAAGTTCCTGGAGGGGAGAAAATAGGATTTTCTCACAGTCTTTCTGGCCACACCCAGCCAGGAATAAATCCATTCCTTGTGTGAAAAAGAATGAGCATGAAGAGTTCATTCAAATATGTTGAGACTGTGTCTGTGTGAATGTGTCTATGTGAGAATATCTAGAATTGAAGTGGGGAATTCAGTCTATCGCCCAGAGGCCTTGGTTACATGGCACGTATCTTCTATGCATATGGAGACATATGGTAGTATTGTGTGGATTTAGCCTTTAATGTAGAGTTCACATATTCATTGGCTCAACATCACAACTGGAACTGCTACTGTGCAGTTTAACAATTTAGCCTTGGATGAAAAATGACTTGTGGGCTTATTGTCCCTTATCAAAGGCAGCATGGTGTGAGAGAAAGAACTACAGCTTTAGAGTCAGAGGACTTGGATTTGAATTCCAGTTCTGTCATTATCTGAGGGACTGTGTTTAAAGTGATGACTTCTGTGGATTTTTTGTTGCTTCATCTATAGAATAAAGTCTTATATATCCACTAAATGACCTCAAAGATCTCTTCTGCCTTGAAACCTACATGTGCACTAAGAACTTCTATAACCCCACCAAATTAATTGAAAACTTGTTCTGTGGAGTAGTTTGGAAAACTTCAAGTTTGCCCTAAAAATACATCTAGGGATATGATTTATGTAGAATTCTGATTTGGGGCAATGGGAAATATGGATTAGATTTTTTTTTTAAGAGAAGGAAAGTACCAGTGTCTATTTGCTATATAGGCAGAATAGGTGGTTCCCTAGGAAGAGGTAGCCCTCTGCAGATAATTTGCTGTGCTTCTAGTCCCATTCTTGTAGCCATAAGCCAAGTAGAAGCCATTCAACTGCTATCTAAGTGACAGGTAAGTCAGTCTAACTGAAATAGTAAGACAATCCAAAGAAAAGGCAGGAAATAGCAAGTCAAACCACTATTATCACATTGACTATCACCTCCTTTCAGACTCCAATGGAGATAGGCTAGCACCCTGAACCCAACAGCCATGGAAGTAGCAGTGCACAACTTCAAACTCAGATTATGGATTTTGATTCTAACCTGGTCCTCACAGTCAAAGATGAATCTGCAAACCTGGAATTTAGACTAGTAACTAAGGCTGGAGATTGTTTTTTTTTTTTCAGGTTGTCTTTAATTTCTCTAATTTTCATAGTTGACCTAATTTGACTTTTGATCTTTATTAGTACAAGTCATCAACATGACTTCCTCCACTTATTTGACTCAATTTCTTCTCTTTCTTCAGACTCCTCATATAAACTTCTGCATGAAATAAGTGAGAAGATGCCTTTATCTTAGTTTTTTTTATCTATAAAAGAGACAATTGGACAAAATGACCTTTGAAGTTTCCCATTTCTAGTTTTATGAAGATAGCAATAGTATTTACCTCCCAAGATTGTTGTGAGACTTAAATGAGATAATATTTGTAAAGTGCTTAGCATAATGCCTGGGATAATGTGAGCAGTAATTATTAGCATTATTAATTGGCTATGATATAGAGGAAATGGCATTGTGCCAAAAGTTGAAGCCAAAAGATCCCAAAGAGACCAAAAAAACAAAATCTTTCTTCTTTCCCTCATGTAGGTGCTGGATATTGATCTTGGTAAATGAGGAAAGACTCTCATACCAATGGCTTTGGGGATATGGATTATATTTATTTCTGTTCCTATGGAGAAAATAAATTCAAGTAGGTCAGGAAACATTTTAGCTGATTTTATTTTATTCTTTTTCTTTACAAAGTCTAGAACTTGCTATTCAGTTGCATCTGACCCTATATGGGGTTTTCTTGGAAAAATACCATTTCCTTTTCCATCTCATTTACAGGTGAAAAAACTGAGGTAAACAAGATTAATGGCCTTGCCCAGGATTACACAATTAGTAAATGTCTGAGGCCAGATTTGAACTGAGGAAAAGAAGCCTACTTGACTTCAGACCCAGAATTCTATCCATTGCATCATCTACCTGCTTATACCTAACTGTGCCCTACTGGAACAAGTAGGTATTTAAACTTTGCTTGTTAAATTAATAAGGGAATTTACCTAGTATGTAGTAGGGGGAAAAGAATGAAATCCTATAAAAAGAAGGACTGAAAAAGAAGATATAGAAAGAGGCAGCATGGTATAGTACGAAGAATGCTAGACCTAAATCAGGAAATATAGATTTGAATTCGAATTCTATTACTGAAAAGCCATGTGGATCAAGTCATTACTACTTTAAGCCTCAGGTTTCTAAATTGCAAATTGAGAAATACAACAATAGTTTTTTCCTAAATATTTCATTTATTTTGTGGTCCAGTGTCAATATTGAATGTAAGATTTCTAATTGCATTTAGATATGACTTTTTATTATCTTATTATGGGTATGTATACATATCATCACTTCACTGTATCTTTCCTGTAATATTAGTTGTCAGTATTTTTTTTGCTTTATAAACAATTTATTATTTTTCTAATAAATTTAATAAGCTGTTCACCCTACTATACCCCAGTTATCAAACTTAAAAAAATTCTTTCATACAATAAGCCATGTCCAAGAACATATATAACATATATCTTTCTATATTTCAAGTGTATCAGTTCTCTGTCAAGAGGTGGCTGGAATGTTTTGTCTTTATTTTGGACTTATGATTTATTATCACATTAATAAGATTCTGAAGTTTTTCAAAGATGTTTTTCTCTTGAATATTGTTACTATAAAAATTATTCTCCTAGCTCTGCTTACTTTGTGTCAGTTCATAAAGGTCTTCCCAATTTCCACTAAAATTATACATTTCATTACTTCTTATGGTATTGTAACATTCCATTACATTTCTATGGCATAAATTGTTTAGTCAGTCCCCAATTAGAATACACTCCCTTAATTTCTAAATTTTGACTACCATGAAAAGAACTACTATAAATATTTTGTACATATAGGTCTTTTTTTTTTCTTTCTTAAACTTCTTTGAGAGTATAGGCCTAGTAGGAGTTTCTCTGAATTAAAGGGCAAGCTTAGAGGGAAAAAAATAAAATGTGCTACTAACCTCATAAAGTTGTTGTGAGGAAAGTATTTTATAAGTCTTAAAGTATTATGCACATGTGAGCTATTTTTTAGGAAAACTTCCCAGATTAAGGGAGAGGAAGTGATCAATGCTAACTGAGGCACAATGGCTGGAGGAAGGCCAGTCCCTTGATCCACTGGGTAAAGAATTGATTTGGTGATTAAGAGAAGTCACTTACCCTCTCAGTGTTGCTTTTGGACAGCATGCTCTAGACACTAGAGCCAAAACTGTGATTACTCAGGAACTTATGCTAATTTCCATACACACTATTAGAGGGAGAGAACTCAGTGCCATGGTGTTAGACTCTCGGTCAATACCTGGAAAATCTAAACAAGAATCTGGGAGAGATTTCTTCTGGGGGAAAAGAAAACAGAATGGTAGAATTAATGAACCACTTAGGTTCAGGGAACATATGTTTCAATGAGAAGGAGCAGTCCAGATGCAGCATATATATTCCTAGGACCTAGAATTGAGTGCTTTCCTGCTTCAGTAAGCAAGTTTTTGATTAAATAACTATTGTATGCAATAATAATAATAATACAAATAATAATATTAATTACAGTTTTCCTTTTATAGAATTTGAATCTTTACAAAATGATCTCACAATAACACTATGAGGTTGGATATGCATGGATTATTATATCCATTTTGTGTGGAAGGAAACCAAAAGTTCCGACCAGTAAATAGTCCTGGGATGTAGTATAAGAATGATCATCCTCATTTTGATAGTAAGGAAACTGAGGGTCTGAGAGATTAATTTACCTAGGGACCCCTAGTTAGTAAATGCATGCTTTGCATTTGGGACAAAGGAGTTTAAAAAAAATAGAATGCTCCTGTTACTCTGGCACTTTACAGTTTATTTGAAGATCAAATACATACATGAAAGAAGATGGAGACAATTATGAGGCAACATTTCAATGTGAAGTAAAATTACATAGTATAAATTGAAGACATAAGTAAATGCTGAGGAAATGTGGAGTAAGTAGCTCAGTCAATGAAGACATCCTGAAGGAGGCAATTTTTAAACCATGTCTTGAAAAATATGATAGATGCTTATTGATAGAGGGGCTTGGGGTATGTGGGAGTGGGAAGAGAATAATAAAGGCAAAAGATGAAATAATAAAATTGGGACTTGTCTAGACCCCAATTGAAAGCAGTGAGATATGTGGAAATTTCACTGGCTCTGGGGTCTGAGGATTTGGGTTTAAATTCTGACTCTTCCAGTTTATTATCTGTGGGAGATTGGATAAGTTACTTGACTTGGTTTAATTCTGTATCATTTCCTCAACTACTAAATGAAGGAATAGACTAGATGGTCTCTAAGGTCCATTATAGTCATAGCTTTATCAGATCAACTTTTTTCATCCTTACTTCAGAGATTATTGGTGACATCGTTTTGGCTCTTTAGGGGGAGTGGGATATCTCAGAGGCTAACAAGATGAAGGTTAAAATAAATTTCAGACCTACAAAGTCTTTTAAATGAGCAACTCTTCTAGTTCTTTAAGGCATTCCCTTCTCTTCTTTCTCTCTCCAAGTTTTTTTGAATTACAAAAGATTGCAAATAGATTCTGGGAATAGAGAGAGCCAATCTACTTTGACCTTAGGCTACATTCAGTCAGAGAAAGATGACTAGTAGCTCACAGACCTGGGAGGAATGAATAAATGTACTATAAGCACTATTGGGATTTCTTATCTTGCATCTGTATGTCGGTCTGCCTTCCTCTCTACTTCTCTATCTCTCTTCCCTCTCCATCTCTGTCCTTCTTGCTTTCTGTCTTTCTCTGTCTCTTGTCTATCTTCCTCTCTTACACTCCCCTAACTCTGTCTTTGTCTCTGTATCTCTGTCTCTTCTATTCTCTTTCTCTTTTCTTCTTTTCTCTTCTTCTTCCGTCTCTTTTCCCTTTTCCTTCACCTCATCCTTCTTCCCTTCCTCCTCCCTCTTTTCTTTCAAGTCTCTCTCTCTCTTTTTATTCATCTCTCTCTGTCTCTGTTTCTATTGTCTATTTGTCTCTCTCTTTCTCACATACACACATACACAAATAAAAACAGAGTCAGTATTAGGAGTAAAAAATTCCATAGATAACTAGTGTGTAAAACACAGGGAAACAAAAGTGAGGGGTACTGTAATTCTACTTTTTAATAAATCCCAAGATTTTAATGCTGGGAAATTTTATTTTTCATGAAATACAAGTATTTATTTTGTCAAGTCATGTGGTAGAAGGAAGAATCAAAGCCTCTTTTGGATAGTAACCCACAGAGAGTATAATTTTCAAATCTTTCCTGGGAAGCAAAAATAGCTTGTCTCAACTTTGCAAGCATAGCTAGAGTCATAGACATAGACATATATATACACATTGAAAGGCACACAGAAAAGCATTGATGGAGACACATAAAGACAAATGTAGAAACAGTTGCACTGAAATACATACACACACACATACACACTGCTCCCTATCCCTTTCCCTTCTTCCCCCCCCCCATCCCACTCTAGTTTATTGCCCTTGGATTTGATCACTTGGAGGAGAAGAGAATACAGATCAGTTCTGAGAATGCTGTCCTGACAAGTCCTCCCCGCCCACTAAACGAAAGCATTTGTCTGGTTTATTCTAATTTCCGTTTTAATGAGAAGAGTTTTCAGGAAAAGAAAGCAGGCAGCAATTTTCTGTAATTGTGTCCATGGCCTATCATTATGGGGCCATTTAGTATTCCTGGTGATGAATGTGAACTTGGTAACTGTTAGTGCCTGGATCCGAGCATCATTCTGCTCTAAGCCTTGTTCCTTAACAAAGCCAATACTTTTGACACAAGCCATCTTTGGTATTAGTCAAGGACAGAACCTGGAAGGTGACTGCCTATACTATAAAATAGTATTTGTAAAGGCATCTCCTATGATTTCTCTTCTTCTATTCTCTCTTTCCTTCAAAAAATATCTTACTGCCACAATTTTCCTGAATACCAATATCATCGTGCTATTCCTTTGTTATAGGGTCCTAAAAGCCCAAATTCCCTAGCCAGGCATTCATGATTTCCCAGTCTGATGGCAAGGAGACAAGGTCTTCTCTTTCCAGATTTATGTAGTATATTTTTTTTTCGCCTCCCATAGTGTATATTACCTTCTAGGGTTTTTTGCATATGTCTTATTCAGATGGGTGGTGCAATGGACACAGCACTACATTTGAGGGTCAGGAACATCTGAGTTCAAATTCAACTTCATATCCTTACTAGCTGTGTGACTCTGGGCAATTCATTTAAATTTTGTCTGTCTCAGTTTCCTCACCTATAAAGAGGGCATAATAATAGTAACTACTTTCAGAGTTACTATGAGGATAAAATGAAATATTTATAAAGGGTTTTGCAGCACCATGTAAATGCTAGCTGTTATTACTAAACTATAAATTTCTAGAAGACAAGAACCATTATTGAATTTATATTTGTATTCCCCACAATATAGTACAGTGGAATGATCACTGAAGTGAATTGGAATTCCTGCTATCTTTGGACTTAGAAGACCTGGGTTTCAACACTGGCTTTTCTACTTACTCCTAGTGTGATTAGAGTAAGGGAATTGACTGAGTATTACTTACCTCAGTTGTAAGATGATGGGTAATGGTCTTATATGGAGTAGGTATTCATTAAAGCCCATCAGTACCTAGGACAGGTATATAAATACAATAGGCATTCAAGTATATATTCATGGAATTTAATTAAAGATGATCTTGCTCTATATTGGTTAAAATTAGGCTAGCACTTTCCTGGATAATTTTCTTTCTTTGTAAAAAACAAACAAACAAACAAAAAAACATACCTGTCTTTTGAGTTAATATCAATAAATGGGAAATAAATATTTCAGTTCAGCATATCAGTTCTTAGCTCCTTTTTTGGCAGAATAATGGATTTTTCACTTTCTACATAGTCATTTTGGTGGTCAGTGGACCCACCAATAGAATGGGGATGTATATTCTTGATAAAAATAGGCCAATACTTCTTATCCTATCACTTTAATCCACTTGTTAGATCTCATCGGTTTCAGATGTTATGATCCCTTGGAATCTGGTTTATCAGTCTTCTCTTCATCTCTCTCTCAGCCTTTTTTTTCTAACTTTTCTCCTACCCTGCATCTCTAGCCCTATTCATGAAAAACAGCTCATGCTTAGATTGCAAAAATTTCAAGGTGTAGCACTAGTAATCTCTGGGGTAGTATCCTGACTACTATTTTTACCAAGGAATCTAGAGTGGGAACAATGCATCTCCTTAGGGCTTGGGGGGTAGCTTTGAGAAGGTAAAGATGTAATTTTAATGTTATAGATCATGAGCCTCTTATCTGCATTCTTAATTTAATGGTTAATTGATATCATTTAGTTGCTGTGCAGTTGTGTCCAACTCATCAGGACCCATTTTGGGGATTTTCTTGGCAAAAAAATTGGAGTGGTTTGCCATTTTCTACTTAAGCACATTTTATAGATGAGGAAATTGAGGCAAAGAGGCAAAAAAATGCCCTAGAATCACATACCTAATAAGTGTTTGAAGTCAGATTTGAATTCAGGAAGACAAGTATTCTTTGACTTTAGGCTTAGCACTATACTATCCACTGTACTACCTGGATGCCCTTACATATCATTTAGACAGGAAGACAATTGGCTTAGCTTTTATAAAGAGATATTATTTGCTAAGGCATGATAATAACAATTACTAAAAATGTCCTCCTAAAAGTATGTGACTCACTCTTTCACAAGTATAGGTAGAACCCAAGGGAAAGTAGACACATTAGCAAAAAGGTAACTCACAACCTCTGGTTGCTGAAATAATTTCTTTCTCTGTCTCTCTCTCTCTCTTTTTACTTGGCAAACTTTTTTTTATTGATTTTTTATTTGCAAAACATATGTATGGGTAATTCTTCAACATTAACCCTTACAAAGCTTTCTGTTACAAATTTTTCCCCCCTACTCCCCACCCCTCCCCTAGATGGCAGGATATCCACTACATGTTAATTATGTTAAAATACTTGACAAATCAAATATATGTATACATATTTTCACACTTATCATTGTTGTACAAGAAAAATCGTATCTACAAGAAAGAAAAATCAAATAAAGGAAACACAATGCAAGCAAACATCAATCGTGTCTCTCAGTCTCTTGTGGAACATTCATAAAGTTTTTCTTAAGTATTGTTTAGCTTTTCTTCTGAGCTCTTTGTACTATTTATAAGGTGTTATTCTAGTTGATCTAGTTGATCAGATACTTTTTTCCAAAGTTAGTCTAAAGCCTATGATTGATATGTATTGTTACCTTGTTATTATATCAGGATATGACATTTTAATGTTACCCAATAATTCCCACATTCTCACTCTTATATAAGCAAACATAAAATCCCAGATTACTAAACCTCAGATTCTGAGATTAGTAAAGATTATCCCAGGCTATGAACACATTGGTGGTTTTGCTAACAGAGTATCACTCTTAGAGGATTACAGTAGTACATATACATATAGCAGTCCATATAGACTAGCTAAAATATCCAACAGGATATTTTCCAACAAATTTGGATAACAAGACAAGCTTCTTCTGAATAAATGACCAAAACTGGATATGGTACATGAAACTTGTAAAAGAGAAGGAAGGTTTACTTAAAACTTTAGGACTGGTATTTTTTGATTCTATGATCCTGTCATACAGTCATAGGATTTAGAGCTGGAAGGGAATCTTGGGACTATTTAGTCTAACACTATCGTTTTATGGATGAGGAAAATGAGGCTCAGAGAAAGAATGACTTTCTCAAAGATCTTAATACATTTTTATGTAAGAGATCTATTGATTCATGAAATAATTATGGACAATATTTACTGGCATTTACAGTTCTTATCATCAGGCCAATGAGTGGAAAACTCTTTAAGAATAGCCATCCTATTGATGGCCCTATCTTTACAACATTTAGTGCCATCTGACAGTTGTGGTGAGTTCGATATTCGGTTGCTCCTATAGTGAGCATTATTAAGTTCATAGAATAGTTATGTGCTTTTCTTTTTTTTTGTTTTTTGTTTTTTATTTTTTTTTATTTTTTTTTAGTTATGTGCTTTTCAAATAGAACATGTCTCTAATAGCATCTTAGCTGTATTATCTTAGCTGTATTATCACCTAAGGTTCACAAAAAAGAGGGAAGGAGATGGTCAAGTAGCTATGCCCAAAGGTAGTTGCTCATAATTTCTTGACCTGCAGTGAATCTGTTTCCCCAAGGAGCTCTTTAAAGACCCTTGAGCAAAGTGCTTCAATGTTTTGAGCCAAATACCTTCTGGGACTCCTGTTCTTCAGGTGCCTAGGGCATAGATGGAGTATAGGATAAAAGGAAATAAGGATGAAGTAGAGGAAAAAAGAGACAGAGGTGAATAGTAAAACAATTACTAGGTATTGGATATAGGAGTTAGAGCTTCTTTGCCCAATGAGAGGTGTCAAATTCATGTCTCCTCATTGTATATCCCATTGGACAGGCTTAGAGTATTTCAAATAATCCCACTCAGTTGATCCAGATAAATTTTCAAGGAGAGAGACAGAGAGGAAAAAGAGACATTTAGAGAGAAATTGAGAGAGATAAAGGAGAGAGATGAGAGAGGTACACACACAGAGACAGAGAGAGATAGAGACAGAGAGAGACAGAGACAGAGAGAGACAGACAACCTTTAATTACACCTGCAATTAAGAGTTTGACTAAACACTTTCTCTCTCTCCCTTCCCTTTTTCCTTCCTTCTCCTTCCCTCCTCCCCCCTCTCTCTTTCTCTCTGTCTCTCTCTGTCTCTCTCTCCCCCTTCTCTCTCTGTCTCTCTGTCTCTGTCTCTGTCTCTCTGTATCTGTCTCTGTCTCTGTCTCTCTCTCTGTCTCTCTGTCTCTCTCTGTCTCTCTCTGTCTCTCTCTGTCTCTCTCCTAGAGTGAGATAGAGAAATTTTCTTTTGGAGAGATCATCACCTTTTGGAATTATACTCGATAGGTCCTGTAGTGTTGATTGGAACTCCTTAAAGATGAGAGGAAAGATATATTTCTGACCCCAAAGAAAATGTCAAATGTCAGCAGGACCCATAGTAAAAATTATAAATATCGGCCAGGAAGTTCTTTTCTGGGAATTGATTAGAGCTGAAAGAACTATCTCCTTTCAGGGCAGGGCAATTTTCAGTGGATCTATGATAGAAATGATTTCCTTTGTCAAAGGGCTTACGTCTCCTGGGGAGTTCTGTGCAGAATAGAGGGGGAAAGGGGATGCGGTGAGGTAAGTGCTATTTTATATAATTTTTGATCCAGTGAGATTGGCCTCCATGCTGATCCCATCTCTTACCACTGGACATTTTCTGTAGCTGATTCCCATATCTGGAGTGCTCTTCCTTCTCATTTTGGTCTTCTGGATTTCCTGGGTTCCTTTAAATCCCAACTAAAACACTGTCTCCTATAAGAAACCTTTCTCAATCTATTCTTACTTTTAATTATTTCCTATTTGTCTTGCATATAATTTGTACTTATTTATTTGCTTTTTTCTTTTTTTTAATCCCTTTCCTTAGGTGATGAGCTCCTTGAGGATAGGGACTGATTTTTGCCTTCTTCATTGGTTGGTATTGGTATCTTCTATTTAGCAATATGCTTGGCACATAGTAGGAACTTCATGAATGCTTATTGACTATTAATACCATCTTTTTTTTTTTTTTTTTTTGCTGAGGCAATTGGGGTTAAGTGACTTGCCCAGGGACTGTTAATACCATCTTTAGGCAGCTGAGATGAATGATCAGAAAACCTAGAGGTTGAGAAGTCAGAAGGTTTATATCCTAAATTTTAACTAATATATAATTAAGTAGACAGGCACTATGAAAAGGAATATAAGCTTTTTGACCACAGAGACTCTTTTCTTTTTGACTTTGTGTCCTTTACACTAAAATGCCTCTTTACTCACTTGCATGCACTTATCCATTACAGATGCTTTACAAATATTATTTCATTCAGGCCTCACAGCAACCTCACAAGGTAGTTATTATTCCCGTTTTACAGATGTGGAAACTGAAGTTGAAAAGTTAAATGACTTGTCTAGAGTAATATGGTTATTAAATAGCTATATCTGGGTTAGAACTAGGATCTTTATGACTCCAAGTTCAGGACTCCATTTACCATATTATCTTGTTCTTCTGAGGCATTTTTACTCACTACATAATAAGTACTTAATGAATGTTTGTAGAAGTGAAATGACCCCAAATGACTGAGATGAAAGGACCTCTGAGAGATGGGCTTCACAGTGGATGCTGTCAAATTTTTAAAATTCAGTTGTGAGTGGACTGGGAAACTAATTGAAGGATTGGATTCAATTTTGTTTTCTTCAATAAATAACAACAACAACAACAAAAAACTTTGCCTCCTTTGAGTTCTGTGAACTTAATGCTTGTGTCAGGAGTTAGTCAGGACAATATATCAGTTGATGCTATATAATGTATTTTATAGATTTTGTGTTTGTGTGAGGATAACTAGCCAGAGAATAGAGTTATCCTTCCAAGCATAACCCTTTGTGTTATGTGAAAACCTCTGAAATAAGGATTGTATAAGCATCAACCTTTGTTTTTTTTTTATTTAAATATATAAATTTAAATTTTATTTGTTAATTTAAATTTAAATATTATAAATTTAGTATAAATAAATTTAAATTTTACACAAATATTAAATTAAAATTTAAATATTTAAACATTTTACATTATTATAAATAATATTTGTAAATAAGTATGTGAAATTTATTACCTACTTTTATTT
>JAJPUD010001555.1:352522-387456 GCA_023553655.1 Myrmecobius fasciatus | reverse complement strand
CCCCCCACCCCTAGATGACAGGTAATCTAATACATGCTAGATAGGATAAATTATATGACAAATACAATACATGTATACATATCTATACAGTTATCTTACTGCACAAGAAACATCAGATCTAGAAAGAGAAGAAGAAAAAAAAACAACTTAAGAAGGAAAACAGAATGCATGGAAATATTCACAGAAAGCGTTAAAATGCTGTGTTGTGGTTCACTCTCAGTTCCCACAGCCCTCTCTCTGGATGTATATGACTATCTTCATCGCAGCACAACTGGTTTGAATCACATCATTGTTGAAGAGAACCATGCCCATCAAAATTGATCATCGTATAGTCTTGTTGCTGTGTATAATGTTCTCCTGGTTCTGCTGATTTCACTCAGCATCAGTTCATGCAAGTCTCTCCAATCCTCTCTGAAATCCTCCTGTTGGTCATTTCTTACAGAACAATAGTATTCCATAACATTCATATACCATAATTTATTCAGCCATTCTCCAATTGATTGGCATCTTTTCAATTTCCAGTTTCTTGCCACTACAAAAAGGGCTGCCACAAACATTTTTGCACATGTGGGTCCCTTTCCCTCCTTAAAAATCTCTTTGGGATATAGGCCCAGTAGAAACACTGCTGGGTCAAAGGGTAGCATCAACCTTTGTTAAGGGCCCAGCCCTATTCTAGGCACTAGATACAGAAGACACTGTGATCTAGATGGAAAGACAGCTAAGACACACAAAGTAGAGAATACTCCATGAGCATCAATAAGAATAATAAATGACAGATGTGTAGAACTAATATGTATGATGACCATTCAGGAAGAGGGAGCATCAAAATCATAGTCCAGGAAAGTTGCATCCTATAACCCAGAGCAGTAGATGGTAAGAGTTTATAGGTTTTCAAACTATGAACAGTCTCGTCTGAAAGTGTTCTCTCTCTTTTTGTAGATTCAAGGGAAGCCCATGAAATATCATTCTGAAATCAATGTATGCAGTGCATGTTCACATGCTTCTGGAAACTCAATGGCGTAGTTTAAAGTTCTGTGTTACCATTTCATAACTCCACCCCTCTGTTTAAATAGTTGGTACTTTTCCAAAATGGAGTTCAGTATTTCATTGAAAGAATAATTCTGTTTCTCAAGATGGGAATTTCATTGTGGGAATTCATCATCCTCTTTCTTGCAAAAAAAAAAAAAAGTAGAAAGTAGGTTGGAAAATGGTCAGCCAGCATTTGCTGAGCCAACTACTACTGGGTACCTCCCTGAAAATCAATTTCCCTCTGACCACCCAAAGGCAGAACATTCCACCCATTGGAGCCTTTTAGGGCTGAGAGCATACGTGTGTGTGTGTGTGTGTGTGTGTGTGTGTGTATGAGAGAGAGAGAGAGAAAGAGACAGAGAGTTAGAGAGAGACAGAGAGAGACAGAGACACACACACAAAGAGAGATAGAGACAGAGAGACAGAGAGTATGTGTGTCTGAGAGACAGAGACAGAAAGAGAGAAAGAGGGAGAGAGAAAGAGAGAGAGAAAGCAAACCAATGAGGAAGTGATGGCACTTGATGTTTATTCAGTTAGTTGCTGGTTAATGGTTATGGAATGATTCCCATATGCTTTAACCAGTTTATTTTTACAAGTTGGAAATGTTATTGTTTATTAAGAAATCATACATCCCAGTGCCTAGAGTAGGTACTGTAACATACATACTGCATGTTACAGTCACAGCTTTATCTTAATGCATAGTCTTAGCTATTCAGAAAAAATCTCCATATTAATTACCAAGGAAAAGAGAATAACATTGCTCCTCTTTAATATAACTTAGGGTCCAAATTTATACACCTTTCATGGAACCTTAGGACAAGCTGTTCCTTAGAATGTATTACTCATACATTTTCTGTGACTCCTCATTGTCCTCAGAATAAAATTCAAACTCTTCTGCATGGCATGCAAGATCCTTCAAAATGGGATGCCTGACTCTCCAACTCTATCACCTAATCCTCCTCACTTGAACCCCTTTTCCAGTCAAGATTTTATCCTTACTTTCCCTTTATTATGCCTTATATAGTCTCTCTTCCATGGGTTTGAAAATATATAGTTCCTGATACATGACTAACTTTGATTAGTGTTTTTCCCTGGAATGCTCTCCTCCCAATCCTTTCCTAATGCTACTTATCCTTTCATTTTATTTTATTTTTACCTTGGTGTAGATCCAAAAGAACAATATGGATGAGATTGGTCAAGCGTTTGTAGATTAAATAGGGACAATGATAATGAATGATAAAGGGAAAGCAGAACTTTTAGAACACTTAGGCTCCTTCCAACTTTTAAATTCTATACTTATGTGATTCTAAGAAGAACTCAGCTCCTAATTATTTTCCCTTTCAAGGAAAAGGCGATGGGGAAACAAAGAAAAAGAAAGAGAATAAGCACTTAAATAGCATTTATTATGTATCAAACACTGCACTAAGGGCTTTATAAATATTATCTCACTTAATATGTACATTGGAAAGGATAGCTCAAAAATAGATGGGGGAACTGAAAAGACCAGTAAAGAAAAAGCAATAGAATACCTAGCTGCTATACATGAATTCAAGTCGAATTGTTGGACTATAAGATCAGTATGAAAACATTCTGATTCGGCAGCAAAAAAAGAATCATCTTCATTTTACAGATGAGGAAATAGGCCCAGAGAATATAAGTGACTTATTTATGGTCACACATATCTTTTCCTACTGATCTTTCTTGTAATAAGTACAAGCACAGTCTAACATGGAGAGTGAGAAAAGTTGAGGAATGATAGTCCAATCATCCCCTGCCTCTGAAAAATTCAATATTCAAGTACACAACTTTGTTTTTGCCTTGGATTTCAGTGACTTCTCACTTTCTTCAGTTATACTCAGTTGGCAAGATTGCTCTCATACATCTCATTTCTCAGCATCTTTCTGAGGATGAGAAAAACTTAAGTCTTGAAACTCTTTGGAAACTGATTTTCATAGTATTTTATAGACATCTACTTAATTTAATCATTTAAAAATATTTAAAATTTTACAGGGAAGATACAGTAGTAAGATCACTAGACTGAGAGTCAGAAGACTGAGAATCATAGGATGACTAGGATAGGATCTTAGAAATCAACTAGTCTAAGCCATTTATTATATAGATAAGATAACTGAAGACCAGAAACTAAACTGCCATCCAAAAGGTTACACTGAGTGCAGAGATGGGAAAATAAGAAGATAGTTAAAGTCCTTGAAGATCTTGTGTTGCATGACTTTGTATGTATTTTTTTCCTTCCCTGCCCCAGCCCTGAAGTGAGTCTTGCATATTTTTACACATGTTTATTATCACTGTTTTCTCTCAGGGGCACCTGAATGCAGAATCGTTATGCTGGCTAGAGATGATGGGTTGCCCTTGACTATGCTACCATGGAAAAATCTTAGTTACTCTTGGAAGCCCAATTGTCATTACTTAGAGCAGTGCCTTTCACATAGAAATGAATGGATAAATGAATGAATGAACAAATGGAAACAGAATCTTAACTACAGATGAAATTCTGTCTGCTTACAGCCTCCATCTATTGCTGACTGATCCTAGTTTTGTAGATTTAAAAAATGTACCCAAATCTCAATAAACCAGAATAGAACACTCCATAAGATGCACTAGAAGAAGGTCCCCTTCAGTTCATCTTTTGAGACTCACTGACAGCAAAAGAAATTTTAAACTACAATTACTGACTTTCCCATCATATTTCTGAATGCTTTGCTTCTAATCAGAAGAGAGTAGGTGATTCAACTGCCAAAAATATGCTTAGGTAAGATAAATGTGTGCTATCATCCTTTGCATGTAACAAATGTCAGAGAAATAATTTCAGGTGTCAGAACAAATGAGCTGAACCTGACCTGGGATTGATTACTGAATTGATCAGAGGAAGGGAAGATGCTTCAGGATAGGAGAACAGGGCTATTTGGGGGATGGGCAATGACCTCTTTAGGGAACTAGTAGATAAAATACCAAATACTGTGATGATGGTAAATGAGATAGTCATTATTTACTGAATACATACAACACTTTCTTCCTCAGGGTTCTGAAGGACTAAAGAGGTATGTGAACAGAATGAATAAAATACAGAAATATGAGTATGTGTAGAGCATATATATATTTCTGCTTTATTTATCTAGAGCAAAATTTCGTAGGTTTATTTATACAAAGTATACTCACATTTAAACCTCATCTACTATATATGAATATGTCTGGATTATTTAGTTCCAAATCTTCCATAAATTCATTTGTATTCATTTTATTCTCTCTTATCTATGTTTATCTATGTATAGATACATATAGATGTTTAATGGCAGTAATCATGAATCACTTCCTCCTCCATCTCTATACCTTAGATGAAGAACATTCACTGCATGTAGAATGCATGGAACTTAATTGGATTCCTCTGGTTACTTTTGTTGACATTCATATTTTTATCAATATCAATATTTCTATTTATAAAGGATAAATATATCTGGATTTATTGAAGAACACAGATAAGATTTACAAAGAATAAGGAAACATGTATATATGTGTATATATGTGAGATTACATGAGTGATCAATTTTGAATATATATATACACATGTATAGATAAATATATATATATATATATATATATACATATATATATATATACATATACAGAGTCAAAGAGTTGCACTTGGTAGTTCTTAAATATTAAAAGATGTAGAGGTCTACAAAGCATTGGATATGTCCTCTATAAAGGATTTATAGGGACTCATGGACAAGAATTTACCCAGAGACGAGAAAGCATGCATGGGTTAGTGTCTGTGTTAGTGAAAAGGAACATTCATATTGATAAAATTATAGTGCATGACTCCCTTAATGTATAGATGCTATGCACAATTTCAATAGCACTAATTTATTTAAACAATGAATGATTCTGAAATGTGGAAGATAGATGACAGTAGAAATATGATGCGGATTATTATCAATCCTTAGAAGAGCTAAACCAAATTATAGCAATTGCTACAGAGAAGATTCCTTCTCCCCCCCAAAAAAAACCAAGAAAAATTCTAGAAACTACTTCAGTTATCAGGCGTTCAATCTCCTTGCCAAGTGGAGTGATACAACAGCTAAGACTGGTTTAGAATTAGAGATTAAGACTAGTTTAGAGGTTAGCTCATTTACAAAATATTGCAGAAAAAAATGACTAAAGATTATAATATTGCTTCACAATACAACAAAAACAGTATGAAGAAAGATGAGCTTGCAAAAAACTTGACATGAGATTTATCTAAACTAGATCATCCTCAAAACATTTAGAGAAGAGACAAGAAAGACAACAAATGGATGAAAAATGTTACCAATTTTTTCAGCATCTCTATAATAATCTATTTTTATTATGCATGGCAGTTGAAACATCAAGATTGGCACGCTAACTATCCAAAGTGCATTATGAAAAACATGAAATATGGAAGAATGGTTGGATTTTTGACCAAATTTATAATTAAGAAATCCATGCAGTGTAGTCAGTGATCATTTTTTTCAGATATCTCAAAAAAGGAAAGATGACAAAAGACTGAACAAGATTATATATATAATTTTAATTAAAAAGCTAATTAAAAGACATCAGTGAATATGAAATCTCATGTCTACTTTTTCATCTATCTTTATCTGGTTATACTAATCAATTAACAGAATTATATCTTGAAACAATTTCCAAATAATATTTTCTAACTAGCACGTGTACTGTTAAGCATTCAGAGAAATAGAGAAGTCTATTAATAGTCGAAACTGTTCAAAGATGCCTTGATCTCTACTAGTCCATTAAAAAAATCATCCAGAGTCTGAATTATCTTGAAGACTGTTAAAGAAGGCTCTTCATCTCTAAGTACTAGGATCACCTCAGGAGAAAACTCCAAGCTTAAGTCTTATGGACTTGCCTTATTTAGGCTAAGAAACTAATAATATTTTTGATTGCTAGTTGGATAGTGGATAATGTGGTTGTAGGACAGTAAGTACCCCAGATCAGAAAATGTCATAAAAATCCAGGAACCCTTGAATAATTCCCATTTAAACATATGGGGTTGAAGCTAGTTTGGAAGGCACTATGGTATAGTGGAAGGAATGTTGGATATAAAGTCTAAAGACCTAGATTTGAATTCTGGTTTTGCCAATATGACCTTGGGCAAGTACTTTGACCTCTCTGAACTTCAATTTCCTCATCAATAAAAATAGGGGTTTGAAATAGATTATCTCTATGGCCTTGCCAACTTTAGATTTTTGGTCCTGTGGTTCGGTATAAATTACAGAACTATATATCAGGTGCTCTTTCAATTTGACTGGCTCCGAAGAGGACAAGAGATCAAATTAAAAATCTCAAATGATCTTGAGAAGAGGCTGCTCCTAGGGGTTTGGACTCAGCTCTTTGGCCCAGGGATTTGTGAGAATACTGAACTACACTCTACTACACTCACACATCCTGTGTATCTGCCATTTTAAGGAAAAAAATACATCTGAATTATGAAAAAGACTCAATAATTTGGTTTTTAGAAAATAAGATTAAATGAGCTAGAACTCATTGAAGAATATTGTTAGATTCTTCATTTTTGAATAGTTTTAACTGCTTTCATCCTTTAATGGAAAGAAACAATTCATAGAAATGATTTCCCTTCCCCCAGTCCCTTCCATCTAATGCTGGGCTGTGCCTGGCATTTTTCTAGTAGAAGGCAGTATTTTTGCTGAGTTGGTGATATTTCTTTGACTTTCTCTCTACATTCAGTCTTGTAAACCTCATTATCTGACTTTTCAAGGCCCTCCACAATCTGGCTATGCTTCATCTAATCAGTTGGTTCTCCTGATGCTTCTTAACGTGCAACCTCTTCCTAGACAGGCTGATTTCCCTGCTGTTCCCTAAACATACCAGGATTATACCCTGCCTCCCCCATGCCACTATGCCATTTCTCAATTTGGAACACCCTCCCTGATTCTCTGATGGAAAAAGACTAGAATTAAATTAATTTCACTTTTCTATGCCTCTTTTTTTTCTCTCCCATGTACAAGATATTCGGGCATTCCAGTTAAGATATACAGGACCATTCAGGTTGTTTAAATAGAAATAGCTTTTCAGGTAAAAATCTGGAATGTAACTCAACTGAATTAATAGGAGACAGATTTCTACTTTGTGGAAAACCGGAGAAGGCTGTGGCTAGATGTTTGTTTCATTTTTTTTTTGCCTATAGCAAATCTCTGAAAAAGGTATCAGATTATAATTACATTTTTTCCCACCGATGTTTCTGATTGATGATACAATAGATTCCAAACAAAAACTATTTCCCTGAATGTTCTCAAAGATAGAGAAATCTACAATTAGCCTAGGCTTACCACCTTAGCCCCAGCCCAATAAATGTTGATTATATCAGAGATCATTACAAAGAGCCTATAGCAAGTAAACCTATTTATCTAAGCAAACAAAAATCAGAGATTATCTATATCTATCTATCTATTTATCTATCTGTTTGTCTATCTATCTACCCCAGAAAATACACAAGAATAAATGAACTAATTAGATAGGAACAAGATAAATTCTTAAACTCAGATTAAGAATAGTGGCCTTGATCTTACCAAAGGAAAAGCTATCTCTCCAAAGTATCTAGAGAGATAAGCTCACAATCAGGGATAAGTTTGAGGTAACTACTTTCACTATATATCTACAAATTCTAATGCCTTACTCTTTCTCTGCACATCTCCAGAACCACATAAATCTTTCTCCTAACAGATTCTGGTTCCAAATCTGCTCTTTATGTGAAGATATGTAGCACTGTCTCATTGTTTTAGTCATTTAATATTAGGTGATAATTTTGGATTGCTGTGAACCTCAAAGTAGTATGGTTTGTTTAGTAAATGGGAGAATCTGGAAGTTGCAATGGAAAACAAAGAACATTTAGCTCCCCTCACTATGACTAGTGAGAACAGAAAGTACGCTGAGAACTGGAAAGGATGGCAAGGGAGTCAATATCATTGGAAGAAAACCACCTCTCAGTGAGAGGTCACAAGATAGAATGAGATTTTGACTTTACCTGCTATCTTTCCTTTGGCTAAATCAACTGTCTCACCTGAAGAGTCTAATTCTTTTTCTTTTTTCTTTTTTTGGAGAAATTAATTCTTTAAGAAAGGATGGTAATTATAATTACTCACTCTTCTCTCATGTGGAAAGGACTGAACTTAATTTCTCAGCAAAAAAAAAAAAAAAAAAAAAAAAAAAGCACACAAAATACCCTGGCTTCATTGGAAGTTTGGATACATGTATAAATGATGATATCCACAAATGAGAAAAAAAAACTATACAAATGGGCTTTGAAAGTGGGATTACACTATACATATAAAGCTTTCATTTCTTACACACAACACACACATACACACATACTGCATTTATTAAGAAATATACCCATACACATATATACACTCACAGATGTATGTATTTCTCATAAATGCCTCTTAATTCCTTTATTCATGGCATCCTTTCCCACTTTTGAAAAGCTCCAATGTTTATGAAGTTTTCCATTACGTGGAACTAAAATATGCTACTAACTGTTCTTAGAAAGGAAACATATTAAAAGCAAAGACCTTGACTTATGACATGACGTGTTTCTCAGACTGCAAACTCCCTAAGATTATGAATCAGGGCTTGTTTACATTTAAGAATAAGAATAAAATCTCATAGTTTCAAAGGAGCTCAGAAGTCATATAGACCAAACCATATGTGAACATAATGGCAATTGGGAAGTTGGCAAAATGTTCTGGGATTGATAGTTTGGGAAGAGTTGAAAGAAATCATTGAAGTATGGTCTAGGGTCATTTCGATACAATGAGAGGTGTGTTTGCACTTATTTAATAGAAAAATAAGAATGAATAGATAAAAATATTTGTTATATATAAAGAATAAATGCCCTATTTGCTTAAAATTTATTGAGGAAATTTATGATTGGAAAAGGAGCTGGATTCACAAGGAAGTGGAAAGATTGTTGAATTGAGAATCAGAAGACCCGAATTTGAATTCTGTCAACATTACTATTTATTTGATCACAGGCAAAACATTTAACCTCTCTGGGCCTGAAGGTGGTTTCTTTTTATTATTATGTAAAAGAGTGAATTTAATTAGGTGGCATCTAAAGTATTTTCCAGCTGTAAATTACATGATCATAGATTTAGAGTTGAAAAAAATGTCAGAGGCCATCTGGTCCAATTTATCATTTTTTTTATTAAAGCTTTTTATTTGTATAACATATGTATGGGTAGTTCCCCAACATTGATCTTTACAAAGCTTTCCATTACAAATTTTACCCCCAGTCCCCTCCCCTCCCCTAGATGGCAGGAAGTCCACTACATGCTAATAATGTTGAAATGCTTGAGAAGTTATGCAAGAAAAATCCTATATACAAGAAAAAAAAAAGAATCCGAGAAAGGCAACACAATGCAAACAGATGTCAATAGAGATCATGAAAATGTTACGTTGTGGTCCATATTTCATTTCCCTCTCTCTGGGTGTATATGGTTTTCTTCAGTGAACAATTGGAACCAATTTATCATTTTTTAAAATAGATGGGGTTAAACAAGCTTAGTAAAGCTGAGTGACTTGTCTGTAGTAATGGAGTTAGAAAGTTTTAGAGTCAGGATTCAAAATTAGATCTTCCTGATTCTAAATACAATATTTTAACTATTACACCATATAGACCATCTCTCTATTTTATGTAGCAAAAAGGAGAGACCACCTGATTGCCTATATCATGATGAATGAATTCTCTATGATGACATATAACAAGAAATGGAGAAAAACTGACCCATGATATAAAGGTATGGAAATGTTAAAATCTGCATCACTAGAAATGGCCACATTGAGAAAACAATAGTTTCATTAAAGGAATTATCAAGAGTTCTTTAACTTGGAGATGGACTACAGTAAAAGAAAATTATAGTATCTCCTTCCCTCTATGTATTCTTTTTGGGATAGTTTACATAAAATATCTTTGGAAGAGAACAGTAAGTAGATTTGCTAACTTCAGAGGTTTTAAGTATATGCCTTGTTGTTCCTCTCACTCTTTGGGAATCAAATCATTCCAAAGACAATCAAACTCTGAGGGCAAAAGGATAGTAGAATTTATTTAATATATTACTCATTTAATATAGTATAAGAGCAATATATTAAATAAATTCTACTATCCAGAAAAGGCTAATGTGGTTATTTTAATTAAAACAGATGATTTAGTGACAAGTTTTACTAAAATGTCTTTATAAAACTTTATTTCTTAATAAAGGTTAGAAAAGGTTAAACAAAAGAATTAGCAACTAGGAGATGCTAGCCTGAGATGCTAAAGGGTAAGGGAAGTGGTGAATGTATAATGTTTCCCCGCTAATGAAGCAAAGGAAAAGAGAAGCAAATCAGATCTTAATTAGTCTTTTAAGATCAGATTTGGCTCTTCCATCCTACTTATTTTCATTGAAATATTTTTGAAGCAAGAGTCCTTAGAGGGGCAGAGAAAGCCAAAAATTTCTTCCTCAATGTCTCACTGTTACTAAGTTTATTATGCTGAGAAGGTGACTTTGGATTCTTGGAAATTATTCCAGTGAAACACAATCTTTCAGAGATCTATCAAGTTGGAAAGTCACAGGTCTAATGATAGATCAAACATTTGTTGTTTGAAGATAAGCTTAGCTAAGTATGAAGAAACATTCCTGAGAATATATTTTCTTAACCTTAGTGATCTATAAAATAGTTGATATCTGAATTGGGAGAAGGAATTTCCATGATGAAGAAATACATATATCAAGGTATCAGAAAGTAAACTTAACTCTTTTCAGACTTCCATTAAGAGAAAAAAAAATCAGGTGATGCTAAGTGTCATACAGTATTTTATTTTTTTCCAGAAAGATCATTATTTGTCAGATAAACTGAGGTGCGGACAAGTAAATACTTGAAATTTAGAAATGCATGCTAAAATTGGGACTGAATTTTCATATATCAGATTTAGGGAAATGGAATTTGGGTTGGCAATGAAAGAGGTTAAGTGCAACTCCCTGACAAAGCTTTCCTATCTCAGCCAATAACCTCTCTCTGCTTTGAATCTTGAGTGCATTATTTATTAAGGATTTTGGTGTCTCTCAAATAACCATATATTTATATTATGATTTCCCAACCAAATTATAAACTCCCTAAGGATAGCACTTTGCCTTATCATTTTTTTGTACTTCTATGCCACTATATACAATCTAGTTCTAAATAAAACTGGATTTAATTCAATAAAAAATTAAAGCAACATTTATTAAATGCTTACTATGTGCCACTTACAATACTATGTTCTGGGTATATAAAATCAAAATAATTTCTTCTTTTCAGGATCTTAAATTCTGGGTGGAGGAAGGGATTATAAACTCTATAAGACAGGTGTTTAATTTAATCTTTGTATCCACAATTTCTTCCATGCATGAAATGTTGAGTTGAATAAAATAAAATGATTTATCTATACTTATTGAATGACTTATTTATGGAACTAGTTTTAACCACAGAAAAGTCATATAGATTTCTAAAGCATAGAACAGTATATTCTTAGGTGTTAAAGAAAGGTTAAAATCTCAGGAACTCCCTTTATGATCATGCCACTTACAACATGATCAAAGATATTAAGGACAGAAAATACTTTTAGTTTCTTCATCCCATTCTCTGCCTTCCCATCCAAGGACCAGAACTGAAGTAGGCACTAAAGTAAGCACTAAAGAATGACTTTGTTGAGAAGCATTTAAGAAATGCTACAAGCTAGGCATTACTTTAGAATCATAAGCTCAGGCAAGAATTTTCTTATATATATTTCCCAAAGTACTTCACATATAGTGGTAGTTAATATATATTGAATGAATATTGAGTAAAAATGAACTTGCATCCTGAGAATGGAGATCTCAACAATTGCTTTATTAAGTGAGTTATTGATAGTAGGTTTGAGTGTTAGAGGAAGGAATAGAAAGGTGTCAGAATGCTCATTATTATATTTTAGTGGGAGAAATACTTCAAAGGACTCTGACAATCATCTTTTCAGTTGAGGATGATTGTTAGCAGACTTTAAATTCATTTTCTCATCATAAATCATCTTCTCATCACAAATAAAATGAGCAATTTGTTAACAATCAGAACCATGCAGACAATGAAAATATTCCTTTTTGTTACATTTCATAGAGTGTAAGGAAACCTGACAGCTGCATGGGTCAAGAGGGCATTTTGCTATTAAAAAATAAGACATTTTTGCTGACTTTCCTTTGTTTCTTAATTTAGTCTGTTTTTTGAAATTTTTTTTTGTAAAATTCTCCATAATTCATGGTAGACCTTTGTACTAAGAAACCATTAGAGAACATAAATGACAGTAACAAAGTTAGGAAAAGAAGGTGAATTTAATTTCATTAAAATTTTTTATTGATGCCTTTTGTTCTTACAGTCATTTCTGGCTATATCTTTCCTTGTCTCCCCACCTCCAGAAACAAACTCTTCCTTGTAACAAATGTAACAAACTCTTTCTTTATTTCTTTGAATTCCTTATATTCATCTTTTCTTTCTACATATTAATATTTAATTATATGTATGTTACATTTTGTTTTTCTGTCTCCCATGTGAGGGACATTCATTTTGTTTCCTATTCTCTGCTATCATAAAACATATGACTGCAAGTATTCATTTTATTTTATTTTTGTTTTTGACCTAATTTGGGAGGTCAATGTTCAATAATGAAATAGTTGAGTAAAAAAGTATGAATACTTTGCTTATCTATCTTGCATAATAACAAATTGGTATCTAAAATGGTTGATCCAATTCACAGCTCCATCAACAAGATACTAGAGTGTCCATCTTCTCATAGCTTTTCCATGTTGGACTTTTTCCCTTTTTAAAATTATTTTTTTTACCAATTTGCAGAATATTAAGTGAGAAATCAGAGGTATTTTAATTTATGTATCACTTTTTCTCTTTTGAATAGTATTTTATTTTTTAAAATTACATATGCACACAATTTTTGACATTTTTGATCCATTTGGGAAATATTTTTTAATAAAGAAAAGAAGTTTCACAAATGGAAGAAAGGCTTCCACATGAATGAGTTTTATTTTAATGATATATTAGTAAAGATGGTTTTCAACACTGATTTTTATAAGATTTTGATTTTCAATTTTTTTCTCCCTCCTTCCCTTACCTCTTTTCTCACCAAAACATCAAGCAAACTGGTATAGGTTATACACATATAATTAATTTTTTTTTTCTGAGGGAATTGGGGTTAAGTGACTTGCCTGGGGTCATATAGGTAGGAAGTGTTAAATGTCTGAGGTCACATCTGAACTCAGGTCCTCCTAACTTTCAAGGCTGGTGCTCTATGCACTGCACCATCTAGCTGCCCCACATACAATTCATTTTTAGCATTTTCTTATAAGTCATGTTTGAGAAAGAAAAATCAGAGTGAAAAGGGGAAAAAACATAAGAAAACACCACCACAACTAACAACCAACAATAACAACAATGAAAAAAGGGGAAAATAGTATGCTTCAATTCACATTCAGTTCTTTACCTAGTTCTTCCTCTGGACGCATATGGGATTTTCTAATCAAAGTCTATTGGAATTATGTTGGATCACTGAATTGTTGAGAAGAGTTAAGTCTATCATAGCTGATCATCATATAATCTTGCTGTTATTGTATACAATGTTTCTGATGTTTTCACTTCACTCAGCATCAGTTTGCTAAGTCTCTTCAGGCTTTTCTGAAACTTGCATATTTATCAGTTCTTGTAAAACAACAGTATTCCATTTCATTCATATACCATAAATTCTTCAACTATTACCCAATTGATGGGTATCCCCTCAATTTCTAATTCCTTGCTACCACAGAAAAGAACTGCTACAAACATTTTTTGCATATGTGCATCTTTTCCCATCTTTTATGATCTCTTTGAAATACAGGTTCAGTACTGGCAGTGCTAGATCAAAAAGTCCAAACAGTTTTATAGCCCTTTGGGCATAGTTTCAAATTGTTCTCCAGAATGGCTGGATCAGTTCCTAACTCCACCAAAAATGCATTAGTGCCTCCCTTTTCCCACATGCCCTCCAATATTTATCATTATATTTTCCTGTCATCTTAGCTAATCTTACAGGTAAGGGTGGTACCTCAGAGCTGTTTTAATTTGCATTTCTCTAATCAATAATGATTTAGAACATTTTTTCAGATGATTATAGGTAGCTTGAATTTCTTCATTTGAAAATTGCCTGTTCACATCCTTTGACCATTTATTAATTGAGGAATGACTTGTATTAATATATTGATTTGACTCAGTTCTTTATATATTTTAGAAATGAGGCATTTATCAGAAACACTGGCTATGAAAAATTGTTTCCCAGCTTCCTACTTCCCTACTAATCTTGGTTGTATTGGTTTTGTTGTGCAAAATCTTTTTAATTTAATGCAATCAAATTATTCATTTTGAATTTCATAATATTCTCTATTTTTTATTTGGTCATAAATTCCTCCCTTCCTCAAATATCTCACAGATAAACAAACTTTATCTTGCTCTCCTAATTTGCTTATAATATCACACTTTATGTCAAAATTACAAACCCATTTTGATTTTCTCTTGCAATATGGTGTGAGATATTGATCTATGCTTAGTTTCTGCCTTACTGTTTTCCTATAAGGTTGTGTCGAAGAGTAAATTCTTAACCCAGAAGCTGGAGTCACTGGGTTTGTAAAGCAGTAAGATTATTATTAGATTACTATTGATTTTTATCAATAGATTACTATTTATATGTAGATTACAATAGAATACTATTAGTAGATTACTACCATTGAACATTGTATCGTATGTAACCAATCTGTTTCACTGACTTGCCATTTTATTTCTTAGTTTTTTTGTTTTGATGACTTCCACTCTAAAATACAATTATAAGTCTTAGTTGATTAGGTCACCATACTTTGAATTTTTTTCAATTATTCCTCTTGATATTCTTAACCTTTTGTTTTTCTAGATAAATTTTGTAATTATTTTTTTTTAGCTTTATAAAATAACTTTTGCCAATTTGATTGGTATGGCACTGAATAAATAGATTAAATTAGGCAGAATTTTTATTTTTATTATGTCAGATCAGCCTACCATGTGCAATTGATATTTTTCCAATTGTTTAGAAGTGACCATGTAGAAAATATTTTGTAACTGTGTTCATATAGTTCCTGTGTTTATCTTAGCAGGTAAACTCCTAAATATTTTATATTGTTGCAGTTACTTATAATGGAATTTCTCTTATCTCTTGCTGCTGGAATTTGTTGGTAATATATAGAAATGCTAATGATTTACATGGGTTTATTTTATATCCTACATCTTTGCTAAAGTTCTTAATTGTTTAAAGTAGTTTTAGTTCATTCTCCAGGATTCTTTAAATATACTACCATATCATACATAAAGAGTGGTAATATTACTTTCTCATTGCCTACTAATTCCTTCACTTTCTTTTTTTCTCTTATTACTAAATTTAAAAATTTTAGTACAATGTTGAATAGTAGTGATAATAATGAGCATTCTTGTTTCAGTCTTGATCTTATTGGGAATGCTTCTAGTTTATCCTCATTAATGATTGCTGATTATTTTAGACAAATGCTGCTTATCATCTTAGGAAAAACTCCATTTACTCCTGTGATCTCTAGTATTTTTAATAGGGGTGTGTGCTATATTTTTTACATCTTTTGAGATAACCATATAGTTTCTGTTAAGTTTTGTTATAGTTTTCCTGATACTGAACCAACCTTGAAATCCTGGTATAAATCCCACTTAGTCACAGTGTATTATTGTGATGACAAATTACTGTTATTTCTTTGCTAATATTTTATGTAAGATTTTTGCATCAAATTCAGTAGGGAGTTTGGTCTATAATTTTCTTTTTCTGCTTTGCCCCTTCCTCTTTTAGTTATCAGTACCATATTTGTGTCATAAAAAGGGATTTGTTTTGTTTGCTTATTTTTCTAAATAGTTTATGTAGTATTGGAATAAATAGTTCTTTAAATGTTTGATACAATTGACTTGTAAATCCATCTGGCACTGCAAATTTTTTCTTAGGGAGATCATTGATGACTTGTTATATTTCTTTTTCTAAAGTGGGTTCATTTAAGCAGTTGATTTCCTCTTCTGTTAATCTGGGCAATTTATATTTTTTGTAAATATCTATCCATTTCAATTAGGTTGTTAGATTTGTTGGCATACACTTTGGCAAAATAGCTCCATATTATTGCTTTAATTTCTTCAGTGATAAGGTCACCCATTTCATTTGTGATACTGGTCATTTATTTTTCTTCCTCTCTTTTTCTAATCAAATTAACTAAAGTTTTATCTATTTTGCTGGTTTTTCATAGAATCAATTTTTAGTTTTATTTATTATTTCAATAATTTTCTTATTTTTTATTTTATTAACCTCTCCTTTGATTTTCAGAATTTCTAATTAAATATTAAATTGGTGTTTTAAAATTTGTTGTTTTTCTAGCTTTTTTTAGTTGCCTGCTCAATTCACTCATCTCTTTCTCCATTTTCTTCATTTAAATATCTAGAGATATTTCCCTTAAGAACAGCTTTGGCATGGGGCAGCTAGGTGGCACAGTGGATAGAGCACCAGCCCTGAAGTCAGGAGGGCCTGAGTTCAAATCTGGTCTCAGACACTTAACATTCCCTAGATGTGTGACCCTAGGCAAGTCACTTAACCCCAATTGCCTAAGCAAAAAAACAAAACAAAAACAAAACGAAAAACAAACAAACAAAAAAAGAACAGATTTGGCTACATCCCATAAGTGTTTTTTTTTTTTTTTTTGGTTGTTGTTGTTGTCTCATTATTGCCATTCTCTTGGATGAAATTACTGATTGTTTCTATGATTCGTTGTTTGATCCAGCCATTCTTTAGGATTAGATTGTTTAATTTTCAATTTATTTTCATTCAATGTATTTGACTGATTCTTTATGTCTTATAGAGTCATTAGTTTCCATATGTCCAATTCTAGTTTTTAGTGTATGATTTTCTTCACTTAGTTTTTGTCCCTCCTTTTCTAATTATATTTGGCTAATTATATTTTTTAAAGTAATGTTTTCTTCAGTCAGTTTTCCTTTTCTTTTTCAACCTGTTGACTTTCTCTTATATATCTCTTGTTTCTTTTTCCAATTTTCCTGTACCCCTCTTAATTGTCTTTTAAAGTCCTTTATGAGCTCTTTCAAGAAGGCTCTTTGGATTTGAGAAAAATTTATATCCCCCTTTCAGGTTTCTCGTGTAAGCATTTTGCCCTTTTCTGAGTTGATGTTTTGGTTTTCTCCGTCACCATAATATCTTTTTATGGTTAATATTCTTTTTTGTTTCTTGATCATATTTTTTTTCACCATTTTCTTTGCTTTAAAGTCAAGCTCTGCTCCTGGGGCATCAGGAGCACTGACCAAGTGAGACTGACCTTTTCCAAAGTTCTTCCAAGCTCTCCTGAGCTGGAAAATTGTTTCATTCCATCACTTTGAGGATCTATCATTTCAGAATCTGTTCAGAGGCTTGATTTCATGTTGTTTCTAGGGGAAATTAGAGCAAGCTCAAGCAACTTCTTGGCTTCTCTGCATCTTGGCTCCATTCCTGACATTCCTTTTAAAAAAAATAAAGTTTTGGGTTCCAAATTTTCTCTCTCACTCTCTTTACTCTTTCTTAGTATATTAAATGATTTGATATAGTTACATATGTGCAATCATGTAAAACATATTTCCATATTAATCATTTTGTGAAAGTAGAAACAGAACAAAGACAAAAAGTTATGAAAAAATAAATGAAATTATTAAGCTTCAAGATACATTCAGATTCCATCAATTTTTTTCTCTGCATGTGTATAGTATTTTTCAATGAGTCTTTTGGAATTGTCTCAGATTATTGTATTACTAAGAATAGTTAAGTCAATCATAATTGATCATTACATAGTGTTACTGATACAGTGTATGATGTTCTGGTTCTGCTCTCTTTCTTTTGCATCAGTTCATATAAGTCCAGATTTTTCTGAAATCTGCCTCTTCATCATTTTATATAGCACAAGAGTATTTTATTATATTCATACCACATCCTGTTCAGCCATTCCCAAACTGATGGGCATCCCCTTATTTTCCAATATTCTTGCCTCCACAAAACTGCTACAGATATTTTTGTACATATAGTTCCTTCCCCCCTCCTCCACTTTTAAAAATGATCTCTTTAGGTTACAGATCTAGTAATGGTATTGCTGGATCAAAGTATATACACAATTTGATTTATACATTTGTTAGTATCTGGGATTTGGGATATGTCTTTTTGTGGTCATTGATAGTACACAATTCTTTCAAAAAAGATCTCCTTTGACCATTTGCTTACTGGGGAATATAACTCTTGATCTTACACTAGTATTTATATCATTTCTCTACATATCTTATTTAACTTTTATCTTCTTCCATATATATATACATGTATGTATATATGAATTTTACTTTTATTAATAACTGATAAAACATAGTTTTCTTCACTTTTCTACTTGAATTGTTAGTTTTTCTTACTCTACTTAAATTTTTGTATAAATGCTTTACTCAATTGAAATTGTTTTATCTTTAATGACCACTTTCCTTCCTTTTACCCCTTAGCCACAGTTGTAAAAGACACTTTTTTCCTTGCTCTTCTGCTTTTAAAATGTTACTTTTAATAATTTAGGTCATTTTGAATTTATTATATCATATAGTATAAGTTCTGGTTTCAACTATCTTTCTACCACATTTCTCATTTTTTTCTAGAAGTTCTTGCTAAATCCCTCCCTGCCCAGTAATTCATGTTTAAGGATTTATCAAATATTAGGCTACTGTCTTTTATTTTGTCCCATTAATGTACTTTTCTAATTTTTACCCCACTCCAAATAGTTATGAAGATTATGCCTTTGGATATTTTCTCTAATAATGCTTGAAATCATCTCATGTTCTCATCCTAAGTAACTTTTGTCCATGTCCTTCCATAAATTTGCCACAGAGATTACAACCCACTTGTTGAAAGTCTTCCTTTCTTCTACCACTATGAAAATAACTGTAATATTTGAGTTGTCCACCTATCATTTTTTTGATCTCATCTTATGTCTCATTAACTTTTTTTGTGCAATAAATTTTTTGGATGACATTCTCCTCTGAAATAGTTCACTAACTATAGATTTCAGGTTGCTTATACCTAATGCATCTCCACATTGGCCTTTGTGTTTTTTATAATATTCATTTTGAAAGTTTTAAAAATTGGTATATTCCATGTTTTATAGCCATATTATAACTCTGGTAGAATTTTGTTTTTATAGTAAATTTTATTAATATACATATATATTACATAGCCTTAATTTCTCCCAGTATCTTCCTTTCCTCCTTTCAAGAAATCATCTCAAGTGACAGAGAACAAATCAAAACATGGCGGGGGAAATTCTGAAAATACATGCAAGATTCCACACTCATGGACCTCTCACTGCTGCAAGGGAGTAGGGCGAAGTTGTCTTTTCATATCTCTTTTTTGACCATGTTTACTCATTACAATTCTGCAGCATTCATTTTCAATTGTCTTGTGCTAATTCTATTTCCATTGTTGTAGTCACTGTGTATGTTATTTTCTTGTCTCAGCTTATTTTACATTGCATCAATTTGTGTTTGTATTTCCATGCTTCTCTGTATTCATCATATTCATAGTTTCTTAGAGCACAATACAATTACATTCCATTTATTTGTTTTAAATTCCTCAGGCACAGGGCATCTACATTGTTTACAATACTTTGGTATCTGAGAGCATCTTAGAATTAAAAAGAAAAGATTTTATTTCTGGAAAAAAGATGGAAGTCACTAAAGAAGCTTCACAATTTCTTGAAAATAATCCAGGCTGCTTTCTGCATCATTAGGAAGAAACCTGACTCACTGTTCATTTATACTATCTGTGGCAGATGTATGTAATGATGGACACACTCTATGGATTGTCTATAAAATTGTATGTCACAATCTGGGGAATAAACATTCATCATCCATTTGTTTTTTCCATGTGAATAGTCAGACCAAACTCTTTACAATGATTATGGATCTCTTTCAGGAGGTTCAGCAGTGTTCCTGTTTGATACAAAAAATATTATGCAATCCACAAATATTAACATTTGTAAAACCTCATTATCCATATGAAATACTTTATCGATATTTTTAACTTTACTATATAGTTTGAGACATTATAATAATATTTCCTATTTATTCATATCTTTTAAAATATTTTTCTTGAGATTCGAGGGATTTTGTTCCTCCATATAGCTTTAAAAAATCTTCAGTGTCTATTACCATGATTTGCATATAGTATTACATATAGTATATATTGCTTAATGAGTACTAGTTGAATGAATGACTCTTGTATAATTTTAAAAAATATCTCATGGTATTTTAATTAGTGTTAAAATAGCACTAAACCCATAAACTAATTTAGATTTATTGTCAATTTTATTAGGTTGTTATGAATCTACTATAAACTGAATATTTCTCCTTTTATTGAAGTCTTTCTTCCTTTGTTTCTGTAAAGCATGTTTTGTAGTTTTATTCTGATCAATTCTGTGGGTGTGTTGGCAGGAAAACTTCCAAGTACCTTATACATTTAATATCAGTTTTAAGAGAAATAACTCTTATTGTCATCTATTGATTTTTGTTACTAATTTATAGAAATGCTAATGATTTTTGTTTATTAATTTAATATCTTTCTGCTTTTTTGAAGCTACTAATCATCCCAATAAATTTCTCTAATAATTCTCTGGTAAAGTAGTGCCACATCATTTGCACATGTCTATATCTATAGATATAAATATAGATATAGATATATAATTTTGGTTCCTCTTTGCTAATGTTTGTAGCTTCCATTTTACTTTCTAGTATTTGATTTCTAGAATTGTTTCCAATAAATGTGGGAGAGAAGATATCCTTGTTTTATCCTTGTTTTGGGCTAGGAAAACTTTAAGTGGTTTTTTTTTCCTTATAAAAATGCATATATAATAAAGGCACAGTCCTTTATTATATTAAGAAGAGGCCTATCATAGTGATGCCTTTAAAGGTTTTAAATAAATTAATGCTGTGTTTTGTTTTGTTTTTTTTTTTTTTTTGCTTTTTGCTAAGGCAATTGGGGTTAAGTGACTTGCCCAGGGTCACACAGCTAGGAAATGTTAAGTGTCTGAGACCAGATTTGAACTCAGGTCCTCCTGACTTCAGGGCTGGTGCTCTATCCACTGTGCCACCTAGCTGCCCCAATGCTGTGTTTTGTTATAGAATTTTATTTCATGTGAACATGTTGTTTTTCTGTTATTGTGATTTGTTATTAATTATGATAATTGCTTTTCTAATATTGAATTATACTTGTATCCCTGAAATGAATTAAGGTTGCTCATAGTATATTATTTTCTGGATCAGTGAATTATTTTCAGGATCTTAACTTTCTTCTAAAGTAATTATCAAAACAATTTGGTGGTGGTTCATAAAGTGATGTAACAGTAGAACAGATTAGGTATACAATGCATAGTAATAAATGACTATAATGATCTAGTGTCTGATAAAGATCCAAGCTTTTTCAACCAAGCTCCCTATTTGACAAAAAAACTGCCAGGAAAACTGAAAAGCAGATTGGCAAAAACTTGATGTAGCTCAACATTTTGCATCTTATGTCAAGATAAGATCAAAATGAGTACATGATTTAGACATAAAAGGGAATACCATAAGCAAATTAGGGAAACATGGGAGTATTTTATGTGTTAGAGCTATAGAGAAGGGAAGAATTTATGACTCAGAAGATATTACAGGAAATAAATGGATAATTTTGATTATATCCAATTAAAACATTTTTGCATCAACAAAACCAATGCAGCCAAAATGAGAAGGAAAGCAGAAAACTGAGAAAAAAAACTTTTTACAGCAAATTTCTTTGATGAAGAGTTCATTTTTCAATTTACAGAGAACAGAATCAAATTTATAAGAATATAAATAATTCCCCAATTGATAAATGGTCAAAGGAAATGAACAGGCAATTTTTAGATGGAGAAGTCAAAGCTATCTATAGCCATCTATATCTATATCTATAGCCATATGGAAGAAAAAAAATGCTTGAAATTACTATAATTTGGAGAAATGCACATTACACCAGCTATTACCTCACACATATCAGATTGGCTAAGGTAGTAGAAAAGGAAAATGACAAAAAATTGAAGAAAAGGTGGGAAAATTGGGACACTGGTGGATTGTGGATGGAACAATAAACTGAGCCAATCATTCTGGAGGATTATGCAAAACTGAAAGCCCTTTGGCCCAATAATACCATTTCTTGCCTTGTATTTCAAAGAGGTTTTTTTTGTTTTTGTTTTTTTTTTAAGAGGAAGGAAGTATATGTATAAAAATATTTATAGCATCTCTTTTTTGTGGTGTCATTTGAAAAATGATCATTAATTAAGAGGAATGGCTGAACAAGTTGTAGCATATGATTTTTGCTAGAATATTACTATGCTATAAGAAATGATGAGTGAAATGCTTTCAGAAAAATCTGAAAAGACTTGTGAACTGATGTATAGTGAAATGATAAAAGATTATACACCGAAACATCAACATTATATGACAATCAGCTGTGAATGACTTAGCTGTTTTCATCAATACAATGATCTAAGACAATTCTAAAGGACTTATGATGAAAAATGAAAGTACTATCTACTGGCAAAGAAAGAACTGATAGAGTCTGAATGCAAATCAAAGCACAATTTTAAAAATTTATTTTTCTTGTTTTCTTTTTTCAGGGAGCCTGTGTTTTCTTCCATACCATAATTAATATGGAAATATATTTTCCATGATTACACATGTATAAGCTATATCACATTGCTTGCCTTCTTGAATTTCAGGAAGGGAATTATGGGAGGAAGAGTATTTAGAACCCAAATTTTTTCTAAAAAGTTAAAATTATTTTTACACTAAATTGGAAAAAATAAAATATTAGAATATAAAATTGTTTCCCCAAAAATTTTAAAGAAGAGTATCTTCTTTGTTATTTTTGAGAACATTCTTTCTTTGTGACATAAATATTAATTGTACCTTAAATATTTCATAGAACTTACTTTTTTCTGGGCTAGGAATTTAATCCTTTGGCAATTTTTGTAAGGCCTGATTTCATTCTTCAATATAATGTTTTTTAAATACTTTGGTTATTATTTAATTATTTTGGGTAGACTGTTTTTGTAGATATTCATCTATTTCCTTGAATTCTCATTTATTCTGGCATATAATTTTTATAACATTTAAAGACTGTTCTTTTTATTACCTCTATGTTTGCTACCAATTTATCTTTTCCAGTTTTTATTTTGGGAATTTGACATTTCATTCTCTTCTTGGCCAGATTGCTTAATCTTTTACTATGCTAGCCTTTTTCAAAAGTGAGTTCAGTTCTTTAGTTGTTAGTGATTCAAAAGTTTTATATTTTTCCTCTAGTTTTCAAGATTTCTTCTTATGCACATGTTTTAGAGCTGTTTATTTGTTTAAGGTTTTTGTCTTTAATTAATTATATATTTGGTTCATTGATTCTTTTTTATATTTTGCTAACATTTTCAGGAACACTAAATATTCTTTTCAGGAATAATGTAGTTGTTTCACATAAGTGATAACTTTTTACCATTTTTACCTATCCCCAAGTCACAGGTCAGTGACAAAGCAGCAGGTGCAGATGCACTGGGAGCTCTAGTAACAGCCCTGCACATAGGAGGCCCAGATCATAGGGTCATCTTCTTAGTGGAAGCAGGAGTGGAAGTTGGCAGCTCCTTTGGTATCTGAGAAGCCTGAGCTTGCAAAGATGAGCCCACTCCCCCTGTAATTTGCCCACACTTATAGACAATACAAAATTCAATCATCCTGAAAGACAAACAGCTCTTGTCCTACAAAAACCCAGCAGGTATGGCATACAAATAGCAATTCTGAGAGAAACAAAGCTGGCAAATGAAGGCCATCTTACTGAAGTCAGAACTGGATACATGTTTAGGAGTGATCACAGTGAAGGGGGGTATCATGAAGCTGGTATAGATTTTACAATTCAGAACTAAACTAGTCAGCAAGTTGGAACACCTACCAAAAGAAGTAAATGACAGACTCATGATAATGTAATTGCCACTTGTAGTAAAATGCCACATCATCATCATCAATATATATGCTTCTACCTGATGAGGTCAAAGAAAAAAATTATGAAGATATGGAGAACTTATAAATGTGTCACAAGGAAACAAGCTTATAGTTTTGGTGACCTTAATATTAGAATGAGCTCAGAGTACTTGACATGGTAGGGAGTTTTTGGAAGATTGGAGTTGGAAATAGCAACAATGATGGTCACTGCTGAAGACCTGTGTGCATTTCATGACCTTCTCATCACCAACACTGTGCAATAAAGCTTCATGGATGCAATCTTGCAGCAGACATTGTCATTTAATAGACTATAATTACAAGGAGAAGAGATAGACAGCATTTGAGATTGACAAAGGCAATGTATGGTGCAGAGTGATGGACTGATCATAGACTAATCCTATCTAAGCTAAATATTAACACTCAATCATAGTGGTGGTCTTATGGCAAAAATACTCCCAGAAGAATCCATGCCAGCAAATTTGATTCCTTCTCTGAGAGCGAATAGTTGGTTGCTAACTTGGAGGGCAAGTTGAGCCAATATATAGATGGCTCATATAACCCATATGGAGCATATAACCCAGAAAATTTCAGTTAGCTTTTGTAGAAGCAATGAACCCCCCATCGTGTAAATCTCAACAGAAATAGAATCAGTGCCAAGTGCTTTGCCATATGAAAAAAAGTCTTTAGCATACAAAACCTATTCTTCAGTTGGAGCATCAGCTAGAGAGGAATTGACTTCAAATTTTTGTAAATGATCAATAACTTCAGCATTGATTGATAATGGTCTGTTAAGAACACTATGGAACAATTCAGCCCATCTCTGTAGTGTCATGTCCTTATCATTAATCAATGTAGCTCGATCAGTACTGAGTGAATCTAGCTACAAGATGGGGGATTCATTGCTTATACAAAAAGCTAACTGAAATTTTCTGGGTTATATGGCAAGAGGAAGTTATTCCCCAGGAGTTCAAGATGCCTCCATTGTCCATCTCTATAAAGGTAAAGGGAACAAATGGTCCTGTGAAAGTCCCATAGCTGGCAAGATTCTTGCCATGGTCCTTCTTAATGTGCTCATCCTTCACCTGAAAGATGGTTATCTGAATACATCTATGTGACTTCAGAAAGGGCTGAGGAATGGTCAATATGACGTTTGCTGCCTGACAACGTCAAGAGAAATGCCAGGAACAGAAAAGAAGTCTGTATATCATGTTTGCAGAAATGACACAGGCCTGTGATACTCTGTTATGAGGATGTATGGAAAATTACATCAAAATCTGAGAAGTTCATCAATATTATATGCAATTTAATGACAATATGCTTGTCCAGATTTTGGATAATGGACCCTCAAGGTCTCTCTTAAGAGAGCTTGGGACTGATTTTGTGACATGGACATAGGACTACCCAGCAGGGTATTCCCTCATCATAGAACAGGCTGTGCTCTATGAGTAAAACAGAATTGAAGTAACTCAAAAGAAACTCTAAATGTGCAGATTTAGAGAATGTAACCCAAGTGTTCACATAGACTACGTGTGCCTGAATTGTGGAGAAGCTTTCCAAGCTCATATTCTTGTGTAGCCTCATATTGTGTATAAAAGTTTATTAAGATCTAATTTTCCAACAATATAGTCATCTCTTCTTATGGTTGATATTTCTGTTGCATTTATCCAGTTCTGGGTAAAGAATAATACAATCTCTTATTATTGAATGCTTATTAGTGTAAGCTTGCAGTTCACCTTAACTTTTTTTTCCTAATGTTAGTTTTTAATCAGTGTTATAGAGGCAAAATACACCAAACATGAAAGGAACCTTAGTCTAGCTTTTTCCTTTTATAAACATGGAAGTCATAGCTTATATACGTGAAGTGATTTGTTCCAGGTAAAAACATCTAGCTAATAGCAGAGTCATCACTAGATGACGTTGTCTCCTTAAATCATACTGCTTCTACTACACAAAAGCACCTTTTCCATTATGCTAGCAATTTAAAAAAAAGTAAGAAATAACTTTGGTACTGGGATAATCTTACCTATACCATAGTGATACATTCCTTTCATTATCCTTTTTAAGGGATTTAAAAAATTGAAACATTTAACAAAAAAAAATTAAAAAAACTTTCCATGCTCAATGCACTATAATATGTATAAGGAACACATAAAAAGTTGGGGGAAATGACACCTGCATAAATAAATGAAAATTCATATGAGGAAGTAGGAAAACACTAATAAATGGAGGCATCGAGAAGTTTTCACCTAGAAAATAATTAAGAGGGTAGCTAGGTAGTGCAGTGGATAGAGCACCAGCCTTAAAGTCAGGAGGACCTGAGTTCAAATGTGGTCCCTGACACTTAAAACTTTCTGTGTGACTCTGGGCAAGTCACTTAACCCCAATTGCCTCAGCACAAAGCAAAAAACCAAAATAATAATTAGAGAGGTAAAGAAGAAGTGCAATCCAGGCATGGGAAATACTTTGTGCAAGGGCAGAGTGACAAATGATGGAATATTAGGCACAGCTAGTTCAAGCAGATTATTATGATTTAGCAAATAGGTCAAAGAACAGAAATGGGAATAATATAAAATAAGACTGAAAAAGTAGTTTGAACCAGATTGTAGAGGACATGAAATGACAAGATAAAGATTTTGTATTTTATTCCACAGACAATTTGCAGCCTCTGAAGGTTTTGAGAAGGAAAGTGACATGGTAAAACTGTGCCTTACAAAGTTTATATTCGTAGCTGGATACAGGATGAGTCAGAAATGGGAAAGAAAAGCCTGTCTACATGGAAACCAATTAGAAAGCTATTACCATAATTCATGCAAAAGGAGATGGAAGCCTGAATCTAGATAGGGAATATAATGGATATGAGAGAGAAATATGGAAAAAAGATCCAACAGGATTTGAGAAGTCATTTGATAAGGAAAAGGAAAGTATCAAAGAGGGCTCCATGATTACAAACCAGGGTTATTGATAAATCATGGTATTCTGCAGAGAAATTAATTGACTAGAAGGAGGGATTGATTTAGTGGGAAATATGATTAGCTCTGTGCTGGATATGCTGAGTCTGAGATGCCTATAAGATATCTTAGTGGAGAAGTTCAGCAGACAATTGGTCATGTGGTATTGAAGTTCAGGAGAGAAATGTGAAAAAGCTAGAAACGGAGATTTGAAAGTCTTCATATTATGAGATTATGAATCTATGGGACAAATGAGATTACTATGGGACAAGTGAGATTATGGAGATGGAAGGAATGTAGAAAGAAGAGAGGATCAAAAATTGAGCCATGTGATATACCTACATTTAGGTCATAGGATATAGATAATAATTCAGGAGAAAAAAACTGATAATATGATACACACTCACATTTATATGTATACATGTGATTCCCTTAATACAATGCAAACTTCATGAGAGCAGGAAATCTTTCACTTTTGTTTTTGTATACCCAATACTTACCATTGTAGGTATTTAAAGTGGGTTGATTAACAAGTATTTCTCAAACATCTACTATAGGTACAGGGGATACAAAGAAAAAATTAAAACCAGCCTCTGCCCTCAAGCACATTTAACACTTCATTATCACATTGTGATTACTTTTGCTGGGACTTACTAGGACTTTAGCTCCCTATATTTAGGTATTTAAAACCCCCAGGGGTGGGGCTTTTTTGATGATTTAGCCAATGAAGTTTCTCATTTTATTTCATTTTATCAGTGAAAGGGGTTCACACTTTGACTTTTTATAGTTAGCTTAACACCTCATTACCACCTTGTGATTACATTCTGTACTTTCTGAGCTAGGGGGTTGGTCCCAAATCAACTCCTTTGCATTTATATTCTACCAGTTATGAGGACAGAGAGGGCAATTTCAGAGTTCAGAGTCATGGATATAGCATATTTAGGGGGTTTTGCTAATATTTTAAAGGAATTACCATCTCTGTGGGTGGTTGAGGTGAGAAAGTCCCTGAGGCTGAGGTTGATGTAATAGGATGTTAAATCAACTTGTAGATTGATAGCTCTATATATTACAGGAGTTGGTGGACAGGTTCTGAACTAAGTACTGAATTTCTTGAGGAGAGAGATGAGGAGAGAGAAGATGAAGGGAAAGCAACCTGGAGGCTGGTACATTAAAACAATAAGGATCATATGTGTCTGATAAACTTTGAGGAGACCTCAAAGGTTGATAAATGATAATGGCAGAGGTAGATTTGAAAGGAGTTGTGAGGAACACCAACTATGTTCACAATTTCCTTTGGCTCAGCATATCAAAGAAGGGATGGGGCACTAGAGAAAAAGCAATCAGTATTAGAGAGGATGGCTTTGCATTCTGGATGGAGTTATATCTTTTGGAGTGGATCAGATTTTTGTGTGGCAAAGAAGTTGGAAAGAGTGTGGGAGGAAAAGATCTAGGATGAAGGGAAGTTTGTGAATAAATAGATTAGGCTTCCAAAGGGTTAAATAGGAGGTAATAGCAAAGGAAAATGGGGAATTGCAATGGTTTCGATTCAGCCAGTTGAAGATATGGGGATTGGGAACACACACACACACACATTCATGCCCACACACAGGGTAGAGACTAATTATTTTTGTTGTTGCTGTTCATTTAATGCTTTTACCTAATAAAGTATTACATTCCTTATTGAATAAGAAAGTTATAAAAATGAATTTTGGCAGGTAATTGGTAAAACTCCATTTGATTTATACTTGAGAAAGGTTGAGATGCAAAATAACTCTTTGTCAATTCTTCATACATAATTCTATCCCATATGCTAAAGCAATACACAGAATTATAGCACAGAACCTAGAGGTTCAAAAGCCCCAGATTGTCCATTTTAGTCTATCCTTCTAGTCAAGGGAGAATCATCCCTTCTAGAGCTCTCTTGAGTTATGCCTATTCCAGTTTTAAATTCAACAGAATAAGTCCTTAATCTAACAGCAATCACAGACAGATTGGCCCTGAGAATCCATCTCAGTTTTTCATTACCTCACTTTATCCTCTTCCTTCTGGCTTGAGTAGTTTTCCTGGCCTGTATATTTGCAGCTTTTGAAAACAACTGATCCTTGCCATCAAGGAAGGATGATCGATTCAGACCAGCCATGAATTACTTGGAATTCAACTGCAGGACTAATGTGTGTGTTTTGAAGAGAGAATGTATTTTGTTTTTTGTTAGTATTTGCTTTTGTGTTTCTACTAAAATCCTATTCAAATGCTTCATCACATTGGGGAGGTGACCTTGGAAACAATGGCAGGGGAACATAAGCATTCATGGATCATATTAAGTTAGAAAGGCTTATTGAATGAGATCCAACAAGAGATTCCATTTCTTTGATCCTCTAGTTAAAAGAACTCCTTACCAGAAGGTTGGCTAGCTGGTGATAAATAGTTTCAATCACAGAAGTTCATGATGATCTTCAACTAACTAATAGTGTCAAGGAACAGCAGTCTTGATTTGTGGACAGCATATTTACACTAAATAAAATCATGAAATCCCAAAGGGGGAACAAATTAGGATATTGAAATCCCATGTTGAACACAAATCACTTTTCTAGTGCCATTCTTCCTTGCTATCACTTTTAAAGTGTTAAAAAATTATTTTTTTCCCAAGAAAAGTTTAAAATTATATTTTATGTTTCCCTCAATTACATATTAAACTAATTTTTTTAAAGTTTTGAGTTTTAAATTCTACCCTTTCTTCTCTCCTCTCTCTCCTCCCAGATATGGTAAGCGATCTGATATAGATTATATGTGTTCAACTCCAAAAATATTCCTCTATTAGTCATTTTGTGGAAAGAGACTTAAAAAGCAAGAGAGACAGAGACAGAGACAGAGACAGAGAGAGAAGGAGAGAGACAGAGAGGGAGAGAGACAGAGAGAGAGGGAGAGAGGGAGAAGGAGAAGGAGAGGGAGAGGAACAGGGAGGGAGAGAAGGACAGGGACAGGGACAGGGAAAGGCAAGGAGAGGGAGAGAAAGAAGGAGAGGGAGAGGGAAAGAGAAAGGGAGAGAAGAAGGTGGAAGAAAAAAAAATGAAAAATAGTATGCTTCAGTTTGTATTTAAACTCAGTCCTTTCTCAGTCCTTTGGAGGCAGATCTGGCTATGACTTTAAACTACATAGATTTTGGAGCTGGAAAGAAACTTAAATATCTTCTGGTCCAATTCTCACATTTTATAGATGAGTAAGCTGAGACCCAGACAGGGTAAGGAACTTGTCTAAGGAATGAGTAGCAAAGCTGAAATTTAGAATACAGGTCTTTTGATTCAAAAGTACAATGTATTTTTCCCCTGCACCTCATTGTTTCCCAGCACAGTTAAGTTTGGATAATTAATCTGCAAGTCAATATTGAATGCTTATCAAATTCCCATACTGGTTCTGGGCACTGTGAACTATTCAGAGGTGTGCTGGAGCCATCTCTAATGATTTTGAAAAACTTTTTTTTTTAAATTTCAATGTGGGGACTTCCTTCCGGGGGTGGAGCCATGGTGGCGGAGATCAGACAGGATTCTCTGTAACCTCCTCTAACCTCCCCTCAAACCAACAAAATATGAAGCCTCTAGACTGATTCTGAAGCAAAAAAATCCACAATATCTGGAGAACAACACGATTCTAGAAGAAGATATTCTGGAAGAACCTCAAAACAGGTCTGTTTTAATGGGGCAGGGGGTGGCCTACTGAACCCAGACTGCAGCGCAGGCAGACCGGGGCAGGGAGCTGGAGCAGGAAGCTGGAGCAGGAGTCGGAACAGGAGTGGGAGCGTTGTGCTTTTCACACACCTGGGAGTCTTCTGCGGGCCTCTTGGAACAATTTGTCCTGATTGTGGGCAGGTGGTTTGGAGGGTCTGCCTTTTGAGGGGGATAGATTGTGAACCACTGAACCCCTGATGAGCATCGTAACTAGCTGCCATTACACAGCACCTTAAAGCAATCAATCAAACAACAGGTCTGATAAGCACCAGAAATAATTCAATCAGCAGAGCTGCCCAGCCCCTGACATAATTCAATCAGCAGAACTGCCCAGTTCCTGAAATAACTCAATCAGCAGAACTGCCCCAGGGCAAATTAAAGCAGCTGTCCCACCTTTGCCCTAAACAGACCTCACACCTTTAAAAAAAAATGAATAAAAAACCAAAAAGAGCTCTCACCATAGACAACTTTTATGGAGAGAGGGAAGAACAGACCTCAAATCCTGAGGTCCCTAAAGGTAAAGCAACTCCAGAAAAAGCCCCAAAGAGAGACATAAATTGGTCTCCATGTCACAAGGCTTTCTTTGAAGATTGCATAAAAAATCTTAAAAGAGAGTTAGAAGAAACATGGGGAAACGAAATGAGATCACTGCAAAATAAAATAGAAAAAATGGAAAAAGAATGCAGTGAACAAAAAAATGTAATTGGTCAATTGCAAAAGGAACTAAAAACAGTAACTGAAGAAAACAAGACATTAAAAATTAGAATAGAACAATTGGAAATGAATGACTCATCAAGACTTCAAGAATCAGTTGAACAAAAACAAAAAAATGAAAAGATAGAGAAAAACATGAAATATCTCCTAGGAAAAACAACTGACCTGGAAAATAGATCTAGGAGAGACAATCTAAGGATTATAGGGCTTCCTGAAAGCCATGATGAAAAAAAGAACCTGGACACTATATTCCAGGAAATCATAAAAGAAAACTGCCCTGATATTTTACACCCAGAAGGCAAAATACTCCTTGAAACAATCCACCGATCACCTCCTGAAAGAAACCCAAAAATTAAGTCCCCCAGAAATATCGTGGCTAAATTCCAGAACTATCATACCAAGGAAAAGATATTACAAGAAGCCAAAAAGAAACAATTTAAATATCGGGGAGCTACAATTAGGATCACACAGGACCTAGCAGCTTCTACTTTGAAGGATCGAAGGGCCTGGAATCAGATATTCCGAAGGGCAAAGGAACTTGGATTACAGCCAAGAATAAGTTACCCAGCTAGAATGAGCATTATCTTCCAGGGAAGAAGATGGTCTTTCAATGATATAGGAGAATTTCACCTATTTCTACTGAAAAGATCAGAACTGAACAAAAAATTTGATCTACAAACACAGAACACAAGAGAAACATAAAAAGGTAACAAGAAAAAATAACTCTTGAGAACTACATTTATGTTATAGATATACTTATAGAATGAGGGTTGATTTTATGAATTGATTATTACATTGTGATTATGATATGATTACTGTGATTTTATGATTATTATCATATGATTACTGTGATTTTATGATTATTATTATATGTTTATTGTGATTTTATGAATCTTATGATATGATAAACTGAAAAAGAAATTAGAGGTAGAAAAGGGATAACACTGGAAGAAGAGGAAAAGGAGGTAAAATAAGGGAAATTACATCTCATGTAGAGGCAAAGAAAACCTATAATGATTGAGGGGAGAAAAGGGAGGGGAATGAGAATTGGGTTAATCTCCGTCTTATCAGATTTGGCTCAGAAGGAATAATAGACATACTTATAAGGAAACTGGAGGGAAAGGGGGGAAAAAGGGGGTGGGTGGGGCTCTAAAGGGGAAGGATTGTTTGAGGGAAGTGGTTTTCAAAAGCAAAATACTAGGGAGGAGGGAAAGGGGATAAGAAAGAGAAAAGCATAAGCTAGGGTAAATAAGATGGCAGGAAATACAGAATTAGTTATTTTAACTGTGAATGTGAATGGAATGAACTCTCCCTTAAAGCAGAAGCAGATAGCAGAGTGGATTAAAAACCAGAACCCAACAATATGTTGTATACAAGAAACACATCTAAAACATAGAGATACATACAGGGTGAAGGTAAAAGGCTGGAGCAGAATCTATTATGCTTCAGGTGAACAAAAAAAAGCAGGGGTAGCAATCCTGATCTCAGACCAAGTAAAAGCAAAGATAGACTTCATTAAAAGAGACAAAGAAGGAAATTATATCTTCCTAAAGGGTACCATAGATGATGAAGCAATATCAATACTAAACATATATGCACCAAGTGGTATAGCATGGAAATTCCTAGAGGAAAAGTTCAGAGAGATGCAAGAAGAAATAGACAGCAAAACTATAATAGTGGGGGATCTCAACCTCGCTCTCTCAGAACTTGATAAATCAAACCACAAAATAAATAAGAAAGAAGTTAAGGAGGTAAACAAAATGTTAGAAAAGTTAGGTATGATAGATCTTTGGAGGAAATTAAATGGAGACAGAAAGGAGTTTACTTTTTTCTCAGCAGTCCATGGAACTTATACAAAAATTGACCATGTGTTAGGACACAAAAACCTCAAAATCAAATGCAGGAAGGCAGAAATAATAAATGCATTTTTTTCAGATCATGACGGAAAAAAAATCACATGCAATATAAGGCCAGCAGAAAATAGACCAAAAACCAATTGGAAACTAAATAATTTTATCCTAAAGAATGAATGGGTGAAACAGCAAATTACAGTCACAATTACTAATTTCATTCAAGAGAATGACAATAATGAGACCACATACCAAAATTTGTGGGATACAGCCAAAGCGGTAATAAGGGGAAATTTTATATCTCTAGATGCTTATTTGCATAAAATAGAAAAAGAGAAAATCAATGAATTGGGCTTGCAACTAAAAAAGCTAGAGAAAGAACAAATTAAAAACCCCCAATTAAATACCAAACTTGAAATCCTAAAAATAAAAGGAGAGATTAGTAAAATTGAAAGTAAAAAAACTATTGAATTAATAAATAAAACTAAAAGTTGGTTTTATGAAAAAACCAACAAAATAGATAAACCTCTAGTTAATTTAATTAGAAAAAGGAAAGAGGAAAATCAAATTGTTAGTCTCAAAAATGAAAAGGGAGAACTTTCCACCAATGAAGAGGAAATTAGAGCAATAATCAGGAGTTACTTTGCCCAACTGTATGCCAATAAATTTGATAACCTAAGTGAAATGGAGGAATATCTACAAAAATATAGATTGCCCAGATTAACAGAAGAGGAAATAAATTACTTAAATAGTCCCATTTCAGAAAAAGAAATAGAACAAGTCATTAATCAACTCCCTAAGAAAAAATCCCCAGGACCAGATGGATTTACATGTGAATTCTACCAAACATTTAAAGAACAGTTAACTCCAATATTATATAAACTATTCGAAAAAATAGGGAATGAAGGACTCCTACCAAACTCTTTTTATGATACAGACATGGTACTGATACCTAAACCAGGTAAAACAAAAACAGAGAAAGAAAATTATAGACCAATCTCCTTAATGAATATTGATGCAAAAATCTTAAATAAAATATTAGCAAAGAGATTACAGAAAATCATTCCTAGAATAATACACCATGACCAAGTAGGATTTATACCAGGAATGCAGGGATGGTTCAATATTAGGAAAACTATTAACATAATTGACTATATTAATAACCAAACTAACAAAAACCATATGATAATCTCAATAGATGCAGAAAAAGCATTTGATAAAATTCAACATCCATTCCTATTAAAAACATTAGAGAGTATAGGAATTAATGGACTTTTCCTTAAAATAGTCGGTAGCATCTATTTAAAACCATCAGCTCGCATCATATGTAATGGTGATAAACTGGAACCATTCCCAATAAGATCAGGGGTGAAACAAGGTTGTCCACTATCACCATTACTGTTCAATATTGTATTAGAAATGCTAGCCTTGGCAATAAGACAAGAAAAAGAGATTAAAGGAATTAGAGTAGGTCATGAGGAAAC